>VZSC01017572.1:29537-65348 GCA_013398225.1 Steatornis caripensis | reverse complement strand
ATTCCTGAGGGGCTGCACTGCGTGGGAAGGACTCCGGTTGCAGCGGTTCCTGAGGGACTGCCTGCAGTGGGAGGNACGCGAGGGGAAGTGCCTGCTCCCAAAGCAGACCGTGACTCAGTGGGCAGCCCGTGCTGGGTCGGTGCATTCCTGAGGGGCTGCACTGCGTGGGAAGGACTCCGGTTGCAGCGGTTCCTGAGGGACTGCCTGCAGTGGGAGGGACCCTGCGCTAGTGCAGAGGAAGCGTGTGAGGAGCCCTCCCCGCCTGAGGAGGGAGGAGCGGCAGAGACAATCTTCGGTGAACTGACTGCACCCCCCATTCCCGGTCCCCTGCACCGCTGAGGGGGGAGGAGGGAGGGACATTGGGAGCGAGGGGACTTGAGCCCAGGAAGGAGGCAGGAGTGGGGAAAGGCACTTGTTTGTAAGGTCTGAGTTTCACATCTCCTAATCCCACTCTGTTTTGATTGATAACAAATTAAATTGCATTTTTTCCCCAAGTTGAGTCTGGCTTTGCCCGTGACCATAACTGGTGAGTGAACCCTCCCTGTCTGTGTCTCACCCCACCAGGTTTTCTTACATTTTCTCCTGATCCCACCCAGGTGGGAGAGGAGTGAGCTGCCCGTTGCTGTGTTGCTGGCTGGGCAGAAACCATGATATATGTCAATAGCCAAAACATTCATTGAAGAAACCGGCTGACAGAAGAGCAGTTAATGCATCTTTTCTATTAGTTAATACCTCAGCATTACGGATCCTTCTCAGAAAGGAAGGTGCTAGATGAGAGGCTCAATTTATTGAGATTTTTAAGCAAAACCACTTCTGGATCCCAAGATGGCTCATACACAACAAAAGCACTACCCTGAGTCCAAGTCCACTGAATGTCATTTACTTCCCCAAGCATTTGATTAGATTAATGTCATCTGTGCAGCATTATTTACTGCTGGGTTGTTTCCCGTATCTTAATGGAAACAGAAAAGTGAATTCCTGTAGGAGACTGGGGTATTTATATAGCTGCTTAATTTGAGCCTTGTGGCTCTCCCATATGTGCCCTGTGCACAGAAGAAGTGGAGTCAGGGTTTCATCTTATCTGTGCTGCTGAGCACTCAAAAGACACACGAAGGGAGCAGGCTTTGTCAGGAACTGATGGGAATTGAACTGTCACTGAACTGAACAGGGACTGAACAGGCAAAAACTTGTTGCACATTACATAGGATCATCATCTGAGTCACACTCAGCAACAGACATGAATAACATTATCTGCATTTACTCACAAGCAGATGCTTTTGCAGA
Organism: Steatornis caripensis; assembly: GCA_013398225.1. Taxonomy (NCBI): domain Eukaryota; kingdom Metazoa; phylum Chordata; class Aves; order Caprimulgiformes; family Steatornithidae; genus Steatornis; species Steatornis caripensis. Next base: position 64,064 of record VZSC01017572.1, on the reverse strand, counting down.
AAGACTTGTTCTTAAATTGCAAAGACTAACGCATCATTTTCCACAGACACAGACACAAAAGTTCTGCAAGATTCCGATACTTTAGCATTTACGCAGAGAAATCTTTCTGACTTCAGTGTGGTTCCTTTGTACAAAAACATACTAGGAAATGTTGAGTAACTGCAGAATGGGATGCCGAATTAGCAGAAGCTGGCTCTTGCACTGAAACACAGAGCAACGGTCTCAAGATCTGTTGTTAAGAAGGATTGTCACTCGCTGCATGATTACATATGCATGTATTTCTATGCAACCTATATATTTATTTAGATTCTTTCCATTAATGTCAAGAAATTGCTTAGTGGTGCACAACTGTGCCATCCTATAGGACAAGTGGCAATATTTATGACTGTGGTGAAGAGAGGAAACAGTGCATAATTAAGTGTCATAACTGCTTCAAAAAAAAAGGGCAAAAAGCCTAGGTTAATATGTCAGCTATGTTTACTGTGTAAGCATAATGGTTCAAAACCAATAAGCACTATGTGTGTCATGTTCTGGATCTCTATAATGAAATTTTTCTGTTGCATTTAGTTGTCCCACATCTTTATTGACGGCCATTGTGTATTCTCATGTTATAATCATACCAGACTGCATTAGGAAAGTACCTTACTCTTTAAACAAAAACTGATTATCTAACTTAACTCCTATTCCCATTTCCAAATGCAATATTGATTGCATTTGATAACATTGATAACATTGAAAATTGTAATATTGAACGTCTGAAGTAAAAACTTCTAAGTAAACAAAGTAAACCTGTCTCCATGTCTAAAACTATAATGTCTCCATGTCTAAACTATAAAATAAACTACCTTTTCCTCACAGTTGTTTACCTAGTATAGGATTTTATCCAACAAGAACCTATTCAGTTTGATATTATAGGCAAGAGAACTCTTCCATAACCTAGCTGTTCAACACTACCGAGACCATCCTCACTAGAGAGCTAGTGCCTCAGATGCCTTCATTACACAACAGCTGGGATTACTACATGGAACACAAAGCTACATTTAATAAAAACAGGAGAAAAATGGGAGCACAGAAAATTAATGTAATTTATACTTCAAGGCTGGAAATTTATTTGACTTGTGTAATCCCTGTACTACGCTATAGTGCTCTGTTTCTGGCATCTTCTAAAACAGTTCTGGAAGAAAGGTTTTCTTTGAGGACTTGAGGGATGTAAATAGATTTTTCAGCTGAAAAACAAACCAACAAACAAATATACTAAGCAGCAAATCCATATACTGTATCTTCTTGTCTACACCACCTCCAGCAGTTCTAGAGAGCAAAAAATCCCGATGGCATTACTGTTTCTTTACTTTACAATACGTTTTTATTTTGTTTTAAAACAGCATCTTGCTGTTTTTTTTCTGTACTGGCTTCCACAAGCACTCTGTTTCCAGTGAAAGTTCTCCTTAAGAGTAATAAGATACCTTGTTCCAGTTTGGCTTAGCCTCTATTGGAGCAAACACTATTCTGGTGCCAGGTCTGTGGGGAGGCATCAAACAACATTAACAGTCTGAAGTAAGATGTGTAACAGCCCTGCAACTGGACTTGCTTTTTTTTTCCCCTAAGGAGCAAAAGCATTCATAAACTCCTCACAAGATGTACAAGCTAGCAATTTCTTTGATTAAACAAGCCATGCCCACTGGTGATATGCTTAGGGAAACAGCATTCAGATATAAAAGAAGCAAATAGACCTATACATTATTTACCCTTGTATTTACTTAAGAACTTGAATTTTACTAAGCATACAATGCTATATAGAGATATTGATTCAAGAGCAGAGCATGGTCTACATTTTTAACCCACATTTTGTAGGATATCACCATGGAGGCAGACTTCACCCTTGAAACTTCCCTTTTTTCCCTTTTGCAAATACTGCCTTTCCTTACCCAGTCTTTTCCCACTTAAATTTGATGGAGCTCTTTGCTCACTCACTTGTCCTGTCCGACTCCCAATATCGCTTCAAGTATTTTACATGATTTCTCAGTACCTGTTAGCATACAGCCTTGTTGGCTTCAACTCTTATTCCTTGCTGGGTTCATGTTTAGGGCTTAGCTCACTCCCATCATTCATTGAGTTGAAAGTATCTGCTCTTCTGTCTTTAGCAGTTAAAAGGATATTCCATTCTTTTCAACAATGTCTTTCGTATAATTTCTTTCTCCAACTTTGTACCAATTTCGCAACCCCAAGTGAAATTATTACTTTGTCATTTCATCGGCAGAACATTAAATGATGGGGAACTTTTCTCTTTTTGACAACCTTTATCTTAACCTTCAACAGCTCTATTAGAAGGCAATGATCATTGCTACAGAATTTTTATCACATATATTCGTATCTTATGCTGACTTCCAACTTTCCCTTTTCCCCTTAACTTGAGTTAAAGTGCTAAATATGAATTACTTTATGGCAATCTGTAACTAAATGAGGGTAAATAGACAGTTCATGTTTTAAATCAGTACCTTGCCCGTGTAAAGGAATTTCATATAGATTTCCATCAGAGAGCTTTCTGTGCAGGAGATAAGATTTTAATGGAAATGTTCTATATAGACTTCCATTAAATATTTTGAAATTGTCCAAAGGGATTGATTAAAATTTAATATTGGTATATGCAACATGGACAAATATGGGCATATATGTATGTATCCCTGGAATCTTTTCCTTATGGAAATTTTAATTAATTGAAAAAAAAGATATCAGCATAAGCAATAAGTATTTTAATAGAATTTCTCATAGTTCTCCGTCTTCTGCTTCATCTGCTGAAAACTACACTGACCTATGACGGCTTTTCAAACATAACTAGTAACCAGGTTTTTTTCCTATGCTTCAGTCATTGCTAAACCCGTTGCGTTGAATAGATTATTTCTACCTTCAGATTCTTCAGCTACCCACATTAATCAAGCATGATTTATTTTTAAAGAAGTAAATTCCCTATCACAAAGACTTCTGCTCAGTACAAAAATGAGAAACTCGCTAGGATAGATGTGCCAGATCTTGTATGTACTAAAAGTTACAGAAAGGACAACTCCAGGACTCAAGACTGGTTTCCCTATTACACAATTTAAAGTGAAACTGTCCTGATTTAGAGATGTTTGGAAGGAGATCTATATTTGTGGTCTTCAGGTACAAGGTGAGGTGGACAAGAGGTTCGATTTTCACTGATCTTTAATAAAGTTTATGTTAGTTCTACTTACAGTATTTTGAATCACGGGGAGAATGTGTATTTTGGCCTTCATTTCAAGCTTGATTTTGGGTTTTAAGAGACTGGAACAAATAAAAAGGGAAAAGTTCATTCAAGGGAAACAGAGGCTGATAAAACAGGGTAATCAGAATATGTACAAACCTATGCAGGCCTTTCAAGGTACCAATGGGGAAATCAACCCTTTTATTTTCATTTTTAAAACCCATACCTCTTTTAATTTTGGAGATTACTTCAAGATGTGAAACCACTGTCAAGGAGTTCTTTTTTTCCGAAAGCAAAAAGAAAAATAATATATGAAATCACAACCTTTTCTATTTCCATATGTTCTTCTTAGATGCATTCCCTCCTTTGTATTAACCAAGTGTGACATTAAAAACTTCAGTATGGATTTAATGTCACTGATAATTCCCAGTTTCTCAGTATTCCTCTGCGATGTCATTGCTCCTGAAAGAGGAGCGTGTACTCAACTTCTGTTTTTTGCTGCCATCCCCTTCAGGAAGCCTCCTGGTGCTCTGGTGTCTCCTTACTTTGCTCTCTGCCTTCTACCTCTGTGGTCCTGGGGATGCCCCTCGCAGATGCACCTGGGAGACCATGTGGGGGGAGAAGTCAGTTGTGCCTGCCTTTGGTCCCAATGGAAGTTGTAATGTCCCTTGCCTAGCCCCTGTATGTTCCTTACAGACAGCTGGCCAAAACTAATTTTACATTTCATGGGGTCACTCTTCCCTCCCATTTTGGATAGAAACATAAACTGATCTAGAACTTGCACTTCCAAAGGACAGAATTTCTAAAATCTGCAGGTTTCTCACAGTCACAGCATATATCTAGAACTACCATAGGTTACAGTTACACCAATTACGTGATTCAATCAACAGTTCCTTAAGTTCCATTTAGTAACACTAAGCCATCGTCTGCTCTCAGGAGCAGCTGATGTAACAACCTTATTTTAACTAGAGTTGGCCGCTTATTCACAAAGATTGTGGAAAGCGTACTCCACCTCCTCAGTAACATTCATCATTGCAAAATAAAATGCAAAGTACTCTACTCCAAGAGATATTCTGCACAGCGTATAGTTTGTCGTTGTTTATTAATGCTCAAAATGAATAGAAAATGGGAAATTTTACAGTTGGTGTTCACATGTAGATGTTAACAGAGCTGTTATTTTTTTTTAAGATTCCAAACCTTGGATGATCAGCCCATCATTACCTAGAGGAAATAAAATCCTAAGTCTTTAAATGAAATAATAATTATGGTGGTACTGCATGCAATCTTCCTGTAGTAAACAAAATCTGAATGTGACAAAATCTGTTGTCGGAGCCTGAGATTCACAACTTTTACTCAAAAGAATCACTTCAGCCAATAGGGGTTTTTTTGATGTGGGTTTTGGGTTGGATGTTTTTGTTCTGTTTTTTGCTTTTTTAATCTTAGTAAAATATTCAGTATTTACTGGCTAGAAAAAACAAAATCAAGAAAATTAAATTAATTTACCAAAATGTTAAAGCTTTGTGACAAATTTTAAAAAGCTTTCTATTCCATAATGAGAAATTGAAAATAGAGTATCCTTTACCTATGAATTTTACTTGTACTTTAAGTTTTTAAGGAAACGCTCAATTTAAAAAATGAAATAAATATTGCTTGAATCTCTCCTGTGTAGCAGCCGCCCTCTGTGATTAGGATTCTATTCACTGCTGCCTTTCTGCAGGTATTGTAATTATAGCTTGCAAACTGAGAGCACAAGATAATCATTATCTGCACATGTATACAAGTTTAAAGAAATACTGAAATGTATTTTAATGCTCCATGTTGAAACCGTGAATGTTCTCACACATTTGGTATCCCACTATATTATAGTGATATTTGGTGTTGCTGCACAGTCTTTTATCCAAATGTATTCTTGTGCAGTTTCTTTAAAAATCAGATGTTGCTTCTACGTATGTTGGTAACAAAAAAACATAGTATGGGTTGTTATAGGTTGTTCTACATGCAGTTCTGTTTGGCTTTGAAGCAGGGACAAATCCTAAGAGTTCTAGCTGGTGTTTTCAAATACATGTAATTTGAAGCATGGCTCTGTTTAATGCACAGTAGTTGAAAGAAAAAAAAATCTTTAGAAATGCCAACAAGTTGCCCATGTCCCCTGTTACTGTTTACTGACCAAAAATCCTAAGAACTCTCATATGTTTGAGCCCATGCATTGATTAAAGCTGTCAGAATCCTTCAAGAAAGGGCATTTTTTCTAACAATTGAGACAACAACAAAAAAAATCACATCCAACAAAAAAGATATTTCCTGGTATATTTTTTTTTTACCAATATATTTGCAAAATAATACATGAGCACTGCAGTTTTCTCCAAAAGTTGCTCCTAATTCTCATACTCGTTGAATATCTGTCCTGTGAAAAATACAGACAGGAACAGAGACGATTAGGTGATTCCTTCCTTTCTACCTTGGCCTCCTAAAAATAAAGAAGCCTTGATCTTCCAAAACAGATCAACTGTGCAAAAAGTAACAATCAGTAATGTCAAAACACATTTAGACCTCTAATTTTAATGCTGTAAAGTGACAATTCCAAGTGCTACAGATCCATCATTGCTCCCCACAGAAACATGCTCAAACAGTAAGCTGCTAACAAGCTTTCTCAGCTGCAGAACCATCTATTTTTTGGAGGGATATGTTTGTGTGTGTGGCAGTTTATTTTTCAGTGGCGTATGAACATATGTCTACTTAAGTCAGCCACAGAGACGNATCAGTAATGTCAAAACACATTTAGACCTCTAATTTTAATGCTGTAAAGTGACAATTCCAAGTGCTACAGATCCATCATTGCTCCCCACAGAAACATGCTCAAACAGTAAGCTGCTAACAAGCTTTCTCAGCTGCAGAACCATCTATTTTTTGGAGGGATATGTTTGTGTGTGTGGCAATTTATTTTTCAGTGGCGTATGAACATATGTCTACGTAAGTCAGCCACAGAGACAATATATTCTGCAGTTCTGATTAGACATTAGATAGATAACTATCTATCTCACCTGTACACTTATGCAAGGGCTGCATTCCACGAAAAGCTGAGGCGCCAGGGGCAAATTCACCTCAAGGAGATTTGCTGTTTTCAAAAGTAAAGACTGAGTTGATCTAAAGTAAATAAAACTTAATTGTAGTGTCTGGCTGGTATCATTGGAAACTGACAAATTTTTAACATCTCCGAGTCTGTTACAATGTGCAGTCAGTAGGCTGCAGCTATTTTTGCGGACCTTTTGCGGAGACCTTTGCAGATAGTTTTTGGAAATGAAGGCACTTACCACCATTAGAATAGCAGTCTTAATGCTTTGGGAAAAACTTTCAATGAACGTTCCTGCTGGCAAATTGACTATCCATTTCTTCTCAAAGATGTCTAAGATGTAAATGGTCTTTTTTAGAGTACGGAGGTTGTGCGTCAAAACCTGCTGTTCAACAATCCCAGCTGCATGCTCGTTATTATCCCAGCACTGATTACAAGATCCCATTGACCACAAGCTGCCTGTCTGCCTGTCTAGATGGTGTGATTAGTGTACAATCAATCTTTAATCCAATCAGAAAACTCTCTGCCTGCAACTGATAAAGGTCTCAGCAGGGTACTGATGAGGCCAGTGCCTTGGTATCTCTAAGGGGACACCTGCAGCATGTCAGGTGCAGAAGCTAAGGAGGCTGATCTAAGAGAAAGGAATTAAGGTGGCCTGTAAAAAATCTGATAAACAGCATTCAAACAGAACAAACCGGGTAGCTAAAGTGTGGTGCTCAACAGCCTCACAGCCTCTGAAGCACTGCTGTTCTAAATCCTAACACATGGAGAGGATCTCCTTTTAGCCCAGGAAGACCATTCAAGACATAACATTTAGTTTCTGGTTGTTAAAAGAAGTAGTCAACAAAATTATTTATCTGATTGTATTATTTCCTCCAGTGCATGAATTCCTCTGTGGTACTTTAGATTTTTTCTTCANATATATTCTGCAGTTCTGATTAGACATTAGATAGATAACTATCTATCTCACCTGTACACTTATGCAAGGGCTGCATTCCACGAAAAGCTGAGGCGCCAGGGGCAAATTCACCTCAAGGAGATTTGCTGTTTTCAAAAGTAAAGACTGAGTTGGTCTAAAGTAAATAAAACTTCATTGTAGTGTCTGGCTGGTATCATTGGAAACTGACAAATTTTTAACATCTCCGAGTCTGTTACAATGTGCAGTCAGTAGGCTGCAGCTATTTTTGCGGACCTTTTGCGGAGACCTTTGCAGATAGTTTTTGGAAATGAAGGCACTTACCACCATTAGAATAGCAGTCTTAATGCTTTGGGAAAAACTTTCAATGAACGTTCCTGCTGGCAAATTGACTATCCATTTCTTCTCAAAGATGTCTAAGATGTAAATGGTCTTTTTTAGAGTACGGAGGTTGTGCGTCAAAACCTGCTGTTCAACAATCCCAGCTGCATGCTCGTTATTATCCCAGCACTGATTACAAGATCCCATTGACCACAAGCTGCCTGTCTGCCTGTCTAGATGGTGTGATTAGTGTACAATCAATCTTTAATCCAATCAGAAAACTCTCTGCCTGCAACTGATAAAGGTCTCAGCAGGGTACTGATGAGGCCAGTGCCTTGGTATCTCTAAGGGGACACCTGCAGCATGTCAGGTGCAGAAGCTAAGGAGGCTGATCTAAGAGAAAGGAATTAAGGTGGCCTGTAAAAAATCTGATAAACAGCATTCAAACAGAACAAACCGGGTAGCTAAAGTGTGGTGCTCAACAGCCTCACAGCCTCTGAAGCACTGCTGTTCTAAATCCTAACACATGGAGAGGATCTCCTTTTAGCCCAGGAAGACCATTCAAGACATAACATTTAGTTTCTGGTTGTTAAAAGAAGTAGTCAACAAAATTATTTATCTGATTGTATTATTTCCTCCAGTGCATGAATTCCTCTGTGGTACTTTAGATTTTTTCTTCATTGTCTGCATGTCTTCACAAGATACTGGAATGGACTATGATTGTGACTTTCCAAAACGTAGTGCCAAGAAATAATTGCCTGTTCTTCGATGCTTCTTTTTTAATTTCTTGACCCAAATTTAATTTTTTTCTATCTTTATCTCAGTATTCTTTCCTAATTCTGCAGATGGGATACTTATAATTACAGCTCATATTAAAGCTGTTAAAAAATAGCACATTATTATGTGATAAACCTACGTGCTTTATATTAATCCCCATTGCTCTGCTTCAGGGTGAGCAGTTTCTCATAACTTCCTTCCTATGATATGACCTGTTGCTATTACATTAACATTCAAAATTAAGATAGAATCCCAACTACCTACCTTATTGAAAGCTAAAGAACTTCCAATGCACCTCTTTTGTAACCATATAAACATCTCTTAACTGTTTAAATGAAAACCATTATTTTTCTCAATTGTATAATTATTTTACACACAGTTCTATGACTCGTCTTTATTTCTATAAATGCAGATTATTTCCACACACCCTGTGGATTTACTCTTCTTTGTAAGTTCTGGGTTAGCTACACTACTACTTTTGAGGTTTCCAGGGTATCTGGCACCCATCTGAGATACCCACAGGAAAGCTTACAGTTATCTGTGTTCACAATACACTTAAGATCAAAAGAAACATAATTAATCTATCTATGAAGTCTTTTTTTCCTAAATGACCATTTCAGATTTAATAATTTCTCTGATTTCAAAGTGTCTCTCTAATCAGTAAACAATGAACAGCATCACAGTGAAATAATCTAATTGTCACAGCTCTGACTTTCAAAAAAAGCTTGCAAAACTACTTTAAACTTGATAATTTAGGTAAAACCTATTGTTACAATGTTAATATGGCCATAGTGCCTACAAAGAGAACATTGATCTAGTAATATATACAGATATTTGAAACATCCGCTTCAAAGTCAGTATGGACTGCCGTAAAGACTCTTACATCATGCTCAGAGCATAGTTTTAAGATCCACCGTGAACTGAAATAGCTTATACCCAATAGGACTGATTGTTCCTTTAAAGATATATGGAAAATATCTTCTCTTCATAGAGTATGACCTTCATAACTCAATTTATGGGTCATTCCTTCACTTGTGGGATATTTCCAATATCATAATTGTAAAAAGAGAAAGAAAGGAAGGAAAAATGTTCAGTTATTCGTTTTGCAGGGCCTTTTTATTAAAAGCAGAAATAACATTAGATGAAAATCATTTCACTGATAATTTTAATGAAATATGAAGTGCTTTGAATATATTTTATTGCAGGCAATATAGAAAAAAAAGGCACTGGCTGCTTAATGTGTCATTTAATGAATGGATTCCACATTGCTTTACTTCTCTACTTTTGGAAGTGAGGGCCGTGCAAGGATGATAGCAAGTGCTTTCAAAGGGGGCTTCTTCCCACATTTTAAAATTACACTTCATCTAATGGAAAGTGTGAAGTATAATGCAGCAGAAATGAGGCTGAACCAAAACACTGGAGCTAAATACCTTAACAAATCTCGCTGAATTTCATCCCGTAAGCCCATCTCTAATATGGAAAAAAACCTGATGCAGATAATGTCCTAGCATGCTGAAGGTCAGGCTGCTATCACAAGGATCCCACAAAACCAGAAGTCTCATCTAATTCGCAATGAGCTAACATCGCAGTGGCTGGATTAGCCCAGCTGAAGGTGAGGAACCGGAGTGGAAGCTCTGCCTACAGGAATACGAGAATTATTACAGGGAAGGCGGATAGGTGTCATTCATTTACACCTTTTCCCCTTTTAATGTCATGTAATAGAAAACCAAACTAAATTGCTGGTGCCATAGAAATACACCCTAATCTGCCTGATGTCTTTTAACAGAGAGAGACATAGCTATGATCCAGCAAGTTTCCCATTCTTGACCACAAACTACCTTGGGCTTTCTTTAATAGCTACCAGCTCTCAGCTCAGGCTTTTTTCCCTGTAAGTTGCAGATTTGTTAGCTGTGTCTGAAATGAGTAAAACATAAACAATAACCATCCACTGACCTTGAGACCAGCTAGCACTGGCTGGCTGGGTCTGCCTTCTGTAGCACCTGCCCCTGGGTCTGTCGCTTCAGAGCCCAGTGTTGTCTGTGCACACTGTCCTCCTGGCTGACTAGGAGTGATGATGGGGGACCAAACTCCAACTCAGAAATGATAAGACTTAAGCAATAAGTGGTCTGGGGTGCAGGGCTCAGGCTTATTCGCTGACAATTATATTTAGCAGTGTATGCATAGCTACTGGTCCACTGAAAGCAGCCCTCCATAGCCATAAACTTTGGCTTTTAAACTAGTAAAGAAAAATTGCAGGAATACATCAGAAAACATGCAACAGGATTTTTTTTTCATGCCATTACAAGCAGGCATCTTGCTTACTGGGTGTAGTACCTTGTTAGGTTAGAGGCTAGATTTTATATGAAAAATACAAGGTGTGAAAAAGGTCTGAAGCTGCCATCATAACTGAAGGCTATTCTTGTGCTGGAGAAACTTCCATATCAAGCGTGAGGAGAATTCTACACGTGTGATCATGAACATATAAAGGAAGGTGAGAACTATCCCAGATATTCAGCATGAGTTAGGGAAATGGCATTTTCATGACAAGATATCACGTCCATGAATTTGAACACAACATAAATGGATGCAACACTGCAGGTTCTCACCACAATCCTTACTGCAAGAATAATGGTGGGCCAGCGGGCAAAGGCATTTTGAAGGTCTGGGGGTGTGACTGCAAAATCAAGGGCTGAAAACCTCACCATTTCTCTTACATCATTGTACCTGGCATGGTTGTCCACAAGAGGAACTATAAACTAGAAAGCGGAAAATGAAGACAGCAAAAAAACCCTGACGATGCAAGGGGTCATGTAGATAATTCTTAACTTTCCTGTTTCTACTACATAGCATTTTGTGTATCAAAGGACTTAAGGTGGAAGTGAGAAACGGGCTGTAGATTTTGCATTGGGAATTTTTTAATCAGCCTTGTTCTAACAACAACAACAACAAATCCCTTTTAATCTCATTGCTGCTTTCTGTTTTCAGTACTAGTCAACCTAGTGTAGAATAACTTCATTTTAAATTAGTGGATACAAATCTCAGATTCACATCCCCACTACTATAAAGCTCTGGAATTATCAGAATGGGGAATACTTATCTTGGAAGCTCATGAGATATGAAATAGTAAAATTGTCAGTGTAATGATGCTCAGGCAGTTTTGCAGCAAATGCATCAAATCTGATTCATACCTTTCAGATAACTTTAAAGGAAGTCCCATGTGCACGTGCACGGGGCTACTTTCAGTCAGGCCTAGAGGGATGCTGACACCACAACTGCTAAAGCCTTGCAGCAGAGAGGAGGCATATGTCCTCTGCTGCACAGGATACCATGGAATGAGTGAATGGCAGGAGATCCAGAATAGAAAGAAGGATGTCTCTGGCTGATGGATGTAAGAAGCAGAGACAGAGAACAAACTTTTACCCAGGGACGTTTTCCACAAGTACCTTCCTGATGTCCAAGCTCAGTCGCCAAATTAGTGACTGCATTAATAACAATGAATGAAGGAAATAATAGTAAAAAGGCTGTATGTAACACACTGCTTGTTAACAGGAAGAACACCTTAATTTCAACACACGGTAATGAGAAAGAAATAATACAAGTAGTAATATAACCGCCTTTTAAAATTGTTTTAAAATAGCTTTTTCTCAACACAAAACCTGCTAGTTTAACACCGTATGGTCTTAGAACCTAAATCAGCTACATGCAAGTGTCAAGTATTGTTAGAGATTACATTATCGTACAGTACCATAAACAAACAGCTGCATAATTTCTGAAACAATTATCAACCCTGTACACCTGGTGTGTATGTTATATATGAAAAATTAACAAATGAAAGTGAGAATTTTACTATACCGCAGTGCTGTCATGGCAAACTGCACCATCAAAATCCAATTGCACAACACAGCTTTAGGCATCAGTACGACGAGAGAACTGCGGTATATAACCATAGAGACAGTGCTCCATTAAATAAGATGTGAAACAGGCCAATGTGGAGCCTGAAAAACCCAGGAGGTGCTGAAGGCAATGTAATAGGACCCCATGGTCAACAGTATCAAAGGCTGCTGATAAATCAAGACAATGAAAGAAGGAACCTCTCGGTTAGCTTGAAGCAACAGATCCTCATTACAAACCCTCACAAGACCAATTCCAGCACAGTGGCAATATCTGAAACAAGACTGAAATTTATTAGAAAGATTTTGTGTATTGAAGCCAGTCTGTAATGTCAGAACAGCTCTGTCCAGTGTGAAGAAAAAGGATGGAGAAATAAGGTAAGCTGAGAAATTGCCAGTAATTACACTTTTTAATCCAGTGCAATTAAGAAAAACATTGTTTTGACAATGTTTCTGTGGTATAATGACCCAGGGAAGGTAAACTTAGAGAAAAAATAGAGGTAACACTAGAGAAAACTAGGAAAAAGAAAAAAATCTTCTGAAGTTTAAAGTCATAACACTAAAGAAGTGTTAGGATAAAATACAACTGTGGCCTCCAAGACGGAATGCGGTTGGCTACTCCCACGATACTTCCCTAAACAATACCATCTGCAACCTTAGCACATGCTAAGAGGAACAGAACAGAGGGTGGAGCAGAGTGAGGACTCCATGGCCAGGCTCTGTTCTAGTCTTTGCAGGGATGGGAACTTGATGGTACTGTGGAACTGATAAATCTTGTAGCAGCTGCCAACCAAGGAAGGTAAGAGGCTGAGCCAACGACCGTGATGACATTGCTGTCCTTTGGATGAACATTGCTCATTATAATCTCTTTATAATACAAAGAAACACACCTCCATCCCAAAGCTGCCCCCCTCTCAGGTATGACCACCTCTCACTGAGCATGCATAGTGAATTTTAGGGAAGCTATACCTTTAAATCGAGGCAAGAGAATTCTTCACCAATCAGTGACAAAAATGTGTATGACTAGAGTCACTCAAGCTCCACCTAAATATTAAATAATATAAAAGGACTAGGGGAGAGAAGAAAATTTAGAGAAGACTCCACTGTAACTACTGGGATTGGTCGATGGGCCGAACCTGCCTTCTCCCCCATAGGGACGCCTATTGGGTAAGAACTATACTTTAAGTGCACTTAGCTAGTAACTTCAGCTAGTTTTTCTTTTATTAAGTGACTAGATCTTATATGTCTACTGTTTTCACGCTTCTTTTTGCAGTTAGTCTACTATCACCAGCAATCCACGAACCTTAAACTGTCATGGATTGGTATAATAAAATTCTCAGCTGAGTTTCATTTTAGCATAAGTTTCAGGAAACTTGAATAATTCATTTGACTGAGGAGTCTGAACAGGGTATCCCAAAGAGGACATTCGAATCACTGTGTGATACGGTGTGCTGCCTAGTTGGGTTCGGACAGGCTGATGGGGCGCATGGGTCTCATCTTTCCTGGGATGTTCACAGGCTAGTCAAACACACACGGGTGGGGAACCTTTCCCCCCCCCACACTTTCTGCTCATAACATGGCAGTTTCACTCCTCTAAAATATTTTATTCTGCCTATCCAGTTTCTGCTTTGATCTGAGCTACTAAACAGGAACTGACATGCAGGAAAAGACTAAGCATCATCTCCAAAACCCTCCAAAGATTCAGGAACAGTGTGACATAAAAGGACTGATCAGATTGTATTCACTACGTGTTTATCCTTTTGATCTCAAAGTTCCCTCGCCTAGCTGTTTTCTTTGGGATCTACAAGCTTACTGTAACTCAAGAAGCTATGGGCTCTGGGTGCCTCTGTACCTCACTAGGATGCAGAAGGGAAGTGTGAAGGGCCCTACACACTTCCAGGCTCAGTCTGACACACGCGAGCAGAGTCAGCCCTCATTGTAACTGCCCTTGAAAAGACATTTGGAAGACAAAAATATAGATCTGCTAGATAGAGTCTTCACTAAAAGACAAGAGATATACAGGCGTCCAAAGACTGAGGTATACAATCTCCCTCATGGACAGAGGTTTTTACCAAAGAGTAAGTAATGCTGTAAGCAGAAAATTGAGTCCAGAACTCCCTCAGCAGATTTCTTTTCCTTTTAAGGGTCCTTCCTGATTTCCCACAGTACCCTGGTTTCAATAGGACAGGTCAGATCAAGCAGTAAAGGCAGTTTCCTGGGTGGTGAATGACATGGATTTGAAAGCCCTCAGGGTCTAGATCCCAGCCATCCACCTTCTGTGATTAGAATAACAACAATCACAAAAATACCCTATTGAGGTCTCACCCCAACAAGTCAACCTCATTCTCAGATATCTTCAAAGGAAAAATGAATTCTGAAACTTAAACAGAACAGATAATGGACAGAACAGATAATGGAAGGAAAGCAAGTGGAACCAGAAGACCCTCCCAAGAACATTACCTCTTATTCCACCCTCTGTCCTTCTCATGAGCACTGTTCCAATTCGGGAATCTCTGAAGATGACAAGGGCACTTCTAGAGCACTGGAGCTTAGATATCAAATCATTTAGGGCTTCACACACAAAAAATATCATAAACCTGTACCATAAAATACAAAGTTATACTAGTGTGAGATTTGAGATGCTAGATATATTCATAACTACATACAATAATAAGGGAGAGGACAAAGCATGCCTACACTTTCCCATATTAGAGCAAGTCTTAAGTATAAATTCTACAATGAATTTTTTAGCTTATGATATCAACTTTTTAAAATGTGTGTTGTAAGAACTTTTGAACTCTTAAATACGAATTGCCTGTCTGAAGCTTAGTTTATTTTTTTCCATAGGAATTGATAGCAATTTAGTATAGAAGTTAAAACTAAGTGTTCTCAGTGAATCTGACTGAAACATATGGTAAAAATGAATTATAAATCCGTAAGGCAGGGAAATACAAAGCCATAGACTAAATTCAAATCCTCTGCTAGCATGACTTACTTAGTCATAGTGTTCAAATGGAGGTCTATTGTGCCTGCACAGTTTAAGTTTGGAGCAGTACCCTACAACAGGCTTCACAGCACACAAGATGCTAAACATCCTCAGCTTCACTGTATAAATATGAGGCTAGTAATAATTTACTTTCCGTGAGAATGCTCTTTAACGTGAAGGAATGGCCTCATGCTCCTACAGCTATGCATTTCCATGGATATGTGAGTTTGTCATAAGCATTATGCGTCAAATATAAACTAAAGGTAGTATAGAAGTTATACCATAGATATTCTTTTGAAAATATTTCTCACTCTTAAGCTTGAAATGGTTCAGAATTTAACAAGCAGCAAGTTAAATCACATTTCAATTGTACTTAAGTTAGAGCTATTGCTAATAGCCTTAGTTCAAAATTTCTAGGTACCGTGTATGATTTTATGGATTGGGATATACTCAAATTATAAATAAATCTGAAAGAACATTACTATACTTTTATTTGCTGTCATACCAATGCAGAAATGTATTTACTCCAACATATTTTGTATATTCTAAAATCACATCCTGTGTTCAGCTGTTCTGTTGTTTGCCTTACTCAGCTCTAATGCAATTATTCCAATTGATGTGGCAAACAGCCTACAATGTCCCTTCTTCATGCTTGTTGAGGCTTAGCATAAAAATACCAACATTCTCATTAGCAAAACAACCTCTAGTATTCGAAAATAAACAAAGTTTAAATGTTTCTTTGCAAGTGGGATAGCATATTGTTCACAATAGGCCAGATCCTGATAACCTTCATTCAGTTTTTACTTACTGCCAATAGAAATGTCAGAAAATTTTTTTTTTAATTAGGAATTTTGTAAAAACTTGTCAAGTACATTGAAAAAGGAAGTATTCAGAAGATTTGACTAATAACAGTCTTATGCTGTTAACAGAAGACAAATGCAATGCACCTTTCTGTTCCTCATAGCCTCTATTCACACAGAAACAAGTAGCCTCAGTTTATATTTAACTAATCTATGAGACTAAGTTGTGGCAGATAAAGTGATACCCTTATAAATGCTCTGCTGATTGGAAGGCACTGAAGAGCACTGCTGGACAGATCTCTCGTCTCTCATGAGATGCTCTTCTCTGCTGGGGACTGCATGTACTAAGTAATTTTTCTGGATACAAACCAGAAATCGTCTTTTATCTATGCAGCACTTAACTAATGCAAAGATAAATATGCTGAAAGCTAGGACATGTGGCCAAAAGTTTATTTCTTAAACAACAACATAAAAAGGACAAAAAAAAAGTCCACCATTCTTTGTCCTTAAAAGCAAATTAAACAAGTGACATGACCCCATGGTCTGAAATGTCATCCATCAAAAGTTTGCAACATTTTTTGAAGCAGTAACGATTGAACCTGCTGTGACAACTTCATTGCCTCTAGGGTGCCAGAAATTCCGTTACTTTCCCAAACTGACAATCATATAACTATTTAGAAACTCTCCGGGGAGGACACTATTAAAACAGGCTGGAAGGAGCCTAAGTAGCATATTCTTGAATTGAAAAATCTGTTCAAATCAGTGTATGCATAAACACCTTATTTTCATTTTGTAAAAGCAATTATTCTTAACAATAGTGTATTAATAGTGCTATTCAGTTGGTCATTTGAAAGTGTGTTTAGTAGGCAAAAGATAGGAGTTCACAGTCTTCCTCACAGTCACTGGACAGTCACGGGGTTTTGCAGCGCAATACGTGGCACTCAGGGTTCAGCTGCTTGCTGACTCTTAGTGATCCTGTGAAACACAAAGGTTTGTCACACAATGGAAACGGTTAATTCTTAGGAATACAAGGAAAGATATATAGCGTTTACCAGGACTCTGAATTTCTCAAAGAGAATCAACTTGGTAGATACATGTAAAACAACTTTGTAAGACAATTCTCTGGTTTGAATTCTTCAGACCACTTGACTTGATAATAGGCCCATTGACAGTTTATCTCTCAGTTTGATTTTCACATGCAAATAGAAGTTTTTTCTTCCGTAAAAGTTTTAAGTAAGAATGCAAGATATTACTCCTACAAAATTCCTTTCAGCTTTTTTAAAGGTGAAACCTTGGGCAATACATTGATCTGCATCTTTTATTACATTGTTGTATTTGAAATGCATGTTTTTATATTTTCATGTTAATTCAAGATGGTTTGCATGTGAATCCAACCTGTTTTCTCATTTTGCCATCCTTATTTTAAAAAGATAGTGATGTTAAAAAGACAGACTTCTGAAGTAAGGAGATGCATTTACCACAGTCCAGCTCTATATAAGCCAGTGGGGGTCTTTTTTGTAAGATACTAGCAATTTCTGGTTAATTTTGATGAATCAAGATCAAGATAAAATATTTTTACCTGAAACTATCCAGCCAGAAGAGTCTGTCAAGGTACTAACAGCAGGATGTATAAATTTCTTTTCTCTTCTATAGAATTCAAGACCAAAATTCAACATGGACTTGTTCTGAAGAGCAGTTGCCGATGTCTTCCAAAGACTGGAACAGGTAAAAACCAAGACACTCTTATGTGGTACAGCTGCATTACTATAGTTACCTGTGATGGCAGAAAAGGCAGTAATATATATCTAGACAGATTTTCTGTGCTTCTAAAACATTATTTTCTACACTTAGGAAGATGTATCAGAACAAAAGGGACAGGGAGCAACTGTAAAATAAAATTCAAATTCTTCTCATACTAGTGCTTGATTGACTGCTACACATTGGCTTATCAGAGGAACCAGTGAAAAATGTGTCACATACATACATCCCGTTCTGAAAAGCAGTCAGTTAGTTGTGATAGATAAACAGAAAGGAAACATCACAGCCAAGAGCTGAGTGAAACCTTACACTCAAATTAATAGGATGATGCTATGCTCTTGTTACACTCTCAACTTGGAACGGCCAGCTGTGAGATTGTGGAATGTCATAAACATCAGTCAGCACAAACTTAATGATAGTGGTGCTCCATCTGAAAAGCTCTATTTGGAAGACTGCCACAACGCTTCACTCTAGAGGCTGGGGAGAAGTTTTACCACCCCGTGCTACAGACAAGGGATGTACAACCAGCAGCGGGAAGAGATTAACTGCAGCTTGCTCTCTGGCAAAAATAAAAGATTTAGGTAAGCTGGTGACCGAGAACAAAGAAGGCACTGGGGGACTGGAGGAGCAGTATCCTGGGGCGCAGGGACAAATGTGAGTCAGGAGCAGGAGCAGGAAGGGGGAGGAAAGGGTAGTTGCATGGGAGGGAGGAAGGGGCCAAGGGGAGAGCAAGCTGGGGCACAGGCCTCTTGCAGGTGTTGGGTTGGGGATACAGTCAAGTGTGGGCTAAGGCTGGCACTCTCACAGGACTGAGGACTCTGTAATCCTGTGAGGGAAGAATGGACCATGAACTAGGTGACTGCTTGTGTTAGCAGATGGCTGGAATCATGGAGAATAAGGAGAGGGGAGGTAAAACACTGGTATGAAGATGAGGATGAGGTTGGGGAGGATGGCACCTAGAAATGTGTATGTTAAGAGTTGGATGGGATCAATGTTATGGGACAGGAAGACATGGAGATCATGTAAAAAATAAACGAAATATAAGGAAATTCTTGTAAGGTTAGGGAGAATGGAAAGCAAGAAGTTGTGGTGTGTGGTGTTCTCAGGCCTACAGGAGATACGAGATGTGTCATATCCCACAAAACCAAGTGTGTCTGATTTTTCTTGGCCCAGACAGCTGCAATCTGCTCTTGTCTTGCACATACTACTCACTTCAAACTCACAATATCTCCACAAGTGCAGATGGCCCTGTAAGTAATTGAGGATTCCTGCAGAGTGAATGCTATTGGAAAAATACTCCACTTTTATCCTTTATCATAAGTCATGCAAAGTATTCTTTACCACCTAATACCACTTTCATCTGTTACTTAAAGTAATATTGCAGTATAAGCGATATGACTGGAGACCATTTAACTGTCAGGTTACATTTAACAAGTTAAATGAAAATTTAATGTTCCTACAATTGATTTTTCTCACATTGGCACTGAATTACTTATGAATAACCTCATCTCTACTTAAACAAAACTTGCTCCTTTAATGACTTACAGCTAAACAGAGGTCAAAATGATCTATAATACAGCATCTAACTGGCAACACTCTGAATTGAGCTCCTTTATGTTCTGGGGACAAACAAGCTCCAAAAGAGGTGGACAAAGGAGAAGGAAGATGAAAGCAGTTGAAGGGTGGAAAAGAGGAGTGGTCAGACATGAAAGGAAAGCCTTCATGAGCACTCATCTAGAGCTGGGGACTGCTCTCACTCATGCTTCCTCTTCCCTTCTCCCATCTTCATTTTCTTTTCTCTAGTGTCTTTTTTCTTGCTCTTATTTTGTTTCTTATCCATGAATAGTCACTAAAGGAAGGAGCGAGCCAAAGCATGGACTCTATTCCCCTAGAAAGACAGGTTGTACCTGTTCCCATTCCTTCCATTCAAAATTGTTTTTCTACACAGCTGTGCAGTAGAATGGACTTATTTCACAGGGTGGAAAGGGGATCTAGTAAATATATATCAAAGGATGGGGTATCCTGACTTGCACTGATAAATAGGTTGTGTTCTGAGCCCTTTACAGGCAAAAGGGAAAAACCTCCACTTCCTCAGGGATTTAAGTCTGCTGTCATGGCTTCTGTGTCTTAAAGGAGGTTGGAGGTACCAAGGCCAAGTTAGTATTGGTTCCATTAAAGTTGCTTCCTAGACATGGTTTCTATTAGAAAGCTACCTTAATCTAAAGATATATAACAATGAAGAAATAAATTGGTCTGTGAGTCTTGCCTGTGGCTGTTGATTCTCACCCCTGGGAGCTGCCACCTCCACTGCATGCCCATGGGAGGACTACTCCAGGAAAGTAGACATTTTGGAGAGTACTACACTGATACCAATTGGTTAAAAGTACTAAAATGGAGGTTTACTTTAAAGTAAGTTATTAGGAAACACCTATCTGGACATTAAAGATGAAGAGGGAACAAAAATTAGAAATCATGTATTTATACTAAAAAATAAGTAAAATCTAAGTCAATCAGACAATAAGCATCATTAGGGCAGAAGTTAGTATGCACACAGAGTGCTTGGACAGAGTTGTTTATATTTTTCATAATGAGCTAGTTTCAGAAGATGAAGCACATCTTTCACTGCTGGATTAATTAGGGTTCACTTTACATAGGAATGCGAAAGCCAGCAGTTATTGTAATATACCCAGAGAATGAGCATTCACTAAGCAAAATCCTCCCCTGAGATAGAACAGCCCATTCTCCGTTAGTGTCGCTGATCATTCATGATGCACAAAGTAGGACAACTGTCCCATCCACTTCAGAAGTGGCTCAAATAACTCAAGTTTCAGTCAAGTACTCAATTGTGTAACAAATAATGAGAAAAGGGAAGAGTGATGAAGTAAAGAATTAGTTTATCAAAACAGAAATTCAATGAAAAAGTTTCTTATAAAAACTGTTTTTCCGATTTAAAGCAGAATAGCACTGCATTGCATTTTTAAAAACTATCAACCTTAAATTCTGATATATAAAGGTAAAATTCTGATATATGAAGGTAAAATCTGGTGATTTCTGCACCAGTGAATATCAATCCATTATATAATGACTAATGAAACTTCCTGGCATTTAGGCCCTTGTGACAAGCTTATTAAACAATGATTTGCTGAAGTGTGATACTTTATGGATCATCAAAGATAAAAACAGCTCTTTAAAGTATTGTTCTAACAGCTGATTACAGAAACAGAAGACAAAGAGATATGAATTACAGTGAAGAAGAAAAAGTCAAAGGGTTTTCCAGGACAGCTATACTGACCTTTTCNGAAAAATTTTCATTTAATAAGAAGGATTTTAAAGTTGAATGCCTGGAAATTTGTCATTGTAGACTGAGTAATACCATGCAATTTTGTTTCCTTCTAGAAACACAACATGGGAGTAATCTTGCAAAGGGATGGAAGACAAAAGGATAAATTATACAGTGTTAGACTGAAGAATAATTGTGAAAAATAAAACATTTGTATATTAGTATTATAATTATAGAATTGATTCAAATTCTGATTATAAAATTTATCCTACTATTTCACAGATTAAACGTAGAAGGGAGATTGCAAAATAAGAAAAAAGGAATGAAAGAATGGTGGTTTTTTGAGATTTGTCTATGAAAAGGTATTTTATTAGAAAATGATGGCATGAACAAACTAGCAGAGTAATTGTACCAGAAAAACTTTACTGCAAGTTAAGCATGTCTGTGGTACCACCTACTCACACTTTCAGTTCAGAATGACATCTCCAAGAAACAAACTTGTGTAGTAGTTTAGCATATCAAAAATATTTGCTGCATCTACTGTTTATTGCCTGCAAGACCTTAAGAAATCCTAAATGTTCACTAAAATGTCAAAAAAGTCGTTATTAGACTACTTAAAAAACTCCAAAATGCAAGATTACAAGTCAAGCTATGAATTGCAGTTATTGAAGAAAAGTTGCATAAATTGATGTTAAAGAAGAAAATAGAAGAATGTGAGAATGAATTAGTCCCCCACTGGCATCTTTACTGCTATGATTTTTCTCTATGTGAAGGACATTTAGTTTAAAAATATGACAGTGCACATACGTTTTCAGGAAGTATCACAACAGACATTACTGGAATTGAAAGCTTTCCAAGAACTGGGGCAGGTATTCTTCATGAAAACGCAGGTATGTTTGACTCAGTTTGACACCAAAAGTTAACATGATCTACATGTCAGCTACTACTGCCTGAAGAAAAGTTGTTTTGATGTTCTACTGCTAAAAGAAGGCAATTCCCTATTGAAAACTTAAGAGCTAACTAAAAAATTATTAAAACTAACTCAGAAAGTTCTTCCAGAATTGAGGAAGGATAATGTCTGTAAACAATAAAAGATACTGCATTTCAGCCTATTTTGCAAATGCACCATATTGAAATGCGTATCAAAAGTCATAAGACCACATCATGATATTAATTAGCTCTTAAATGTCTTATCACATCATCAACACCACTACTCAGAATTAGAAGTGTATCAGTTTCCTTGGCAGACATGGAAATTAATGAAATCCCAATGAAAGTGCACAGGTTTTAACACAGTTCAAAAAAGACTTTTGCAATATTTTGTAAAACTGGCACTTTTATGTAGAATGACCAGCAATCTCTGATGTTTATCAAGGATCTTAAAAAAAATTCAAGCTGGAAATAAAGTTTGAATAGAATGAATTTCAAGCATGTTTTGAAGAAAAGTACATTTAAAGATCCTGTATATGCTAGTTGTTACTCTGAAATCTGAGAGCTACACTCATCCAAAACCGCATTAAATTTTTTTTTTAAAATATAATTAAGTCCATATTGTTGTAATTTTCCTAGACAATCTTCTCTCTGGAACTTTGCTAGTGAATTATTTACTCTTACTTTATACTATGCCAGTTAAAGCTAGAGTATGATTTCTAAATTGAACTCTTGTATACGTAGCAGTGAGTGAATGTTTGGCGTAGTCAGTCAAGGACACAATGGCTTCTCACTGGAGAGTGGGAAACTGCAACCCAGGGGACAAGTCCAACATAAAGGCACCATATATTCAGTTCAATACTCTGTGGTCTGAACAGTAATGGAGTCCGACATGTTATAAACCAAAATTTTATTAAGGCAGTCAGTAGGGAAGATGAGCAACAGTGTGCCATCACCCAGTCACACAATCATCCAACATGGTGACTCACTCAATCACTGACAGCAAACACAGGACCATAAGCAATGCCATGGCTCTGAAGGACTGCCAGGAACACTTGGTGTCTGGGTCATCTGCCAGGAAATTCTAGTAGCGCAAAATTCTTTTGAATGCAGGTAAGATTCCCAGTGCCCCTTGACTCTATCGATGACAGTGTGATTTGAAAGAATCATACCATACTTGAAGATGTCCATGTCAGTCAGGATTAGGGTGTTGGCAGCCTGTCTATGCTGCTGATACAGGTCAAGGGACAGGGTATCAGGAGGCAAGGTGTTGTACTCCTGTCAGAATGTCTTCCACGATTTTTCGTGCATAACCATCTGGACGAAGACAGCCATTGCTGCCGAAATTACTAACAAACTACTCCCCATGATTTCAGGTAATTATTTTTAATGAAAAATCTCTATTGCAGAAGAGCAAAGTGGATTTATATGCTAAACTAAAATACTGCAGTATTTTTGATACTAATCTGGAATCTGTAAAGGCAGTTTTGATTTCCTTTTCTGCAAAAAGTTTGTGTATCATCTCACAGACAAGTAGTGTTTCTCTCTGATGTACCTCAGCTGTAAAACTGAATAGCATTATGTATCAGCACTCTGAAACAGGGACATTTAATAGTGTAAGAAATTACACACAACACAAAGGAAGAACGACAGGTCGTTCACATCAACACTTTAGAAAAACATAGGCTTAACTCATTCTATCTACAGTCTCATTATTATTATTTTTACAAGAGAAAATTCAATTCACATCATGTAAACTTTTCATCAAATAAAGTACAGGATCAGAATTTTAATTCTCCAGTGAAGGATAAGAAACTTCAAAGCTTGTTCACTGAGTCATAACTATAAAAACAGAAATTAAGTAAATTTTGGCTATTAAGAAAATGCTTAATACTGAGTCCTATTAGGCCATAGAGGTGTCTGCTATGAGAAATCAAAGCTCTGTGCACCAATACATTTCAAAACCACAGGAGAATGTATGCAGGAAAAAAAGATTAGTTTTTATTAGCATGAAAAACACAAGGTGGATGAGATTGTTCAGCTTTGACTTCTGTTTTCAGAATACCATCTCCACAATAAGCATCAGCAAGAATCACAAAGAGACGTCAGAGAATAAAGAAAATGATCAAAGTGGTTTAAATCTGTGAAAGGGTGGTCACCAGAACAGAATGTAGACAAGATGAGGTGTTCTTCAGAACTTTCACAAAAAGTCAGGATTTTGTTATGGACATTTCTGAAGGCAGCCATACATGCATGGGAGACTGTCACCAACTCTACTTTTTGGCACCTCTCTTCTGTAGTAACAAGAGGGAACGCTAATTTCCTTTAATTAGACACAGTTTTATGCAGAGTTTTCCCATAGTTCAAGAAAACTGACAGGAAGACCCTGAGCTATTCACTGACTGTAACCAACCCATCTTTTATACATATATATATATGTATGTATATATACCTATGTTTGTAATAGAAAGCAGCAGGAGAACAGAGTTAATTCAGGAGTTCCTGCACAAACTAAAACAAAAGCTTGAGGGTGAGCGTCTTCTCCCTCTAACAGCACAGAGCAGAAAGGTATCAGCCATCCTTTTCTTTTAAATAAGTAAGAATTATACAAAATATGTAAGTCTTTCTCCTGATTGTAGAGTGGTAACAGACTAGAAACATTTTTCTTCTGTCATTTGTTTACTTTTTCGGAAAGGTCATTTTCACTTCATGGACAAAACTTTTCATCCAGGTCCCAGAATGAAAATAGTCCTGCTTCACATGCAAATTGGATAATCCTAGACACCAGATTAACAAAACCACAGTGTTAAGTCAAGCAGGAAATGAATTTATAGTTCTGAGGTCGTTGTTGGAATGAAAGATTTCCCTAATGCAAGAAGAAAGTTTGGGATGAGTGTATGTTACACAATGATGTCCCAGTATACAACCCCAGATTTTGCTGAGAGCTACAGCTTGTGCAAACATCAACAGCCTGCAGTTGCGTTCTCTGTGAACTTCCTCCATGTGTACACAGCCCTGTTCTCTCCATTGCTGCGATGTGCAAACATCAACAATTTGACAAACAAAGCTCTTAATTATGAAAAATTACAGCATTTAATACCATAAACAGAACTACAGAATTCCTCTTCATATGATAAAAACAGAAATTAAGCAAAAGTTATGGGAAAAATAGTAGTTTCTCAGTGAAAAATTTTCATTTAATAAGAAGGATTTTAAAGTTGAATGCCTGGAAATTTGTCATTGTAGACTGAGTAATACCATGCAATTTTGTTTCCTTCTAGAAACACAACATGGGAGTAATCTTGCAAAGGGATGGAAGACAAAAGGATAAATTATACAGTGTTAGACTGAAGAATGAATGGGGCCAGCAGTCATCACATTTTTGCTGAGGAAGCACCCCCTATTGTGTGCTTTGTTTACTTCCTCCATTGATTCATATCTACTTGAAAATAGGCCATTGTCCTGTAATATTTAGTCCTTATGCTATTAAAAGCAGAGTAAATAATCCAAAACCATGAATCGAACAGGGACAGTTGAAGGGACTCAGTTTTTAGGTAATGTATTTTGCTGGCAACTGTGCCTGCCACTGCTGTCTGTCTCATGCTCTGCAGTTTGCAGTCGCTCTTACAGAATGGCTGGAGTGGCTCTGCAAGCAGTTTGAGACAGTCCTGAATCCACTGAGGCCTGTAGTTGGTCAGGTGGTCATGGGATGGAAATGGTAAACAGTTGTTCCAGTTCATGGGCCACAGAAACAAGACATCAGATTAATTTTTTGCTCTTCTTACAGCAATAACCTTTTATTTCGTCTCTTGTTTTCTTCATCCTGCCCTGTAATGGAAACTGTTATTATGCTCCAAAAGGACTACTGCTGAGTTTTTTCCTCAATTATAATCATACGTATTAATCCACTCACCAAAGAACAGCATTGTTTTTGCTCCCACTGTCTGGCAAGGGTGGACTGAGGGGCTGCAAAAGGAATGATGAAAAACCTTGGTCTTCCTTCACGGCTTAGGAAGCTGTCAAATTCTCAGGCTGCCCCAGTGGGACAGAAATATATCACATGCTAGCTGAAACATGTAATGCAAGGCAAAATTGTGAAATTTTACCAGGCCATTCATCAGTAAAGATGAAAAGACCCAAGGGAGAGAGTTCTTTCAGATTTAATACAGAAGTTGCTCACATTTTACAGAAAACGTTCACTGAAACTCCTCCTAGGTCTCATGTTAAAACTATAATGCGAAACCAGCCACAAAACCAGTTTCTTCCCTTTTGTCTTTATGTTACAATACAAGAAGCCCCTTGCCACAGTGAAGTCGTATCATTACAGCTTTTCTCTAGACACAAAGGACGTTCACCATACCCTCCATTTCAGAAGAGTTTTATTATAGGGAATGAAAGGGACCACAAACAAGAGGCAGGACTTGTGAGCAGACATTGTTTTGTACTGTGTAGCTATGTCAGGACTGGATTCTACAGCCTAGCACAGCACCTTCTTTTAATAAAAATGTTTTAGTGCTACCAGCACTGGAATGGAAGGAGCGGTTTCATCCCTTGGTGTGCACAACTAATTTGTAGCCTCAGCTGTCCTTACAACTTTGAGCAGTCAAGTTCCTTCTGGTTACCAGATGCTAAGGTGACATTTATAAAATGGTAAAGGTTGTAAGTCTGAAAGGGTATCAAATGAGTGTTGCCTGGGCTGGTAGGCCTGGGCTTATTTGTCTCAGATTCTTTCTCTCTTGGGGAAGGAACACAGTCTGGAAAATCAGCAGTGAAAATACTAGAAAGCAGCATTGGTCCTGAAGTGAAGTTGAACAGAAAAAAGCAGGCAGAAACCATCATATGAAAAAGAAGTGAAGGAATACAATCTCCACGCAACAATGTCAAGATGGAGAAAAGTCAAGAGTTGCAGAGTCTTCAGGACTCAGTCAAAGATTAATCTGGGGGGTTGCACAGCAAGATGCAATGGGAAATCCAACTGATTTATCTTTGTGTGATGCCCACATATTGGTAATCACGATAGCTTTGGAGAGTGACTAACGGTAACTAACACAAATCAAACAAAGTCTGGCTGTCTTTGGCCTGACTGGACAAACATAAAAATCTGGACTCTCTGACACATGCAAATTGTTATGGACAGTTTAAGTCCTGCATTTTAAAGCTAAGGCTGCAAATTAAATTTGGGAAAGCAAACATTATTACATGACCAGAGTGGAAAAGAGAGGGTAGAAAATCAGAGTTGATAAATTTCTCTGACTTCATGTGGTAGAAACTGTGACTAGTTTAAATAAAGGATGGGAGATCTCTAGCTCCTCTGACTTCTCTTGCTAGTTTTGATTTAAACGTATCTTACATCCTATAAAAGTAAAACCTGAGGGCACTGGGATGATGACTGTCACTTTGGGGATGAGACAAGGCTCAGAATTATGTGTTTGTCTGCATGTGGTCCTGATAGGCTTCATGCAACTGTAATAAAGCTAATGGTTAGCTCATAGATTTTTGTCATTTTTAGAGTCAATTTCCAGGCAATTGAAGAAAATGAAAAGTTTTCCCACTTTTATGATATTTTATTTTTCCTCATCAAAGATCCATTTTCCTTATATTTAAACAAGGATTTAAAAATAGTTGTGTTCACAGCTTTTCCTTCACTAGTCATTTCCCCCATTAGAAGAAAGTTTCATATGTTCTCCAAAAAGAGCTCTTTCATAGAAATCCAGAAAGAAAGGGCGACTGGGGACCAGCACCAATCAGTGTGTGTTGGTTCTGAAGATGACTGGTTTCTAAGAACTGCAACTTCCCCATGGGCCACTTGTTTTAGTCCTGGTTTTGTGGGCCTGCCACTGAGCTGCAAAAATCAATGTCTTTGATGCGTAAGTGGCTTCACCTTGCATCTGCATGAAGTTATTCCAGCAGAGGAAATCTTGGCCCCAAACCTCCATGAATATAGCATTCCACATATAAATCTGAGATTTTCCTGCAGGAGAATACCGAAACCAGAATTTTTTTCATAATCAAACAAGTTTTTTCCTGTGTCCAGATTCCACTGGCATGAGAACTGCAGACACAGGATGTACTTTCCTTTTCTGAGAGAGTTGAATACACTGTATATTTTAATAGATGCTGCAAAGTGGCTAATTTTCATTTGGAAAGTTCTCAGTGGTTGCTGATATTTGCTAATTAGGGCTGCTACTTTGTCAATTGCACCAGCAATTTCTGAACTGCATGAACTGCTTCAGTCTGAACCCTGTAGATGGGAACTGTAACAGAAATCTTTTCTGGAATGACAGAGAGGGCTGTGAGTCAAATTGACAATAAGCCACATACCTCTTCTCGAATGGTGCCTGTTCCACCCGCCTAAGCCCCATGCTGCCACACCCCTGGAACACCTCTGAACACTAAATGCCACCCTCCTGAGCAGAGAGGAAGGGCAGAGGAAAACTGGATGTGGTTGTGAGCTGGGGGATTTTAGACTGTGGTGACAGTAAACTCACAACCCTTGGTGCAAACCGTACTTGTAATGCAAATTCACCAGATGCTTACAAAATGAGAGACTCCTGCTGTATATTCAAAATCCAAAACTCAAATTGAAAAATGCTGTTAAGATGCCTGTACATAAATATGGGGAATATGTTCAAGTAAAAGTTGCTCAAATTCCAGAGAGGTTTCTATTCCATCAATAATTCATGAATTTGTAAATTCATCATTTGTAATACTTAAATGCTTCCTTCAAACTAAGTAGCTTTCATGTCTCTAGTTAAATATAGTGAGTACAGGTTATTGCAAAGCTCTCTGGGATTCTATATTGACCCTTATTTCTTTATAATTGCTACATATTTATAGAAGAACAGCTGAATTACATCTTTCAATTTTTATTTGAAGCTTTGGAGCCACAGTAACAGCTTTTGGATTTAAATCCTCAGATGATGCCCATAATACATTGGGTGAAATGTCAGGGAGGAAATTAAAAACTTAGGACAGAATAAGGGATTTGCTAAACAATTGGAGAGGATAAAATATGCAACATTGTTAAGAGGCCCTTGTCTTCCATGAATTGAAGTTGACTGGAGAATGGCAATTAATAAGAGAGCAAACTGAAGTCTTCTGAGCAATGCCTAACTTGTCTCTGAATTACACCAGAAAAAGGAAGAGCAGACCCAGGAATCTAGCTGGCATCATATGGGGGTGCTCACTGCGAAAGCCTGAAAGCTTTATAAGTCTTTTGGTGATGTGACAACACCAGAAATATCCTGCCAGTCATTTTTATACAGCTTGTGGTTTTGCCTTTCTGTCAGCTGCCATGACCAGTTTGATTTTGTTCTTAACATGAATTTTGCACTTCCAATAGAAAAAGAGATCAATCCTGCAGGCACTTTGGTCAAAATCTTGCAAAATGCTAAAGGAGGAGGGAAGCTTAAAGTTGAGCAAGCGTGTAAGCCTGATCTGGCACAAAGTCAAATGCTAAAGTACCTGGTGGGGTTGGCTTCACGAAGGAATAGAGCCTACATGACACACAAATCTTCTGCAGTAACAGGGCTCGTGTCAGACTCAATTGCCTTCAACTTCCCTATTACTCTCCTTATGTCATCTGACATAAGTTCACATCTTCAGTTGGTAAAAGTTGTTCCACCTCCCATGAAGCTAATGGAGCAACTTCATCAACTTCTACTGAAGTACAGATTATAATTTTGGTTGCTGTCCTCAGCTGGAGAGAAGAAGAAACACAAATACATGAATCACTTCCATTTTGTAAATCCTTTCACTGAAGATTTCAGTGGAACACAACCCGACAGTGACCATGTGATGGTATCTTAAGAGTTTGCTACCCTGCAGGTACACTGCGAACATACCTGCAGTGGAAAATTACGATTAATAAGTTATTGTTATAAATTCTTGCAATCCTGTTTCTGCATCTTAGAAGCTGTTGATGTAGTTAAGATAGGTTCAGATACTTTGAGTTGCACTGATGACACCATGCACTGATGTAATCCTGCACATTTCCCAGGGCTTTGGGAGACGTGAATGGATGTTCTTCATTCTGGGAAAGTACTTCTTGTTGAGTGGGTTTCAGTAGTCTGTTTCCTTACTCAAAATATGACTAAAAATTAACATCTGGGAATATTTCAGTGTCCTTGCTTGTCTGATTTTTTGTCAGATCAAGACTTGTGTTACTGAGTGTAGTAAGTCCTCAGGGTGACAGAACCACTCAGTTTTATTTCATGGTTTTCATGCTTCAAGAACATAAGAGTTTTAATCTGACAAGAGACACTGAAGCACATCCAAAGAGTTAGAAGAGATTTTTGCAAATCCAGAGAAATTTAATCTGTCACTTTGCTCTGTGGCAACAATTCAGCAGCATATGAAAAAAAAAATCTAGCAACTTTACTATGGAGGAATTTGTGGAATTCTCATTGTTCTAATTTTTCTCTAATTGTTTTTTCTATTGTAATGCTTTCAGTTTTGGACATTAACAATAACATATCTATTGGTTTTATTAGAATGAGCAGGAGACTTGTTTGCTGTATGCACATATGTGCATAATTTATTTCCCAAGAAAGTGGCAGAAGTGGTGTCAAGTCATCATTCTCGTCATTGTGACTGGCATCTTAGACAGCCTTTGCATTTGTTTATTTTCTGGTAAAATCTTCTAAACAGAAACTAGGCATTTTGTTACAAGATCAAAAATAACCATGCGAACAAGTATTTCTTTTTTTTTAATTTTAGTTTTGATACAGAAAATCCACAGACATTTCATATTGGTTTTAATGAACATATTAACAATATATTCAACAACATAATTAAAATGCATATGAGTAGTTACATAAGAATAAAACTTATGACACTTTGTCATACTTACTTTTTTACCTCAATTCACTAGTGTCAATTGCATTCTTACTGCAGACTTTTAGGCACTGGAGGTCTCTCTTCTCTCCCCAATTTCAGAGAGATTTTAGGAGTTTAACTTCACTGAAATTTCTGTTAGATTCAATCACAACTTTGTAAAAAATATGGGAGGAAAGAGCAGACAAACTGTCAACATAATTAAATAGTCTTTGAGTCCTCCGGAAGCCAGGCTAAAACCAAAATCGGCCAAACAGAAAATTCAGAGATAAAATTGTAACACAAAATCAAATTTTCAGAATCTATGCAGCAGATATAAAGATCACTTTTCTAATTTACCCAGCCTAGCAGAGAGAATTTTATTACAGTAGTGCTTTTACCATTGTTATTCTCTCACAATATTGGATCTTTGTATAAATTAATTTGACTAATTCTCCAGTGAGATCACATCTGACATTTTCTCACTAATGTGTTTCCTGCTGAGCAGGAAGACAAGCACATTAAAACTATCAAGAAAAGAATACGTCTTAAACTCCAGCCCATGACTGCCAGTATTTCGGATTTCTCCTGAATCCAAAATGGAGTGGCATTCTTACAGTACTTATTAATTTGATATCTTTGCCTCTTGCTTCAGTGACCATTATCTTCTTTCTTTCTTAAGTCTCTCATTTATTTTGATTTGAAAATACAATCTTTTTGAATGTACTTTAGTTTGCCTTACAGCCTAGAATAGTTGCTGCGGACTATTGGCTTCATTTCGATCTGGGATTGGCTCCAACTGAGCTGATCACCCCAGATCCCCTTATGGTCACTGAAGATCTGGTCAATATAGTTAAAGGACCATGAGACTGACCATTTGCTAAAGCAAGTCAGATGATTCACACCTGAAAAAGTGTATATGTCTCATAACAGTAACATTCAATGGTGATTTCTAAAGTTTGTAAGTGTCTTTAAAGCAATTATCTAAAATTAGGTTAGAGAAGTTCTACTGTCTTAGGCTACTCTAAGAATGCCTTGGATGGGTTAAGTTAATCCATTTCCACAATGCTTTAATCCAGAAAACATAAGTGTCAGCATGAGTTATGTATTTCAACACTGATGCTTTTTCTCCAAATTCCTTATCAGCAACTACTGTAATCTCACTACAGATATACAATTTGGCTATTAAATCTAGGTTTTTGGAGACCTTCAAGTTAATGACATAAAGCCTATGTGAAACTAGGTGATCCAAAGTCTTAAAAAGATATATATGGTTTCTCATACTTGGATTATATATCAAATTCTATCAAAAAACAACTTTCAGACATCATATAAGAGAGTTCTAATAGAAGAAATCTGTACTTTTCAGTAGTGCCAGTTTCACAGTCACAAGGGAGACTGACAGGTTATCTTTATGCCAACTTTGAATCCACAAATAGATTTTCTATGAAAAGAAACACTGGAAAACCTAGATATAAGTATTTTTCTCTCAAGTTTTTTTTTTCTACATTCTTCTCAACTTGCTCTTACCTCACTGTCATAGGATGTAGTGGATGAAGAGGACATAAACAATTTTTTTAGAGTTATCAAGATGTGAATTTTATGAGAACAGATTGGTTGAAAGGAATTTGACTGTTCATGTTACTGAGTAAATACATAAAATGCAATAAAACAGCAGATGAATTTCTGTGTTCATTAATGCAGAGTAGTACATTTGGGAAAAAAACAACATTATAAATAAACACAGATAGTCTCTATATTGCAGATTGCAATGTGGGGAAAAGATGTCAGAGTTATAGTTGACAGTTTTATGAAAATAACAGCTCCATACTGAACAGCAGTCAAAAGAGCAAACCAAATGTTAGGAATCACTGAGAAGCACCAAACAATCATGACCACCACACAAAGCAGAAAACATTATTATGCCACACTGCAGCTCAATGGTTTGCCCGCTCTTTGAGTATCTGGATACAGTTCTGGTGTCCCTTTTCACTACAAGCGTATAGGGAACTATAAAGAGTGGATGGAATGGCACCTAGTGAGATCAAAAGTATGGGATAGCTTATGTTGATTAGAGCTCTCTGTATAGGAAAAAAGATGATTAAGTCAGAGATCTATAAAAACATGAATTATTCATAAGATATGTGAACAGGAAAGGTATATTAATTGTTGGATGAAAGATTTAAAGAAGCTCCAAATGAAATGATGAGGTAGTAAGCTTATAGCAAACAAAAAGGTACTTTTTCAAGGTGCGTAATCAAATCATAGAATCATTGCCACAGGATATCGTAGTATCAGCCAGGTTGGAAGGGACCTCAAAAGATCATCTGGTCCAACCTTTTGTGGGAAAGGGAGCCTACATGAGCTTAGCTGGCACCCTGTCCAATCTCATCTTGAAAACCTCTGGTGATGGGGACTCTATCACATCCCTGGGGAGGTCGTTCCAGTGAGTGATTGCACTCGATGTAAAAAAAATCTTTCTTCTATTGAGATGAAACCTCTCCCAGTGTATCTTGTCTTCTCCATGTGCCTCCTTGTGAAGAGAGAGCTTCCATCTTCTTTGTAGCTGCCCTTTAAATACTGGAATACTGCGGTGAGGTGCCCCCCGAGCCTTCTCTTCTCCAGGGAGAAAAGCGCTAACTCCTTCAGTCTTTCTTCATAAGGCAAGCTCTCCAGCCCTTTGATCATCTTCATTTCCCTTCTTTGGACTCTCTCCAGTCTGTCCATGTCTTTCTTGACTTCTGGAGACCAGAACGGAACACAGCTCCAGGTGTGGCCTGAAAATGCCAGGCATGTCTTAACATGGTCACAACTCCATCTCTGCTATTAAGATGTGCCCCTGTGGATGCAGCTCAGGATCCAATTTGTCTTTGTTACTACTATGTTTAATACTAAAGGAAAAAATGAGTTGAAAAAGTGGTGAGACAAATTAAAGGAAGAAAAAAATCTATTAAACAAAAACTGAATGCCTTTGTTAGCAAGGCTTTGTGAGCTGGTAATTACTGGAAGTGGGTGGGCTTCTTGTAGCAATTTCATTGCACACTTGTTAATGTTCTCTAATTTTCCTAAGAAACCCCTGTCAGAAACAGGGTATAAGGCTAGATGGGCTTTGGTGTGATTGTGGTCATTCTTATGGTAATTTTCTTATTTCTAAAGTAGCCAGCTGTCATGGTAAATTTAGTAAGAAATTTGCAGTAGACATTTACATTTAAGACAAGACTTTCTCTCCTTTCTATAGGTTCTCCTTCCCAGATCTACACCAGCTTGTAATAAAGATTCACCCGTAAAGTAGTCATGTGCAAAAGAAGCTCCTTCAGGTGACATATAGGAGCAGTTAAGTAGTCAGTCCACCTACACAAATCAATGTAATCTTGATTTCAAGAGCTTGAACAAGTGATGTGCTGCTTAACCCAGGGAGCTTGACAAGGCATGACACTGTCCCTCCAAAGCACGACTCCCTCACGTGGAAGAGTACGCTAGCAGGCAGAGGAGCTTACACTGTTGGGATTGATTAGCCGGTATCCCCAAGTGCTGATCCTGCTCTCCTCCCTTAAGTTCTCCATTACATTCTTTTCTTAAGGTGATTGCTATGCATATTTGTATTTCAGAAAAGACATCCTTGTTTTGCCTCATCTGTAACCCTCCAAATTCTCCAGAGAAGTTTCGCTTTACTTACATTGCCTGCTCTGAAGATAAGGAAGAGGAACTTGACGAGGCCTTCTACAGACAGCTGGAAGTTGCCTCACAGTCACAGGCCCTGGTGCTCAT
>VZSC01017572.1:16034-26916 GCA_013398225.1 Steatornis caripensis | reverse complement strand
TCTCCTTCTCTGGAGATATTCAAAACCCACCTGGATGCATTCCTGTGCAACCTGCTCTAGGCTAACCTGCTTTAGCAGGGGGGTTGGACTAGATGATCTCTAGAGGTCCCTTCCAACCCCTACCATTCTATGATTCTATGATTCTATGAATCCCATGCTGTCTGTCAGTGCACTTTTTTCCTGACTGACTGGCTTTGCAAATGAAGGACCTCTCAAGTATTAAGTGCCCTACATTCCCGTGGAGGCGTATGGGAACTGAGGCATTCAATAAGTCAACTTTAAACTCTTGAGGAGTGTAACTCTTATGGACATACAGCTGAGTGTGCTCATTACTACTGTATAAAATACTTAACAGCTAGAAAAAGTAGAAATGCATAAATGTCCTTCTGGCAAGTTCTTATTTTATGTGTAGAGTTAGATTGTACTGATACACCTACTACTCTATCCTAAGAGTATTAAAAGTGTAACTTTACTTGTCTGCAATTTGCACACTGATTTTGAAATGCACTCATCCGCTGCACTGAGGAGTATTGGAATATGCTCACAATAAGTTATCATTCAAACTTCTCTATATCATTCTATGTATCATTCATCTCTATATCATTCTCTATATCATTCTTGAATTATCATTTGCAAAACTGTTGAACCCTCCCACTACACCTCCCCGCTTTACCTCCTCAAAACTTTATGCCCTTTCACAGTAATCTCCCTATTCTTGTCATTTTCTAGCCTAGTTGGGCTAGTCCCACAAGATCAGAAGTTCCAAATTTGTGTATGCTGTCAGCTCTCTTATCTTTTCTGCTAAGCTCTTTCCATTTATATATAAGCACTTTAATAACCCTCTTTTTTTTAATTTTTTTTTTATATTAGTGCTCATAAATCCCAGTTAATCTGACCTTCCTTTAACTCCCTTTGTGTAAACATGATGTTTTTCTTCCCTTTCTGTTTCTCATCTTATATTCCCAGTTTTGTTTTCTTTGCATTCTAGCTCCTCCTCTGCAATCTAGTTTTCTCTCATCCTTCTTTCAGCTTTATTATAATTATTTAAACAGAGAGATCAGTGATTGACAGGGTGACTATAATAATGATTGGAGCTTTCCACCACTTGCTTATTCAAAACTCTTCAGCTTTGGAATTTCCTGAAAACTGTGGTTCTTGGATGACCACTCATTGCTCTGCACTCAGCATTTTGGTATTCCTGATACAATTCCTGAATTACAGGTAACAAAAGGCAGGAGAGCAATATTATGAGCTGTCATAAGTGAAGATAACCTTTACACTTATATTAGAACAGCACAGAAGACACATACTGGAACTTTCTGTTCCAGCTCAAACAATCATCTACTCTCTTACAGTTAGATTTAAAATATATTGACTAGAAATGCAAAAAAATCAAAGAAATTATGGGGGACATGAAAGTCATGCAGGCGTTAAGTCCTCAACAGTATATGGGCTACTGTATTGGTTGCTACAAAGCACTGAATCCTCAAGTGAAAAATCTACTCAAATTGTACAAAAATTCCTTACTATGAAGGAAAAAAAACCCTGCAGACTCACAGACAGTGAGGGATAACAAATGCTTAGGCAGGAATGAATACAGAATCCACAGAGGATGATTTCCATTTCTTTCTGTTGGTGGCAGTTTGTCTGGCTTTATTTATCAAGAATTGCTCTACCTCAGCACATTTTCCAGTGTAAAGTCTCCCTTACTCTGTCCTGAATCCTTGGACGCTCACTTCGTTTACTGTGCTGGTACAAAAAGGATTTGGATCTGGGCTCGGTGTTATTTGCAGGAAGCATGAGTCCAAGACAGTTTTTCAGCCATGACAGCAGCAGAAACAGCTAGTAGCAGGGCTGGTGGGGAGAAAGAGAAGGCCCCTTTGCCTTCAGAGAGAAAAGGCACAGCTTTGCCAGGCCCTAGGACCATTTCAGTGCCTCAACTTTCTGGAGCTGTGGAAAGGACCTTTACCTTCATGCCATGTAACGAAGTGGGGCATTTTCATTGCCCAGCCTTACAACACAAGCAATACTTACCTCACAGGCACTCTAAATGTTATCCATGTGGACTGTTTCCTGCTACAGGACAAAGTTAGCACAGTTACTATTGAGCATGACTTACATAATCTATGCTCATAAGGAGATGAATGGCCTTGCTTTTCTTAAAAGCACTGGATACCACAAAGATGACCTTCATCTCAAAGACCTTGCACTCTTAAACGAAACCTAGTCACGGAGAGCAGTGCTCTGGGAATAAGGGCTGGATGCTAAGGGGTACACGGTGCTACTGTGCTACTGAGGCTTCCACTTAGCCTCTCTGTTCAAAGTAATTAAAATGATGGCTAAAAATGGCACTTACATGGGAAAGCTGTTGGTCTTCAGGGAGAACATGGTACAGAAGGAGCTTCATATCCAGTTATATGATCTCGTCGAGGTTTTGAAAGTTGGCAAGAGGTTGTCTGGGTGAAAGGGATCGCTGTGAAAGGTACCACAGCTTCTCAGACCAAGTCCAGATACTTTTTAGTTGTCCTATTAAAAAAAAGTTTATTTCAACATTTTTTTCTTTGAAAATTGAAGAAGAGCTGTTACCTCATGTTCCCAAGGCTTTTCATTTTCATTTGTTTTGCCTATGAGAGTTCCAGGATTTGGTTGTGTCCAGCTCAAATGTTTTTGTTTTAATTGATGAAAACTAGAGAGTTTTTCAGGCTTTAGAGATTTCCTGTTAAAGAAATTCTCTTGGCTAGAAATGCTCATGAAATTGGTATTTTATTATAGCTATTTTCAACGAAACACTTCCTTATATTCTTGTTGAGAATGACAGGGAATGATTTCTCTAACCAAAGTATATCATCTCAGTACTTACTTGTCCTTCTTTTATACTGTTCAGGAAATTGCTGCCAGGAGTAAAAGAGCGGAAGCCTGTAATACTGGTAGCTCTTAGAATCAAGGCAAACCGAAAAATGTACTGGTAAAAGAAGTCAATAATTTCTTTTAACGTATCTAGATTAGGTGTGTGTTTTTGAATTACTCCAGGCTTTGTATTGCTATGGCTGGTTTGAAGAAGCATGACAGCTAAAACATTTAGTCTTATGTTTATTTATTATAATCTTGTGTTTTTAGCACTCTTTATACTTCTTCATTGTGTGTGAGCATTAGAATTGCTATATGATAGGTGTGGAATCAGCATCGCATAGCTGTAAGAAAAGGAAATTCGTGAAAGAAATTGCAGTTTAATGTACAATTCACAATGGAAAATACCTGAGAGACATTTGTCAAAGAAAATCAGTAATGCTCTTATCACCCTATGTTAGCCACGTTTCCTGGTAAGCCCTAATAAACATCATAAACAAAAGCTCCGTGCTCTGTGTCAGACAAAGAGCTCTTGTCCAGCCAAAGATATAATTTCACATTATACTCTAGCATCAGAACGGTAATGCATTTTTTTTTGTCCTCGAGCACTTAGCTGGAGATTGTACCCAGAGTGACCNGCTCCGTGCTCTGTGTCAGACAAAGAGCTCTTGTCCAGCCAAAGATATAATTTCACATTATACTCTAGCATCAGAACGGTAATGCATTTTTTTTTGTCCTCGAGCACTTAGCTGGAGATTGTACCCAGAGCGACCATTTTTAATAGCACCATTGTTCCAAGCAACATTCTCTTCCTTTATCTAAATTCATAGCAATCCAGTTAATACAGAGGCACCTTTCCATTCATCTATCTTTTTTTAGGCAATACCTTAAATCTGATCTATTTATTTCTAAAGAGTTTACATTGACAAAATAGTGCTCCACTGAACTTAAGAATGCCTTTGGTCCCTCACGAGGGGCTCCAATGCGGAGAGCTCATTAGCAGCATTAGCTGTAACCCTTGACCTTAACCTAGCAATGCTGAAGTACACAAAATATCTTCTGAAGCTCACAGAGATCACTCTCGTGTTATACAGGAAGCAAAAAACCAGGCACAAAACATATTTTATACACCTCTATGGCTTCCAGCCCTTTCCACTGATCTCTGGAGGCCTATCTAGAGCACAGACTGCCTCACTGCCTGCTTCTGCAGACGGAAATTAATGTCCAAAACGCGATATATAAATAACTACAGAGATCTGAACTCTTGACATTTTCTTGACTTTTAACTTCAAGAAAAGTCAAGAAAGATCCAGTCTTTGCTGCCACATGCTACGTTTACCATTAGTTTCATTACACTATGAAAAACTCCAGTGTGTCCTTTAGCATATAGTCGTCTTAAAACAGTCCTAAAAACTGGTAAAGATCAAAATTTTACCTTGTGAAATCTCTTGTCTCCTCTGAACATTTCTGCCTATATTTCTTCATATTAGTTTTGTTGTAGCTTGTCATTGCATAAATAAAGCCATGGCAGATAATTGGGGTTCCCTCTCATTTGATCCTCTGCTGTTACGTATTACAAGCTGGCAGAGCTCTGTTCATCCCTTCTGTGCTGATGACATTGGATCAGGTTATATCCTTCCTTTTGACTGATCCCACTCTGGGGACAACAGCTTTGATGATACACAGACACTGCCTCCCATCCCATAGGTGAATGTGGCATACTCTGCAAGAGCAAGGGTAGGAGTGAATTTCCAAGTAACTACAACAGAATATATTCACTCTGGGAAAGTTGACCATGTCATATTTTTTACTCTAGCCCTTTGTTTTCTCCTGCATATTTACTGAGCACAATTTTCACAGGCAGGTTCATACATAGTACATAGATGATTATTTGTATCACCAATGAGTGTGTCTTTGAGCATAAAAATTGTTATATGTCACCTGTGCAACGAGCATTACCTCCAGAAATAAGTAAGGGTGTCTCCCACTGTGTTTCTACCAATATGAAGCATTATAATGGAATGAGCAACAGCTTGTGGGTTTTTTTCCTTTCTGCACCCTAGACTTAAATACCGTCAGAGTAAACCTTTCATGTATGCTGCTTTTAAAGACATGGTGCTGTACTCAGTATCTTTTACTAATTACTGTCTATCTTATTTCACCAGTAGAGTGAAACCATAAAGATTTATAAAAAATGTTTGAAAAAAATTTTTCTTTGTTTATCAGGACAAGGTTATAGAAGAGCTCTTTTACATAAATGAAATGCTGCAGGCCTAAATTTTTCCATCTCTTCTTCCATTTTACATTATTGATGGCATAATTTTTCATTACACATTTTCTTACACTTCATAGGAATTTATAAAACACTTCTTATCTGAAAGAAACAATATGTTCTTCAGACTACTTCCACTTAAGTTTTTTTCCCCTCAATCTACATAGCTAAATACTGAGTAAACTCATAAAAAATGTGTCCCCATTCCTAAGTTTATTCTCTTAACTATTCTGGGAGGTCTTGCATTATAACCCCAGATTTGAAGAATGTATTAAAACAGTTGCTCTTCATTTGCTTGGGTTTCTGATCTGGTGAAAATCAGTGCATACTATGGATTTCAGCACAATATGAAGGTTTAGGCATAATCCTGCCTGTGCTACACTCTCTCTAGGACCCGCACGAGCTCTGTTTAGCTTTTACTTGGTATTTGTTAGGAAGCAAAGTTTGCATTTGCCTGCTAAGATCTAATGTAATTTTTTTATTGCTTGCTGGTAACAGGAAAAATGAAGGCTTCACATCTTTCCCTACACCTTTCTTCACAAATTATGAATTAGTTTTGGAATCACTAACTACCTCCATTTGCTGCTGTATTGATAGAATGTGTGTACCACAGATACGGTCATATCACTTACTTGAAGTCATCTAAAAGTTCACTGTCGAGTCCAAAGTAATTGTCTAGCTTTCCCTGTGAAAGGCAGAAGTAACTCAAGAGGGCAATTCAGCCTCAAAATCTTACATGCCTATCTTCAGGTAGGATATATCGTCCTTCGGAGGTGTCTGCCTGTCTGCATGAATTCAGAGAAACAAGTCAGGAAGGTTGCAGGATGCGTTCTGGGCTAGTTAATGTCCTGCCTTCTCTTCACTTCTATTACGGGTATGCAACTTGGGCACAGTGCATGAGCTTTCTAGAGTATGTGATACCTGATGGGTTTTTAAATGCTTTCTAAATAGTGTTTAAAAACTTGATTTTGACACTGTAAGTTTTAAAGACATGAGTTTAGCCTACTCATGAACATGTTTATCGATACAACACAATAAAGTTACAGTGAGATAAGTGTTTGAAACTTGGCTTTAAAATAAAGGAGTGAGGACATATTTTTCAAAAAGAATTCTTAATTTAGGGAAACACTGTAATGTCTGTACTTTTAAGAAATAAATGTTAACTGTGGTGATGCAGATACTGTTTTCTTCTGCTCTTTTGGGCTTTTTTCCCCTCTTTCTACCCTGCTCCCACCCTCAATATCTCTAATCTTTGGGCCTTCAGGAACTCTTTGTATCCTATTCCAAAGGAAATTAGTTTATTTTTCAGTCCTTGGACTTGACGAAGCTGGAATTTGTCCTCTGTTATCAACCTACCATCACCTTTGAAGTAACTTCTACATTGCAAATCCTAACTTTCCTTGGTCATAGCTCAGAGGCAGCACATACCCATTTAATTTACTCTAATTTAGGTAAATTTATCCATTTACCCTAGAAAGAATAAATGCATCTGATATAGGAGTAAAAGGAAAGACCACAAAATAACTTGTTCTTAAGCACAAAATAGGTATTAAAGACCACTGTAAGAAGTCATTTGGTCTCAGCTCATGAACTAACACTTCACTTAGGCTCCTGTAGAACTTGATCTATGTCCAGACATTGCCTGCATGTCACCAATGGTGTGCATTCACGTACTTTGACCTTTTGATAGATTATCAGCACACTTTGCCCCACTGTGGGCATATGCCAGCAGAGCACTTCAAGTATTTTGCTGTCAACCTGAGGTGTAAGTTTCAGCCTTGTGTAGACCGTGTGCTATGTACATGTGCTGTGGGTGCATGCTATGGACTTGCCACCGTATGGCTGTCAAGTGTGGTTTACTGCTCTCTTTGGAGCTGCCAGTCATGTAAATAGGAATGGCTTATCTTCAACAGTCTAACCTAACTTTGAATTATATGGACAAAGACTGAGGTTCTTTTTTAATCTTTGGATATTTGCCTTTGCTACAAAGAGTTCTGTGTACGCAGGAGCTGGAGTAGAAGGCAGGCGTGGAGGGAGTTAAGTTCTTGCTAGTTAAAAAAAAAAACTTCAGACCAGTTTACTACTATAGGTTTTGCTTTTGTTGCTGGTATGACTGCAGTACCTACTCAAACACTAAAGTCTTGCAGAGTTGTTTTTTCTTACTCTCAGTACAGTTTTCCCTCTCTTAAAAGCCTACCTAGCAATTTCTCTAACCTTTTTGAGCTGCCAAAGGAATTTTTGGATCATTCTGTTGTTCTGTTTGTTCTCTTCTCAGTCCTCATTTATTTCATTTTACTTCTAAAATACAGTGACCAGACACAGAAGTGTTTTGCTTGTGGTCATGTTGCACGGTTTGAATAATTTCTTCAGATTTACATTTGCATTTGACATCTCTGTGTGCATACAGGAATTATATTTACCTGTATAAATTGCTGTTAGGTACTCTGGCAAAGGGCTTTCAGCTACTGCAACTCTCATACAGTCCCTATTTTCTTGATTGATGCTTTGTGTCTTTTGCACTTTGAAAGTGCACTTCCTTTTCGTTATTACTTTTTCCTCATAGCTTCCTACCTAGATATGTCTGAACTCCAAACTGCTGCTACAGTTTCACTTAATAATAGAA
Source organism: Steatornis caripensis (assembly GCA_013398225.1). Classification (NCBI taxonomy): domain Eukaryota; kingdom Metazoa; phylum Chordata; class Aves; order Caprimulgiformes; family Steatornithidae; genus Steatornis; species Steatornis caripensis. The sequence continues at coordinate 19,174 of VZSC01017572.1, read as the reverse complement.
ATTAGAGGTGGAAATAACTCTGTGTGACTAAGTCTAGTATCTGATCTATTCAACTTACTCTAAACAGCTTTATTTATGCATTCTGCTTAGATGATACATTTTTGGTGTATAATGAAGACAACCATTATGTTTTGAGTGGAGAAAATGTTCATCCAATGGATATCAAAATACGATGCCTTATGTTAACAGGGTTGTTTTTTTTCAGATATTACATTCCTGAACTGCGCATCAGAACAGAAGTACAATCTGAAGTGAATTTAAAAATATTTCCATTTACGTGCATAAATTTGCAGGACATGTGGTCTCTACCTCACCGTTGTTACTAAGAATGGATGTTCATAAAACCATATGTGTGTTACCAAAATCATTAGATGGTGACTATCTGTTATATAATATACACCATACACATATATATAAGCAAAACCAGAGCGATTGTCATACACACAATCTTTCCAAATACATGTTCATAAAACAGAAAGACATCTACTGATCAATAAACCCCTGTCTCTACACAGCTGGATGCAGAATATTTTACCACTTGTGGCAAGAAAAAAGCCACTGATATGCAACAAGTCTTTATCTTGTTTAAGGTACCTTTAGATAGAGATTGTGTTATTTTTTATAATGCTTACCATTTGCTGCTAATATTTCACTGAATTATGATCAAAACCTTGTTTTCTAAGATGTAGAAATATATTATATATAGGAAAATACATAGAAATATAACCTGTGTTCTTACCTGGGCTCTACTCTCATGGAAATCAAATAGTCATCTCAGTAGTAAATCCCACGCGCAGACCAGAAACGGGCTAGGAGCTAGATCCTAAATATAGAGTTGATGCTCTCCTGGTTATCTTGTTGAAGCTTTCTGTGATCTCCACTCCTTATAAGTGTGGCCTGTACTTCTAATGGCCCCTAAACTTCAGCAGTGTACATATGAGCTTGTTCACAGCACTTGGGCTGTGGATTGCTGGTTCTTTGCTGTCTTGACTAAAAAAGGTATAGATGTAACAATAGAAAGCAAGACCCGAAACATCAGCTCTGTTTGGAAATCTAACTCGCACTGAAGTTCCAATTAATTTCCATAAAAATAAAAATGCCTGCAATGTGTATTCTAGATCTAAGCTTAGTCTATCTGTATTGTCAGTTGAGATAAAGAGGCACTTCTGAGGTGTTATAGATGTGACCTATTTTAAATGTTTATTTTAGGATAAGATTAATAGAACCCTAAAAGTGCTTATTTCTACCAATTCACTATAATAGGAAAAGGCACAACTTCCACAGGTACAAATCTCAATCATCAGTCCTACACAGTGTCCGCATGATGTTGTGAGCCTATATGGAGGGGACAGGCTGATGCAAAAGTTGTGGATTTATCAGCTGCAAAGTGCTGAGCTTGTCTCTTGTAAATGAACCACAAAAAACCCTGTGTAACATATATAGCCCCCTGTTACATGATACCAACGTGTTCACTTGCCTGTACCAGTGTGTCATTAAAACAGAGTGATGGCCCAAACCATAGCATGCTGCCATGAACAGGACCACATAAGAGTTAAAGTACAACATATTCCTATCAGGCATTCATTAGACAGTGGTTTATACAATGGCGTGATGTAAATGTGCTGATGCCCTGTACCCTTATCAACTTAATAATTCACACTATTTATTGTTCAGATGGACTGTGAAACTGCAGGGAGTTACTCCTAATGTTCAGGAAAGCAAAGGACCAAGTTGTTATATTGTCTGTTTTTTTCCTTATTAATAAAGATTGTGCTAAATTTGACTTTCAAGAAGAAGCCGAGAACATTTCCAGATGCATCTTGTAGGCCAATACTGGACAGATGCCCCTTTCAAGGACTTTCTGTCCTTGCTGATGCCTCATAAGTTCTTTTAAATAAAAGGACTGCTCTGTGAACAGTACATTTATTCTATTAGTGTGATTATTCTACCTTTAAGTGAGTTTCAGTGTAATGGATACAGGGCTGTTCATAGACTGATAAGTGGATATTAATCCTTTACAGCATACTGTAACAGTAAATTATAAATTCATCTAACATAAATACCATTATATAAAGCTTCAATTATGCAATTAACATACCCTCTCTTTTCACCAGCCTGCTGAAAGTTTTAAGTGCAGTCTGCTCAGAGTTACATGGCTGTGGACCGTACACATTACGTATTATGTGTAAAGAATTGCAGTTTCTTTTTTGAAATGTCCTTTCTGAAAGTCACCTAGCTAAAATGATTGTTCCTATTATTTCCTTTTTATATTATTTTAATAAATCCTGTAAATGAGGATGAAGGCTTAGTAGCAGCATTTGCCTGAAGGTGCTTGTCTTTTTAAAGACTGTTTTTTCTGTCATAACATATGGACTGATTCTACTGGAGTCAGTGGGAAATAGCATAGTTCCTTTAGAATCTCTTCAGTTTAGATTAAGCTATATGTAAAAAGCATGAGTCTCATCAGTTTTTTCTTAAGTATTGCTAACAAGTGGATGCTTTTCATGAGGGATGGGATCAAGTGCTCACAATTTTTCGAGTTCTGTAACTTACGTCTAAATGTAACCCCAGTTGCAACCTCACAACTCAAATTGAGTGTTTCTGTCCTATGCGACAGGTATGGTCAGTTATGTTCCACTGTACAGGTCCAATGACCATCTAAATTAGAGATGTTGTTGGAGTCTGGAGCGGCTCCCTGTCTCCCAAGGAAACTAGAGGATGCAATAAGATCATGTACGTCAATATGGTCACGATAGGACATTTGTCTCAGGACCGAGTCTGGAGATGCATCTATCCTAGGGCAAATATTAAGTGCTTAATGCTGGGAATTTGCTGAAATACATTGTTGTTTCAGGACTAATGTATGTGAAGCAAATAAGATTTGGCCTCCAACATGTCACTGTTTTCTGAGAGAGTAGACTGTTAGCAATACAATTCATACTGTCTTTCCTGATGTCTGCCTTCTTGACAACAATAAATCTATGGGGAGCTGTAAAAAGGATGCTGCAAGTAGCTAAACTGTTCTATGGCAAATCTACAGGTTTCTACACCATAATTCTTCCAAAGTATTTAATGGATCTAACAGAAATATTTAGAAGAACTGGCATTGCTATACTTCAAGTTTGTTGATCTGTAACATT
>VZSC01017572.1:0-15112 GCA_013398225.1 Steatornis caripensis | reverse complement strand
GTCCCCCTGTTCTGCTGAGGGGGGAGGAGGGAGAGATGTTGGGAGTGAGTTTTGATTGATGACTAATTAAATTGAATTTTTTGACCAAGTTGAGTCAGTTTTTGCTCATGGCCATAATTAGTGAGTGAATCCTCCGTGTTCTTGTTCCAACCCACCAGGTTTTGTCTCATTTTCTCTTCATTCCAGTGGAGGGGAGAAAAGAGTGAGTGGCCACAGGTTGCTGTGTTGCCGGCTGGGCCTAAACAACAACACTTGCAAATAGAGAACTTGTGTTAGTAGTTGTTACTAGTAGCATGAATTTTTTAAGTCCAATTTTCTATTTAACCCTTTCATTTACCTAGTGCCACTCCTTTTTCTATTCGAATCAGAACAGTGCCCATGCAGAAGCAGTTTGCTTTTCTAACTGATGAGTGTCATATTTCATATAATGCATAAGGAATTTGAAATACTAGAGTTTCTTTTAACAAAGAGGTGCTTTGGAAGTATTACTATGATTTACATTTCTAGAGACTACTCAGTGCTCTAGACAGGACACAACACTGAAGAAAGAACCATTAATCAAGTACAGCAAAACTAATCCATTATGATCTTTCCTGTGCTGAAGGACTTATTGTAATAACTAAAGATTACTGTGACAGTTATTATGATGACCATGGATAGATTTAATTTCTTCAAGCTTTAGACATACAAAAATCCATCTAAAGGGTGAGTGTCAAGAAGATGGGACCAGACTCTTTTCAGTGGTGCCCAGCGACAGGACAGGGGGCAATGGGCACAAACTGGAACACAGGCAGTTCCACCTGAACATGAGGAAGAACTTCTTTACTGTGAGGGTGACAGAGCACTGGCACAGGCTGCCCAGAGAGGCTGTGGAGTCTCCTTCTCCAGAGATATTCAAAACCTGCCTGGACGCATTCCTGTGCAACCTCTTCTAGGCTAACCTGCTTTAGCAGGGGGGTTGGACTAGATGATCTCTAGAGGTCCTTTCCAACCTCTGCCATTCTGTGATTCCCTTCTTGGGTGGGGAGGGGTCATTTGGTGATAGAACAGCTGATTAAACGAAGACAGTAACTCCTAGGTTTAAATGCATTGCTCCTTCTAATACCATGTCGATGACTAGAGAGAGACATATGTACTGTCGTATAAAGTAGACATAACTTGGGAGCATTAAAACTGAGCTAAGGATTAAGTACAAGGATCAAATAAGGTGATCGAATGTGGTGCTGCTTGCTCAGCTCGTCTTCTTTCTATTGTATTTACACAGGTTTGGTGAGGTCCAGTGAGGATGTAGCAGCTTTCCATAAACGTAACGGGACGTTATCAGGACAGCACTGTTGAGGAAAAACTTCCAAACCCACCCCCCTCCAACATTTCCTATGTGATAGCACAAGCAGTTACATTCTGGCAAACAATTTCTCTTTCATTTATTGATGGATTCATGACTATAAACCTTATGTTCCAGTTTAATTTCTAATGATCATGTTCAAAAAGTTAGCTAAGATTTGCTAAACAAATGTTTTGGCCTTCCATAATTTTTAAATGTTATTATCTACACTAGGAATGACGTAATTGTTTTGCAGTACCCATATACTTTTAAAAAATTATAATTTTAATAAAGAAACAGAATAGGAATGAGCAAACAGGAATTAAAGATCTCAGCTTCCAATACTTGCGCAGGGCTATGCTTTGTGTGCTTTTTTCTGAGTCATGAGTTCTGGGCAGAATCAGGTAGATATGTACTTGCACTGTGTTGCATGTGGTCTAATAAACCCAGATAGCCCTGATCTGGGTCTGTCTATGTGCCATCTGCACTCCCATGCAACAGTTTATATACCTTTAGCATCACTGTATTCAATCAAACTGACTATACAGCACTAGCAAAAATAGTTTATGGGCCAGATCTGATTCACAGACTATGTATTAGGATAAGAATTTCAGGTTATGACTCTTCCATTGAATCAGTGTTTATTAAATATCCAGGGAAATAAAGCTCGTGTTAACAAAGAATAAATCAAACAAGATATTTCAACAGGCCTCCTTTTTCATGATGATAGTCTCACTGAAACACCAGTCGTCATTCTGGACCAGAGTCTGCACTGCCTTGCCTGTGGAATGCAAGTNGAAATAAAGCTCGTGTTAACAAAGAATAAATCAAACAAGATATTTCAACAGGCCTCCTTTTTCATGATGATAGTCTCACTGAAACACCAGTCGTCATTCTGGACCAGAGTCTGCACTGTCTTGCCTGTGGAATGCAAGTCTGCATGGCTATTCTTCACATTCCCTTTGCATGGGTTTTAATTACTATATAATACAACAGAAAAATCCTGATTCAAAATTGGGCAGGGATTACAAGAAAGGGCTTTACAATGCAAAATAGCTAACGAAAACAACCAAAAAGCAATGCACAGTAGAAACACAAATCCTGAGTGTATTTCTTCTGAAAACATTTTTAGTATCTCAGTTTCAGGTGTTATCTGTAGGGGACTGAATTATTGGATATTTATGGTGGAAAGAACTTAGACCCTAAATAGAGCGTGCAGGCCTATGTGGCGCTTTGAGCTCACTATTGTAGTCATTCTCATGGTCTTACCATGTCTCATGTAAAGAACACTGTCTTAAACAGACCTCTTCCAATACCTTGTTTACTTGGATGAGTAAGATACTTAGGATTGAGACTGAAAGGGGAAAAGAAAAAAAAGACTTAGAAATTTTTGTTTCCAAGGTATTTGAACAAGGTATTCCATTGGTTTCATTTCTCACAGCTAATGAACATTCCTGATTGTTCCACATCATCCTTGACTGTACCTGATCTTTAGAGCTAGAACTTTAGAGTCAAAGAAATATACCCGTATGGTAAGAGTACTTCCCTGATAATCTTTGACCATTATCCTTTTCCCTCAATGAGATGGCTCCTTCAGATGCCTGCATGTGCAAGTTATACACTCCAAAGAGAATAGAAGTGGTAGGGATGGGCTTTCACCACTAACAGCAAAATAAATAGAACAAAAAGCATAGTAACAGGAAAGTGAAATCCATAAAATCACAATTTTCTAGAAAGAAAATTTTATGACTCAAATTAGGGAACAAATGTGTAAAATAATAGAGAGTCCTTCAAAGTGGATAAAAAAAATAATTCTTTATTTTGCTAGATCTACTTAGGTAGATACTGGAAAAGAATATGTAACTTTCAGCTGATTCAAAGAAAAAAAACCCTCATCTATTTCCCCCGCTGTGAAACTCAGACCCATCATTTCACTTGATTCTATATAGGTAGTGACAAAATTACTAACTTAAAGAAAATTATTTTTCTAATAGAAAAGCAAATAATGACTTTAATGGTGGCTAGCAGATTGTCTCCCATTTTGTCATGAATCTTCTATCTACCAAATTCATGCAGCAGAATACTGGCAGTGCTGGGTTTCTCAAAGCACATTGCCTTGAAGAACATAATCTGCATGGCCTTTGTATCACGGGAAATCATTTCTCTCCTCATTAACACTGACAAAAAGTGCATGCACAGCTCCTAGTTGTGACGGTAGTTTGGGACCACACCGGAATAAAGTTTTTCATGTATTTTACTTAGACTAAGTAACAGCATATTGAAGCATGACAGTTTCCAAGAAATTCTGTCTGCTCTGAATTCAAACAAGCTTGCTGGAGGAAGTGCTAAGCCAACCAGTCTCCTAGACAGAAATCACATTTTCACTGCACATATTCAGAAAATATTTAGGTATAATTATGTGATCAGTACTGTCCCTGATTTAAATTGCTTAACTGTCCCTTTAAAATGTGTGCAATGAGAACATATGGATGAAATGCTGTCATTTCACACATTGGGTGATTGAAACTTTGAAGAACATTTCAGTCTCGCAGCCTACTGCTGGCTGCAGTACTGCGAGTGGGTCTCTGCCGGGTTTGGATTGCACCACCAGCATTTTGCGAATGAAGACATTTTGGTTTCCTGTGCTTGATAGGGCAGCATAAGTGAGGTTATCTCATGTGTACTTAAGATATAGCATCAGGAGGAATGCTTTAACATCAGGAAAAATGATTGACATTGGCATAGTCTTCATGCTGTCATTCGTGAGGAGTGTTAGCTATTGAAACAGCTGTTCTTTTATCCACAGGTATTGCAGGAGGTGTGCTACAAGGCTCAAAATTATTCTGGTTTCAGCGTATACCTTTATCCTCCTTGGTAATCAATTTCATGATCAGGGCATATTTTCTGGCACTTACGTGCTTCCTGTGGCATATTACATAAATTATAAAATGCAGATATCCTATCCTATCCTATCCTATCCTATCCTATCTGAAATATGAGAGAATCATTCACTAATTTTAGAGAAAATTTCAGCCTCTGCATTAGTCATTTTTTTCCCCTTTAGTTGGCTAAAAATATTATCCTTTCTAATTTAAAATCCATTAGGCACTTGGTGAAATTTAATGCCATTCCTCTTTTCAAATCAGTGGTTAACACTTTCGCTTTCTGGTGGTGTTTTTGTACCGCTGCCCTAACTGAAGATATCTTAAGAGCCTTATAACAGGGACAAACTCCATGCTTTATTGCTGGAACTGTTAGTGTTAACTTTAAGAGAACTCCCATTGGTTTCACTGGCCCAAACTGTAGCTTTTGGCCAAAAGTTGACCTCACACTGCCTTTCAGTGTCAGGACAATGGAAATTAAGATTTTAAATGCCGAAATTCTCTCTTGCAAAGCAAAATCAAAGTACAAAAATTTGTCTTCAGGAGTGGTTCAGGATATAACTTCACTTCACAGGAGTAGAATGCAGAGCATCTTCTTATTGAGGTGATGTCACCAGCGAAGGATAAATGCAAAAAAGGGAGATATATTCCTCTATTACTGTAAAAATAATCTCAAATAACCTGTCCTCCTGCATTTCTTCTTCCTTGTACTAAGCTTTTGTGCAGAAATTTGCACTACTCCTTGCTCCTTGCCTCCCAACAAGGACAAATGCAATTGCCGTAGGACATTGCCTTGGGTGAAGGAAAGGAGAGTGAAGACAGACAAACAGATGTGTTAATGAACTGGTGAGCAGCACAGAGTCAGTTCACATTTGACCTGTTCCTCTCACCAATGACATCTGAAAACTTACCTTGTTTTCCTGTAACCTCATGAAACAACACACTTCTGTAGCCAAATAACCTTACATCTCCTTTTATAATTAGTGCTATTACATAGAACCTAAGCTTAGACAAATGTCCCCAGTGTCATGATTAACTTCAGAGATACTAGTCAGCAGGAGTCAGTCACAAAGCATAAACTAATTAATGTTAGAGGACAAGGATAGGACGAGAGAGGTCACCCATCTGATGTGCTTTGAGGATTGTCAAGTGAAAATGGAAGGGAAGCATAACACATCATCTTCAGGGAGTTGTTTCAGCAGTAACTGGAGAAATCTATGATTGCTTTCCTGAGTGCTTCTGTGTTCTTGATTTTCCCTTCCTTGTTATATATTAAATGTGGCAAAAAAAGGGAAAGTACATATGCAAGAAAGTAGCTGAAATCTTTATAGGGACCATTTCAAGTGATCAAGAAAAGAAATTTACAGAAGGCACCAAATTTACAAAAATACGGCAAAATTAGATGTTGTGTCTGATATTCTGGTATTCAGTTATTATGAGGTGTTGTGTAGAAGAATAATGAATCTGATACTGTTATATCTTCAGATTTCTTTTACTTTTGCGCAGAAGACTACTTTTGTTCTTAGGCCCAGATGTGTTATCCTAATTCTATTATGGTAAGCATTGAAATGTGCTCTTATATGCTGACCTCTGTGACAATTAAAGTAAAACATCTTCTGAATACTTTACTAAATAAATATAGATGATTAATATATGCTTAAGTGCACTGATGAAATGTGGGCTGTGTTGGCAGTGTTCTTATTTCATACACAAGGATAGGAAGTTTGGAAATATAAAATAATGGTACTATGCTGATTTTTATTAATTGAAGATCCTGTCTAGTCTGGTTGGTTTCACTTCTGCATCTGCCAAATAACTTGGTTTTTTTACAATTCTCCATTTAAATATACTTCTGCCATCTCTGTTTTACTATGGTGGACTACTCTTGCTGCTCATGTCTGGGTAGGAACCCGGTGCAAAAGCCCAGCAGCAGCAGGCCAGCAGCAAGACGTTTACTCTTGTACCCACCAGCAGTGAAAGCAGGGCAGAGGAAGCAAATGGAGACAATGTGGTCAGCACGGAGAATAAGCGATGTGAATGGACTGGGAAAAGAGTCGGGAAACAACGGCTGGTCCGTGGGAAGGGCACTGGTGAGATGAGGGTACAAAACCTGGCAAGGAGTGCGAGTGCTGGAGACTCTCAAAGGATCCATAGGCAGACTGTGAACAGGACTGCTTTGAGGTAGATTCAGGCTATAAGTCTGGCAAGATGTTAGAATGGAATAAGCTAAATGGGGAGAGTAGGAAGGAGGAATTACTTTCAGTTCCAGCTTTAAGTGTTTATCTGTTTACAACATTGAGTTCAAATAGGACACCAGTGTGAGAGCTGGTGTCACCTCAGCAATGAACTGAGGTTGAGGACAGTGGAGAGGTGAGACAATGCAAGGCCAAAGAGAAGTTGGAAGAGGTGAGGGTAGCACAGGTCCAGTATCATGGAAATGTGAAGCAGATGATGCCAGGAGAGGCGCAGTGGATCTGTGATCCAGAGGCCATGCTCCCAGGAGCTGGGGCAGATGCATACCCAAGTATCTGTATTTCTTGCTGTAACTCTCAGACTAATCCAGACTAAGAAGACAAATGATGTTATCTATTCCTCCACTGATTTATATGACACATGTCGGGTGGTAAATTTAAAAACTACATCATTCTTAATCCATATCTTTATAAATATTTCAAATACAGATTTTTTTTTTTTTTTTGTGAAAAGTAAGAAGAATCTTCCTATTCACAGAGCAACAAATAAGGACTAATAAAGGACAACTGAATTGCCCAGTCGACATGTAAGAATCTCTGAAAAAAAGGATTTGATTTTGTCCAGGCCACCTTAATTTGAACTCAGTGTGCATATATATGTGTGCAATCAGTAGTTTTTTCCAGAGTCACAGTTTAATCCAAAAAGGATCAGTGGTTTCACTTCTTTTATCTCTCCTTCCTGAGTTGTTCTATGGAAGAACAGAATTCTTTCAAGTGTTGTTCTTGTGTTGAGCATACATCTCTCTTTATATTCTCCCTACTGCAAGAAAAGAACTATAGGCAGCCTGAAATCTTGACACAAAGATTTTGCTCTAAGCAAATGTGACCTTATAGTTCAATGGCTCCATTGGCTTCTATATTTCCAGAAATAAATGCTGGGCAGGATGTTTATACAAGAATTCTGCCCATTAAATGGAATAGTTCTACCTTTTCCTCAGACTGTTGGCTAATAAAAAACCTAACAAATGCACATTTGGTAAGAGAGAGGCAATGAATTTGAAAGATGCTCTAAGCATGAACTCCTCACTGAAGTTCTACTTGAGGTGCAAAAGTTGGTCTTTTTGGCAGTGTCTAAAAAGAAGACAAATTCATGTTGGATAAAGTTGTTGAAAGGTCAGTGAGCTGTAGAGATTTATTTGACAGTCATACAGGCATTTCTGTTTGTTGAATTGGAAGTGACATTGGACAACATTCTGATATAGGAAAAAAATCTGTCCCTTTCAGCCTTAAAGTAACAGTACAAGAACAGTCTGAGAATTCAGTGGAGCTGTAGCATTTCATCCTCACCCTACTTCCCTAGTACTCACCTGCTTTTATTCTCAAGGCACATAAAGAGGCAAAAAAGTAGAGGCTATTCTAGTGTGCTCTTGCGTGTATAATTTATTTAGCAAAATTACCTCCCTTTAAGCAGGGAGGGCTGTCACTAATATTTATTCTAATAGATATACCTATGCGCAAGGCTTCTGTCCCTCACATCTTCTCAAAACATTATGTCTAGTGCTTTGCCTCATTACCTGAAGCCCAAACCTCGATATGTCAGTACAGGCTGCTAGAAGACAGACTCCCTGGGTCAGATCGTTAGAGGAGCTTTAATCCTTTAGAACAATTTTTCAATACTGTTTACACCAGGGACTTCCTTGTACAAATCCTCTTTACACAAGACAAGAATAACACAGGAAGAAACTATTTGTCTCTGATCTCTGCAAAGAAGGAGAGCAAGTCTAAGTCCTCAGGGGGCTTTCTATCACTTAAACTAACCAGGAGGGGATTAATCAAAGATATCTTTGCTGCATGATGTACAGCCAGCTTCAAAGCTACACTCACATTGATCAGTGTACAACAGAACAACACTCACAGCATCTTATGTTTTAAGCTGAGGTAGAGCAGAGACTGAAATACCCAGTTTGTTTCATCACTCCTTCTTTCCAATCAAAACAACAGCAGGGTATCGTGATATCCTGGAATCCAGAGTGCGCTGCTCAGGTGTTTGCATAGGAACTGCACTGTAACGTAGAGTGAGCACTGGGCTCTGTGGTGATTTTATGTACTAGTTCCTTGCAAGTCAATCTAACCTCCTTTTACATGGCCTTTTAAAAACTGTCTTGTGTGCAAAGAAGATTTCTCCATTTATGGGAATTTTATTATTTCTGCATAACTCCGTTTTCACCATTGCGTAGTGTTATTTCCATCCTATCACAACAGCGCACAACTGAAATGCTGTAGTGGTGCAGTAACTCTATTACCATCAATGAGAAAAACTAGTAACATTCCAGATAAAAGTCCTGAGTGAAGAATCACCCTGGATAATTTGTAAATAGAAAAGTAGGTGTAAAACTCATTAATAAAATGGAAGAAATATTTCTGAGTGAAAAATTACAAGTATATAAGTTTTAATAAATCTCAATTTAAAAAAAAATCAATTTTATGGACATAATTTTTAGTTTTCTATTTCTGTTAAAAAGAGTAACTTTTGTTTCATTTGAAGAAAATACATGCATTGCAAAACAACTTCCTCTCATGAAATACTTGTCCATTTTCATGTTAACCTTACAGAAAACCCAGTTTTTTCCACAACTTGCTAGAAATATTTCAATATATAGCCTTGCCATAAAAATTTTCAGAAAAAAAATAGCGTAGCATCTTCTAGGTAATACATACAAACTTTTTTGGCATCAGGGCAAGATTTTTGGGGAGACAAAAAGCGTGACCTTCATCACAGGACAAGCATATGCTGATAACTACAAGATTCAGTTGGGTCTTATGGATAGATCAAGTCTCTGATTTACACAATTAAGAAAAGGGGCTTTTCCATAAGTGTCTTGCAGTCCAGCCAAGGCCCTTTATCATCAGCCCATGGATAGCTAATCTCCACCTTTCTAATGCAGTGAATGTTTAATTATTTATGCAAAGATAAGCAGATACAAGAAGAGTTCATATCCCTCCTAAGTGACCTAGTTAGCTAGGCCATTGGCTGCTTTTCCATTTCTATTTGCCGCTTGCTTTTTTTTTCCCTCTCATCGAAAAACTTCAAAATATTTTGGTTCTATGCCAATATTGTACAAACCCAAAGGTCAACAACAGAAAACATTTCAGTTGAGTGGAGTTGTTTTTCTATAGATAATGAAGTTATTTCTGAACTATCAGAAGAATGAAAAGGTGAAGCTGAGAATGGTATCACAGATTTCCTGTGTGCTTTTGCTAAAAATGATACAGTTTCATCTTTTTGAGGTATGTCTGTTCCCTCTACGGCTGGTCTCATAAGATGGCTGAACAAGAGTAACAGCTCCAGCTGAGGTTGCTGTTTCCCTTGAGGTGCAATTGCTCCCTTCTGCTCCAAAGGATATTTATTGCCGAGGCAGCTGGGAAGATGCAAAAAGGAAGATCACAAGGAGGGAAAAGACAGTGCTTGTTACTTAGGCTCATTACCTGCTATGTTTGATTATCTTTCTAACAAGTCTGACACTTCTCAGTAGGCCACAGCCAGTTCTGGGTTCTCCACAGACTTTCTCATCCCGTCTTCTCTATGTATGTCATCTCTCTTGAAACCCTTCACTTTGTGGGAAGCTCCTCATGTAGGATGATTTTGCCTGTGATAATTGGAAGAAAATGACCTGTTGTTGAGGAAGAATGATTGAAATTTTCCTGCACTTTAAGAATGCCTTCATGAAGTGGAGCTGGTCTCTGCAATCTCCCTGTTATCTGTGGCTGCTGAGCCAAACACTGGAACAGGAATAAAATCAACTGAGCTACATCCTGAATAGAAGAAAAAAGTTCTTCAAGGCCCCAGCAGAGTCCAACCCCTTGGGAAATGTAGAGGACAACTGGAGGAAGTTTAAAAGGAACTACAAGCAATAGGCAGCAGTAAAAAGAAAGCCTTGTTTCTGACAGTAGGTAGTTTTGAACTACGTGATGTTTTAATGATTTTCGGTAGCTCAAGCAGAGAGGCTAACTCTGAAAATGCAGTACAAATCTCAAGGAGTACTTCACACCATAAAAAAATGAAGCATGCAAATGATTTTTAGACTCAGAAAAAAGTTTGCAAAAATTTGTGAAGAAATTTGTACAATTTCAAGTTGTACAAAGATATCTTTCAGTTTTGGAGTTAAGTTAGTCCTTAACATCTGACTAAATTACGAGACCATTTAGGGCAAAGCACTCAAAAAGAGGCTACTAAAAGATTCAGAACTCACCATTGACAAAGTAATTTTTTCCAGGCCAAAGAAATTGTGTGCTGAAGCCCCTGAGCCATGGTAGGTGTTTGGAGATGTCAGAGGTGATGAAAGATCTGAAGCACTGCAAGGATAGATACCTGACGCATGAGGACATATGGAGCAATTCTCAATTAAGAGTACAATGCTGATTCCCAGGAGATGGAAACTGTAAAAAATACTTTGCTGAATTATGTTAGTGTGTGAGAGTTTGTAAATGCCAACAGGGGAAGCACAGCTCAGTCAAGGAAGATAGTGATAACAAATTTAGTTCACAGGAAAAATCAACAGTGCCACAGAGTGAGATAAATGCACTATAAATTTGAAATCATATGGAAAATGTATGGATTTTAAATCAGACGGAGATGTGTAAGTCAATGCAATGAGAGAAACAAAGTAATATCAACACCTGCAGGTAAATGGATGGAGTTCAGTGCTTACTAGTGAATGAGGCTCTGGTTTATTTTGTCTACTTTTGGACAAATAATCAGATTGTCTAATTGGGGAGTACAGATACCTTCTCTCTGCAAAGGACTTTTCCAGTCTGTAGTCAGTAGAGAGAGAAAATTATGCGCAGAGAAACATGTAAGATCAATCTATGAAGATCTCCTTTGTCTCGCTCCTCCTGGCTGCAAAGGGAACCTCAGATGACTAGGTGCTTGACACGGGTGTTTCTTTTATGTTTTGGAAGTGGAATCACATGGAATAAATCTGAGTCCAAAGAAATATGCAAACAATAGATTGGAAAATATGTGTTTACTTTCTACTTCGCTACTAAGAAAAGAAAATCCAGCGCAGGTGAGAAACTGGTAGGACTCAATCAGGTGGTGAACTAAATGGAAGAGCACAGATACAAAATCATCAAGGAAGACTATGAAATGCCTTCTGGTCATAGGAAAACTGTCAACAGAGCTTCAGAAGCCATTCATCTTTACAAATTTGAATCTTTAAGTCAAAGTCAATAGACATATTTTTCTAAAAACTGTAGAATAAGTAGAAGAACTGAAATAAAATAAGCCTTGGTCATTGCAGCCAAAAAGGTAGAACATGTCACTTCTTAAGCAGGGCAAAATTTTTCAAGTGATGATTGATGCCAAATTCTTTTTCTATGCTTCTTGTACCTCCTACCTTCCAAGATTAGATGAGGCTGTACGCTGGTCAGAGAAATCTTAATATATTTCTGTGAATTCAAGACTATTTAAAACAGACTACAGACCACTAATTTTGCTGTCAGAGGTGAGTCCCTGTGCCTCTCACAAACACACAGAGATCACTTTTAACCTTATTATAAGTGTTTTCTTAATTGAAGATAAAACAGGTTTTTTATTTTAAAATGTACACCATCATTTGGCTAAAGCATGCTGTAGGCAATTCTAGAGCTGAAATATGTGCTTGCCTTGTCAAGAAAGGAAAATGTTCATCTTTCCCAGCTGAAAAGTGAACTGAGACTATTGGGGACAACATCTTACACAGAGAATAGATCTACTAACACAGTATTGCTGGGACAAGATGTTTCAAGGCCGTATTTCCAGTCTCAAGTGTATCTCAATATTATGCAGGACTTTTTAAAAAGGTGTAAAAAAAGTCGCTCCAAAGGGATTAACAGGAAAAGACACACATCAGGTAAGATAAGGATTGCAAAATGTAAGAAAAACACCAGAAGTGCTTTATGCTGATCTCAAGTGAATAGCAACATTGAAGACAATGTTTAACCTCATTGTTTGGTAAAATACATTGGTCAAAATAAAAAAACCTACAAGAGTAGAAGAATAGAAAAAAACTGATCTCAGAACAAAACAAGTAGAACTGCTCACATTGCACAGGAGAAAACACACAAACAAACAAGCCCTTGCCTGTTACTCTCACTTTCCCAGGACTGTCTTCCTGGAAATTAAACTGCTGTGTTCATGCATATCAGTATTCTTTGACAGACATGGTAATCTGGCATAGCAATGTCAGTGGGACGACAAACGTGAGTCTAAGGGTTTTGCAAGAAAATTATAGGTTTTGACATTTTGCCGCTTGTCTTCATTGTCCAGGACCCTAGAGGTTGGTACAGAACAGTATTGAACTTCTTAAAAAACGGTTAGGTCATACTCTGATCTGTCAATTTACAAAACAGCAGGAGGGAAGCATGGGTTGTTCCTTGCTGAGTTTTCTGCACATCAGTAAAACAACAGAAGTCTCCAGTATTAGAAGCTTATGATAGAAATTGGTGGAATAAATGAGTTTGCTATGTAATAATAAGAGGAAAGGCAAAAATCAGAAACTGAATAACTGAGAAGAAGGAATGAGGTTTCCTTTTTGCTTCCTCCCAGGAGCCCTGTGCTGGTGCTTCCCAGGGAACCTTTTTCTTCTCTCAAGCATCTTCCCAGCTCCTAAAACTCTCAGGAAATAGTGAGTCTTAAAAGAACACATACGCTCAAATTGACCTGTTTGTTTGCTTGTTGTAATTGTTGGAATACCAGTAAAACCTCTGTTTGTTAGAAATTATTTTGAAACAATTTTCAGGTTTTAGAGCCCACGCCGTGCAGACTGAGGACCAGTTGCTGTGGGGATCATAGACAAGATGAAGTAGCTTCATTGTCTTCTGATGGCACTTACTGCAGTTTTCCCTGAATTTTGCTGGAAAGATTGTCAACTATTTTGTACTGGAAAATAACTGATGTGTCAAAACATGTGACCACACATTCTAATTTATTAGGAAAAGTCTTAAGTTATCCATACAATTATTATCCATTTCAAGTAAAAATTCCTGGGCTGTCAAAAGTTACAGATGGCAAAATCAGTATTTGTCCTACTTGGCCAGTTCTCCTGATAATAATGTGTGCCATATATATATATTTAGTATTTTAGAATAAACTCTTTCCTACCTTTCACTTCAACTGATTGAATACAAATTCTGTCATAAAATATGGTATTACATAAACTATATGTCCTTGTGTGTTGTATGCAGTTTTTGTATTAAACAGATGTGAAAGCGTAATAAATCCTATACACGCAGCTGGAAAAATAAAATGTAGGAAAAGTGCACCCCAGGACTGGAGGGTTATGCTTCAAAAATAGCCCTGAAGGTAGAGTACGGCCCTCAGGCTGAGAGCAGTTAATGACTGCAGACTGGAGTGCAATCCACAGTTTACAAGCTGGAATTGAATTTGAGCTCCTGAGTTTGTAACTATAAAACTAACTACCCTGCTAACAACCCACAGAGACCAGATGGACCTGTAATTAATTGGAGATGTTTGTATTCATGCATTTCCAAGGTGTTACTGCTGATAGACATTTATGTGTGTGTGTGTGTATCTATCTAAATGTGTACAAAAAATAATGATTTCTATTAAAAGATAAGGCAACTTCTGAAGTTCCATAGAGCTTTTATAAAAAACCCATCTCTTTTATGATTTCTTTTCCCTCCTTGAAAGACTATGTGGAGTATTAATTAGACAAAAGAAGTGATACACAAGGAACATGGGTTTTGTTTCACCTTATCATGGAGGACAGCAATTAAGATCTTAAAGGTCGCTTAAAGGATCACCGTCAAAGTGTTTTTAAAATGAATTTGTAAAAAAGCACAATTTTACAGAATTCAATGGCAAGATTCACTCTATTACCTACTACATGAAGGGAATGTGCAAAGAAAATTGTGTCAGAATAGTGCCTAGCAGCGATTTACACAGTGATTGGGGAAAGTGATTTATATGGAGATTGGTCGTGGAAATTGAGTCAAAATTGAGTTGGAGTGATGTGTAAAGGAATTAGCACAAAGTATAAGGAATGCCCTCCTGTTGAGTCACAAGATTCAAAAAGGACACCCTTGTTTTCTCATCTTCTTCTCAGAAAAGGATCTAGCTGTGGCTGGATCCTCTCCTAGTCCCAGACTTGGCCAAGGTTTATGTGTATGTTTATGGAGTGTGGTATTGGGATTTTAGTGAAAGTGATTCAACACATAATTATGAGTCTTATATAACTTTGAGATAATAGTAATTTGAAGTAGCAATTTAAGATATATTAACACTATTACAATAAATCATAAAATTAGATTATATGATTTTCTAGGAATACATAGTCAGTAATCAACAGCCAACACAGCGACTTAGTTAAAGATTCAACAAAGATTCCTAAATTAAATCACATGCACACCTATGTTAACCTATGATTAAGACATTTCTTTCTCTGCAGATTATAGTGAACTTTGGTACCCAATGATCTTTGAAAACCTTGTGAAATTGAATTATAGTGAATTACTCACTCTTTTGATCTTTGAACCTCACAAAATCTAAGTATAGTGAATTACTCACTCTTTCCCATTGCCAGCTTCTGTCGGCAGACGATCTGAATCACATCGTGAAAACTACCTCGAATGTCGTGCCCAGGAACATGTTCAGGCCAGTTTTTAAAATCTCCTGGGCACCCTGTGCCACTGCTCTGTCACCCTCACAGTAAAGA
>VZSC01017533.1:0-14922 GCA_013398225.1 Steatornis caripensis | reverse complement strand
TTTGTATAGATGTTGCACAGTAAAAAGAAAAATAACCCCAACATTGATAAGCTAGNTATGATTTACTGTCTTGTCAACTCCTTGAACAGAAAGTAGCTTTCTTTTGTTGGATAGCCAGAGATTCAGTGTAAGGTACAGAAGAGTATCTTTCCCGAGAGTTTATTTTCTGACTTACTACTGGAAAATATACTTTGGATTCATTACACAGCTTTGTTGTTTGTTCTTTGTATAGATGTTGCACAGTAAAAAGAAAAATAACCCCAACATTGATAAGCTAGGCATCTGGCTGCACTTCAGAGTGAGACCAGAACTATCCATTTCTGACAGAGGTTTGGTTTTGGTCCATGCCCAAAAAAAAAAAAAAACAAACCAAAAACCTGTAATGGCATGGTGCAGTATACACATTTCATTGATAAGTCACATACAGTATTCATAGATTTACTTCAAATTTTCTGTTGTGTTCATGAAAGCCAATGCCATTCCTAACCCTCTACCACAGAAATGTAGAGAAATATGTTAATAACCTTAAAATGACTTTCAGAATTACAGGAGGTTCTTCTTATAGATAGCTTATTGATTCAAATTCAGTTGCAGCTTAGATATTTTCCCACATTCTACTATTTGCATCTACTGCGGTATAGCATGTCCTAAACTTCTGCTTAGGTCAAGCAGATGAGACTTAGGACTTACAGGAGACTGTATGAAAAAGCAGGTAGAGACAGAAGGCATACTCTGAGGTTTCTTAAATGGCATTAAGTGCCAGTGTGTAGGCACCTGAATTGCATCCTTGATGACCAAATGCATGATAAATTCTTAGCTGCTAATAGGAATGGTGAAAGGCAATTGTGAGTGTTCATTTTCAGGAATTAACAAAGTAACCTGTTCCATTTCCTCTGCCCTTTTGATCTCTGTTAAAAAAACCCCAACCACTTCGGTGTTTTCAAAAGCATCTGATTCTGGTCAAATTCTGCCCTAACTTTAAAAAAAAATTTTTAAAAAGGTGTTTAGCAGGGTAACTATCACTATTTCTCATGTCACAGTTGTAGTAAAAATTTCCTGTAGTTTTGATTACATGCATCTTTCAGCGAAAACAATCTGTACAAGGAAAGAAGTTTATGTTGAGGCCTTGAAAACTCACTGTCTTGTTAAGTACCAGCAAATAGGATAGTCCACTTTGCATAGTGGAAACCAGGAGTGTAGTAAGTGTATGCTTCTCTGTTCCATCAGTGGTGGCTATTCAGACAGCTAAAACTGTCTCATTTCTGCTCTTTTCAAGACTTCAATTTCCAAGTCTGAGCTTGGAATCACAAGCTGTCATTACAAATTACTGTCACTCAAATGGATATTTGGATTAAAATTATGCACCTGTTTAAAAATTACTCTCCAGTGATCTACACTACTGAAAAACTGATGTGATGTCCTTCATCTCTGTCTTGATAAAGCAACTGAATTTTCTGTGTGGAAATATTTGTGTTTTCCCATTGCGCAAAAACCAGAAATCGGTCTACAATTACTAATTTTAGTGGAAATCAGACATTTTTAAAGCCACAATATAGAGACCATTCCTCCTTGTTTCTTCTCTTACTTAATCAAACAGCTCTACCTCATCTTTCTTCCCTTCCTCAGTTAATTAACTTTACTACTTCTACTCTTACCCAGTCAGGGCTTTCTTACATAAATCTTGCCAAACTACAAGGGAGTAATTTGGCTTCAATTAACAGTAAGTATGATACTTGTTTTGCGCCTTTCAAAAATTTTAACAGTACTTCCTCATTTCATTAATTCATTTTTAAGTGATGAGCAATTATGACAGACACTTGGAAGAATTACTGAAGTTCTGCATTCATTATGGGCTCCTATCACGGACATGGATGCTTCCTTGGCAGTGAGCAAGGTCTTAGGTAATCCACTCTGGAGATCTTCAGTCATAGAGGATCTCCTGATTTTTCCAAACCCCTGTGCATTCTCTTAGATAACGTTTTTCAGATGAAATAACCTAATTCTGTGGCAGGTATACTGATGATCAAACCTTTTAGCAACCTAATACTTTCAAAACTATCTGAAAAGGCAAGAAATTTGTTTATCTTAGGCAGCCTTGAAGGTGTAAACCTTAATAGCTTATTCACCACTTAACATTCGTTTCATCCTGATTGTTTCTAATCAGTTCTTCCTCTAAATTCACAAATTGATTCAAGAGCTCAGTATTTACACCAGTGATGAAGCACTCAGTAATGAAAGTAATGAAAGCTCACAAAACATTTAATTTGTTTCCTGTTTTAGTTTTTAGGTTGGTTTTTTTTTTTAGTGAGAGTACAAGTTATGGCAACAAAAATAACTCCTAAGGCTCTTGGCATACTATAATCTTTCATCTTGGGTTTAGGTGTTTGAAACTATAAAATTAGCAAGTATTGCATGAATGCAATCTGTGAAAATACGACTTTTCAACCCTTTTGTTATTTTTTCAAGATCTCACTTATATAAGCGTTTGAAAGAAACATCAACTGAGAAGGTCTTTGTGATAATTTAGAATAATCTTCTGCATGGATGAAGTTTCTGTATACCAAAGCATCCCTTAATTTTTATGATTTATTGCCTATAGTTAAAAAAATAATCTCCAGTGAGAAATATTTTATGACACCTCTAAAAAACTTCAGTATTTTTGTACATCTTACAGGTAAAGAGTATAGTTTGTAAATTAAGCTGACTTCCTCATGTTTCCTTAAGGGGGAAAGGTATCATTTGTTAATATTAATTAAAAGTATAACATAGTTATTAACTTTGAATATGGTTTTGTTTCTAATGACAGAACAGAGCTGAAAGGGACGACAGAATTTACTGTGCTGTGTATGCTTGATAGATGAAATGGTAGTCTATAATATAATTTCATGAAGTTTGGAGAAAATCCAAAGCTTTATCAAAAGCTCTAAATAAGATAAATAAGAAGTAAAATGAAAGAAAATGGTGCCATAAGAGGAAGATATTAAATGAAGTGTTAGAAAGGGTGAGAGAAGAACTGGAATGCCACTGTGATGATGTTTTTTGCATGATGACCACTGTTTCCACTAATTATCACCAAACAGGTGGGAACTCTATAGAGATTGCCTAGTCCAACCCCTTCTGCTCCAAGCCTAAGTTATCTGAGATCCCAAATTAAAAATTGTCATCTCAAATATCTATATCATTTAGGCCATGCGAAGTTACTGTTCAGTATCTTAGGAGGTTGTTAACTTGGTTTATGCTGCTTTTTTTATTCTTTGAATTTTTGGAACTTAATGTCACCAGATAACTTGTGCCCTTCCAGATGATCAGCTTGAACAAAACACAAGCCTCTGAAAACTAATGTGGAATTAAGGCACAAGGCGTTACAACCTGTAATCTGTCCCTTCCAGAGAGAGAAACTGGTCTCTGGAATGATCTGCGTACAGTCTGCTAACATTCATTATGTTAGACATACCTCTATTGATTGCAGGAGGAGTAGCCAGAAGAATTTAGCAGGGGGGAGACTGCAAATAGGTGATCGAGGCAGTTTGATTGATCTTTCGTGACATGAAGAATTCTAACGGCCTTTTGCCTCTTTCAGGTTATCAAAGAATCTCCATTTTTCTTTTGATAAAAGGGAAGAAAAGTACATATTGTTAAGCCATCCCTCATTTCAGTTGCTGTGTATGGGAGAAAGGGAAAGGTGAAGTTCTTATTGCAGAGATGATGAAAGGGGATACTAGGTAAGTGAATATACCACACTTAACAGTGTTGTGGAAATAGGAATGAGTTTGGCCTTTTTTAAATGGTTCTCTAGCCTCTCTGCCAAACTCTCCCTACCATATTTTATTTAGCCATTAATCCTTTAAAAGCCACTAGGACATGAATAAACTATTTCAGGATTTTGGATTAAGTTGTTTTTTCATTGGGGTTTACTGGTCTGAGTTTATTGGGTGATTTGGTTTGGGGGTTTTTCTGGGGGAGCGGGGTGGCGAGGAGGCAGAGCAGGCTGTATACACATGTATTGTTTAATTGCTTTTGTGCTCTTCCTTGGTTACATAATCTCAACTGTGTATTAACTAGATGCACTAACTCATCTAGCCAGTCTGCTGAAGCAGTGTTCTTGCTTGCCACTTCATCTCAACTTCAGCACCCTACTTCCCTCACACAGTGTGCAGTGGACTGATATATACCTTAATTCTTTGTTTTCCTGAGTTGTCAGGGCTTTTTTAATGGCCTTTCTTCAAACCCCAATTCAACTCACATTGGAGTTGATACCTCTGAAGAGTCAACCGTGTGTGTGGGAAAAACAGTTCAAGTCTACTCTTACACTCTTCCTCCAAGAAGTCTAACCCTCCAGACCCCATTAGTTTGGGTCAACAATCTCACATACTCTCTTCTTCCTGCCACTACAATCTGTTCCTGTTTTCTTGCAAAATCTGCCCACTCTTCTTCTTGAAAGTTAGCCTTCACTACAAAAGTATTTTTAAAAGCAGTCCACATTTTGTAAGTCAAATCATGATGCTTCTTTTATTTTGTTTTAGGATAATGGGAAAAAGCAGCAACTTGAGACCTTTGCGGTACTTGTAGTATGCTTATAGTTCATTCTTAGAATATTGGGAAAGATTTTTACTGAGAGGGCAGGTTGAATAACAAAGGCACATCCATACAAGCAGGTCAGATCATATGAAAATTGGAGATTTTTAGGTAGCCTGTGTTTGCCTTTTGGAAACTGTTGAATGAGAATTTTAGCACCATTTATTTTACCAAAATTAATAATTCTGGAAAATATGATGAGACACACAGCTACATCCATATATGAGGAGCACATATTCCCTCTTCACTGTTCAGTTTAGATAACAGGACTGAGCTCCAGAACCAGTTAAGACAAAGCTTTCAAAGATTTCCCCTGCTTTTTCCTGCATCCTGCAAGCTCTATTTTGAGTGCTGGGTATCTGCTATTATTTTAGTTGCTTTTCATTAGAAGTGGTTGATCCTGATGACATTAATGGAAGGATAATCTGTGAAAGTATAGAGTTCCAAAATTATATCTATGATTCAGGAATTTCCTGAGTCAGATCTTTAGAATTGGGGAGGCTATAATCAAAAGGTACTGCTATATGATTATTATTTTTTATGTACTTTTCCCTGGACATTCAATTTTTTTCACTTTTATAGATAGAATACTGGGCTAAGTGGGCCTTTCTTCTGATCCTGTACAATAGCTCTTACTAAGCATGTGGATTTTTAAGAATAGCTGATCTTTAAACAGTAAGGACTTCTCAACCTTAATTCTAACAAAACAGGCGTTTTGTCATAACTTTGTTTGCATTCTGCTGAAATCCACAGGAAAGAAATTGCTTCGCTGCTGTCCCCCACTTGGAATAACAATAAATAAACAATACGTTTGGCAGTGAGTACTTTCTTCATCCCTGTGACTGGTGCTAAAATAAGAGGTGGCCTGCAATCAGGAAGATACTTTTTGTTGAAAGAACTGCTGCGTGAAGTGCGATGTTCAGTGCTATAGTGTCAGAAGGAAATCCTTATTGATTCTGACCTCTCTACATTATACATCTTGCTGATCAGCTCTCTAACAGTGCTGCTCTGTCAGACACTGGAGCATGGGATTCAGAGTAAATAGACCTGCCAGAGCAGATTTCCACCATGACTGGATCAAAGGCCTGGAAGTCATTCTACAATTTCTTCACCATAAAAGTCCTATTGGTGTCTGTTTGGTTTTGCAAAAGGAAGTTAAATATATCCTGCTATGCAGCAATATTTCAGTTTTACTTGTTGGTTAATGTTTTCGCTGATGCTTTCTTAATCATCCTCTGGGCACAACCATTTTAGTCCTTTAAACCATCTGTTAAATTAACACACTTTTTAAGAAAAACATACTTTCTTAGATCCTGTTCAGCTTCTTTTACAAAGTGCACATTTGTAAGTTGTGTAGTATCTATGGTGGCTGCTCTGAAAGCCCCACTAATTAAGGTTTGTGAATATGGAATGATTTGGTTCTTGTGATTCTGTCGACATTAAATTAAGATTACAGCCTTAAAACAGAGGTAGTGTTACTTTTTATTTCAGCTTCAGAGAGATTTGGTATTCAAGCTTCAGGAGAATTTTGCATTTTAAAGACATGTATGTGGAGGTTATTCATAATTCCATCCTGTCAAAAACCAGTCTGTATTAATTCATTTGGTCTCCAAGGCAACAGCTGTGGCTTTCTTAAGCCAAACGATGCTTCTAATTAATGTCATCTAGATATCTGCAGGCATCATTGCTGCTCTGTAGTCTTTCGTGTCTGATCAAGTTTAAAAATGTCTGTGTTCTCTGAACAAATGAAAGATGTGCCCATGGTGTGAAAGTAAGTGAACAGATGAAAATAAGAATTATAAAATTAAAACAAAAAAGTTGCATAGATTTCTTTTTGTCCTTTCCCTGCTACTTTGATGAAGTGAAAACGAGTCCTTTCAGTTGCTGTTCTTCTGTATAGTGCTGAGTGACAACTATGTTCGATTTTCTATGAGTTTTCCTTAGGGTTTTGAGGGAACCTCTGTTCCTTTGCTTAGCTTCTTCTGAAAGGTATTCAGTGTCAACATCTGGAGTGCATACCCCGAGTATTTCCATTGTTTCCTTCATTGTGTGCAGCAGGCAAATTGATGGTTTTTTTTTTCTTTGATTGCTTTGTGGAACTTTATAGACAATGTCTAGAGGGTTTGGTGGTGTCTTTTTTTTGTTTTGTTTTTCAGAATGCTTTGATTACCTGACAATGTCATTTGAATGTACTGCTTTTCCATCTTACTTGGATCAGCAAAGAAGTGTGGTAGTTGCTTTACTTGGGTTTTTTGGGGGTGTTTTTTTTGTTTTGGGTTTTTTTGGGATTTGCTTTTTTGCTATCAGTAGTTATTATATTATTCTATAGTTAAGTTCACTGTAGAAAAAGATACTTTTTCTGTTATGACATTATGATATTATGTTTGGATGGTGCAGGCACTCAAGCAGCAGATAATTCGATAGAGTATGCTAGGGTGACCATTCAGCACTGCTGTAATTTACAACCTTAAGTACTCTCACTCATTCTAGGTCATAGTAGTCCTTAATTGAGAGTATTATTTTGATCTCCCTTGAGTTATGTTTTCTATGCTATGACTCCCAGCTTAGAACAATGTCACGTAGATACATTTAGAGCCCTCTGGAAGACAGATATTTAGCAGCCCCAAAATGCACAACATATTTGGACAACTGACCTTTGAAGAGAAAAGGTGGGGAAAAAATTACATATGGATGTCAGCAGCCCAGCTCTTGGAGTAGAGGGAGGAAGCTGAGCAATTTCCTGATAAATTGATTAATCCGTTCTTCCACACAAATACAAAATTTGAAGACTACTTCAAAGCATAATGATCATTGTGATTCTGGATGCTATAAAATAATTTGAGATTAGGAAGATGAAGGATGCAGCATAGCTCAGAATGTGATGGCAATTTGGCACAGCTGATAGCTTCCTAAGGCATAGGGAGGGTTGTGAGCTTTCACATTTATTCACATATCTAGCAGAATGCAATGAATAGGCAGTTCGAAATAATGTCTTATATAGGCTGTACAAAAGACCTCATTGTTTACTCCTGTAAATGTGTATGAGCATGAAATTCAGTTAAAAATGGGTAAGAAAATACTAGAGTTAATTTCTATTTCTGATGAATCTCTCTTCTGTTTGTTCTTACTTACTCGTTTCTTCGTATGGACAAAATAGAGGATTCTATTAGTTGAAGCTTTTAACTGCTCTCCACTCACCCCACTGCAGTGAAGCCATGCATTTCCATACAGGAGGGCTTTGCCTCTCTATTACTTGCTCTGATGTGAGCAGCAGCCCGTGGAAAGGACTGGAGTGAACCATATAACATCGTTACTATTAATGGGCTCAGAAAGCACAGTCCATGAAAATACACTAGTTCAGCTTGAAAAAAAAAAAAAGTTTTACCACACCTCATTCAAATGATGAATGAAAATGCTGAACCATTTCTACAAGATAGATGAACACTCTGAGCTGAAGAACATTGTTCAGGCAGACTGCATCTGTGAAACCTATGGTTATGAAAGATGACTGCAGTATATTTCTGTATCAGTATTAATGATGCTTAAAATGCATTCCTGAATATACACATCTGCTTACAGATATAGATAGATTTGAAGGCCTGTCATGCTTTGCAGCTTTTTTCTTTAACTAATAGATTAGTGGAAGTGACTGCTATAGTTCAGCTTCATAACTTCACTAATGTAAATTGAAAAAGTTTGGTTATAGTTTGACAAACTCTTCTGTCTACATCAAATCCTATGAACCATAGTAATTTTTATCTAGAGATGTGCCAAAGTACTTGAGAATAATTTGGGCAGCTGGCGAACTGTTACCCACTAGTTCACAGACAGAACTTTCACCTCTTCCTTTCTTTCCACTTCAGTGAATTTGGCTAGAAAAATTGTTTGCACAATGGAGGAGACTGCTTCTCTAAAATATTTATTTACTTTTTAACATACTGTTGTACTGTAGTATCATGTGCACTGATATATGGTATGCTACTGAACTGCTGAGATGGTAATACCATACCACAAAATATACAGTATTACTTTTAACTGATTAAACTGGTGATTAACTGGTCTATGTGAGCCGTGCTTTAGTGTTCTCTTAATAGGCCAATTCTGGATGAGTTTTTGAATGGTAGAGCTTATTGACTAGCAGAAATACTAAGATAAACTGGCAGCTTGGGAAGCAAACATAAGAAATTAAATGAAAGATTTCTCATTCCATGTCCTATTGGTGTTCCCAAATCTTCACCCAAAAGAATTATTGCTGTTACCAATACATAGTAATTCAGTCTCAGTTTAAAGTATTTTTCTGATTTCCACCATTGTCTCTTAATGATTTGCTGCTCATTTCAATTTGTGGAAAATCAGTAGCATCACCTGCTTCATTTTATAATAGTAAACAGCATTAATCTGTGCAGGAAATAGTTTAGCTTGTCAAAATAATTTAAAAACTTGTGGATGGGTACCCATATTAAAGAATTAAGAGCATGCATAAAAGAATACTTTTACCTCTGCTTTGCTTTAATAGCAGATACTTTTTAAAGACTATTATTAATGCAATTAAGAAATGTACCATTTTGTAGAAATTAGTGTAATGCAAGTATGTTCTGATGCACTGCACCCTCTGCAATCTGTGAGATAAAGAACACTTGGTATTTATTGGGAGTCTAATCAAAGTCTTGCCAGTCTAATCAATGTACTACAAACAGTTATCTTTATTCTGAATAAAATGATATTAACATATAGTATTACAGCTCATTCCCGGTAATGATGTGCTTCATACTGCTATAAACAAGATTTCTTGTTTCTACACACTGGGCATTATGCTCACCCTTCAGAGTGTTCTTATGGCAAGTTGTGAGCATTCAAGTTCCTTTTCTGGATGGAGGAAAGTATTGATGGTGGGCAGTTTTCTTCCTCAGACTTACTCCACTTGAGGTCGCTTTTGTATGATTTCACTCCATTGCTAGCACTTCTTTTCTTACCAGTCCACAGGTTTAATTATGCAATAGTTCCTTAGTTTCATTACACCTTTACTACAAGCAGTTTAATTTCTTTTAGAAGTAAATCCATGCAATTTCAGGAAGTTACCCTGAAGCAAGTTAAGCTGTGCTCACTGCACCACCAGGCAATATGCTGTTACAGCTAAAACAAGCGCAGGTGAAGACACAGCCTGGACAAGTCCTGAAGCTTTGTACTGTAAATTGTACAGAGAGCCTGTAGCATATTACTAGTAACTCTAATATCTCATCATCTGGACTTGCAAGGTTACCATTTCAAATACATGGGAATGTAATACAAAGTCAGTCATTCTGTGGCTGTTCTGTCAAAAAATAACTTACGGTTTGTGTTGTTGTAGAGAGTTGACTATACTACAGCTGTGGAACAGTTTCTTCATGAAGCTTCCCATTCCCCACCTACTCTTTCTTCCAGGCTGGAGTAAAATAATTTGGGAGATTGTGGGTATTTCTTCCTATTCTCTTGCTGTAAAAAGTTGCAGTTTTCAAACTGCAAATTCTAAGTAACAGCAAGAGTTCGAAGGTGTCGTTCTGTGTGGCCTGAGATGATGTTATCTGAGGATTTGAAGGACAATGAGGTGGTTTTTTTCCTTTTTTATCATAAGTAGAGAGTAAGATGCATGTACTTCCTGATGGGGGGGTGGGCTTGGGGGAAGACAGGCTCCAAGCAGTGAGATTTGTTTAGTAAACATTACATTCACAATGTTCTCAACTCTGAGCCTCAAGCTCTTTGACTGATAGTGTTGCAACTTCCTGTGTAGCGGGTTCTGGAGTATTGTTTCTTTGGCATAGGTGTGCATTCAAGTGCATATATGCACTCTCCACCACATGTAAAATCTTGACATAATCATGCTATTACCAGTTTAATGCACCTTTTTAAACTGGAAGATAAAATACGCATTTGCATGTTGCTTAAAGTAAACATGCAAAATGTTTTGAGAGTTCCGTGAACAAAATTCCAAAGACCTTTTTGACTTTGTAATGGCAAAAATGCTGAGTAAAGAATACATCTCTTTTTCAGTTGGCATGAGATATAATAGCAAACATTTTCTTTCACTCCTAACATTTATCAGATCTAAAATTCTTTCGTGAAGAGGGACGTCCCAGCACAATTCAGGAATAGTGGCTCCTGCTGCTTTGCAACTATCTTTCCATGCTTGAAAGGCTAAAGCTGTATTCATTTTGAGTGTAGGAAAAAAACCCCACATTGAGCTGAAAACATAAATGGAATAGCATAGAATGACTCTTATATAGGTATGCAAGAAGAAGCATCTTAACTGAAAATTACTCTTTCAACTGAAATGTGGTAATTGACAGTATACATACTTCTAGTTCATTGCAATATGAAATAAATTAGGTTTTCTTCAGTCACTTTAATTTCTGTTTTATTATTAACGGAGTTATTTTTATAACTTGATTCTTTTATTATACGGTAAAAGAACATAATTTTGATCATGACCAGGTAATATTCACCCAAGATGCAGTAACTTAACACATTGACCAATGGCAAAAGAGAAAAAAAAATATCTAAATGGCAAGCTTGGGGAGTAAAACTTAATTTAGATGATCTGAGAAAATTGTAAAGGTCCCATAGGCATAAAAACCTTGAGAACTGAAGTTGCTTGAAAATATTTTTTATGATTTTTTTTAAAAACTAAATAATCCTCTTAGTAGGTAGTAAAATTTCAATTTTTTTGAAATTAAAGGATGGAAAGAGAGAGCTGGTACTAAAAGCTGAAAAATTGTACAAAAAATAAAGGAAAATTAAAATTTCAAGTTTGGGAGCTTTTGATGAAAACTGTAACCTCTCGGCAAGTTTTGATGGTAATTGTTTTTCACAGAAACAGAATCAACATTTCCTGGTGAGCTTTGAACATTTTCAGCAAGATTCACTGAACATTTGAACACTTCTAGGATCATGGTACATGAGTATGATTATGAAGAAGACATGAGCAACCCAAATGACAGAAAAAATGTTTAAGATATATAAAAAATACCATAAAAATATGTTGCATTGCGTACTGTCTGATGAAGATTTCAGACATACAAGTATTTATAGTAAATAAAGCAATAAAAAAATTCTTATGTCTGATTAGTTCTTATTAGGCTGCAATAGTTAAGTTGTGATTAAGATTTCCAGTTGAGTCATAATATATTTATTTTGAGAAAAAAGCAAGAACATATATTCTAATTGTCAGTGATTTCATCAACTATTTGTGCTTGAAATTGTTTGAGTTAAATTGTGGTAGACACATCTTGTGGAATCAATTTTTGAAATGTCATATCAGCTTCAAACACTTAGCATTAAATTGAAGATTATTAAATGAAGTTTATGCTTTCAAAGTAACCTATAAATTAGGAAGGGAGTTGCGCGAAGAAATATCTAAGGTAAATGATGCTTGTACTGTCCACCTCTTCAGCAAAATATGTCAGGCTCAAACAAACAGACAAAATGATCCAGCCTTACAACAGATTGAAAGTAATTCTTCATGGATGGCAAAAAGAAGCAGCACAGATTCTTCCAAGTATAAAATTATATTGTGACTACATAGATGAAATTGCTGCATACGATGGGATTCTTTACAAGGACACTGCTTCAGAATATCATAGCACACAAAATACTGCTTTGCTGAAAAATGCTAAGTGCAGGCTGTGGTGACTGTCTATACATCAAAAGCAGTTTGAATTGTTTTATGATGTCCGGGCATGAATAGTGCCAACAAATGTTAGGTCTCTAAGTGGAATCTGATGTACCCAGAAAGTAAAATGTAGAGCGAGCAAAGCCCATGAATTTCCCTATTAAACTGGGACCAAATCTCTCACAAACTGAATTTATCAAGCAGAAAGCGTTACCCAGCAAGACAACAGAAATAGCTCCAAACTTTAAAAAAAAATAGATACGAATTAACAGTTGTCATTAAAAGGTTGCAATACAAAACACACTATAAAGAAAAAATTGCTTATCATGAAATTCCAAGTGAATTAGATAACAGATAATATCTCACTATTTAGCAAGAATTCATTCCAATACATCTGTGTGGTATGTCATGGTCCGAGTTTCACTGGGACAGAATCATAGAATAATATTTCTGTGCAGGAAAGCTGTGTTTCTGAAAAGACTGCAGCACCTGATTTGGTGGGAACAAAGCTGGTAAGACACTTTATTTTAGTTCGTGGCTAGCCATGGCGTGCAGGTTTCCACAGTGATCAAGGCCTTTAGCAGTTTCGAGTTAGCCGGGTGGTAAAGCCAGGAGGGGCAAAAGCCAGGGCAGCTGACCCAGACTGGCCAACAGCAGCATTCCATATCACAAATGTCATGCTCGCTATGAATTGGGAATTTTGCTGAGGACGGGCCCCTCTTCTCCTTCCTCAGTGGTGGCCGTTCCTGGAGGGTCTCACCCGTCCTTCTAATCCCAAGGCCTGCTCTCCCCTTTGCTGTCACTGTTGCGTTTTCGCTGGAGCTGTGGTGCTCACAGTGTTTGGCATCTGGCACTCACTGCTGGCAGCGCGCAGCTCGCGACCACTGTATGGGGTCAGTATAACTTTGTGTATTTTATATTAGTACTGGCATTAATATTAGTTGGTTATTATTATTTTATTTAATCTGTTTCTATTTGAACCCATGGGTCTCCTTTCCATTTCCCGATTCCCCATTCCCAGATTGGGAGGGGTCATTGGGTAATAGAACAGCTGACTAAACTACGACAGTCACTCAAGAATTTCCTGTTAACTTTGTACTATGTATAGACAAATGAACTAAGAAAAGATTAAATACAGCACTTGAAAATAACTTAAGATTTAGTGAATTAAATGAAAACTTTTATTCAAGAGAATATCTGAGTCAGCTTTATCAAATTTGCCAGGCTTTATTGCAATCACCAGTTCATACAAGCATGCATTTTAGGGCTAGAATAAACAAATGCCAGTCTAGTCTAAATTATATACTTTGAACTTCTTTTATTACATCCAGCCATTTGTGGCCATATAACTTTATAAATATATCCAGTATCAACTTAAAAATGTAAAATGATGGCAAAGCCACAATGTTCCATAGCAATTTTTTTCCTTTAGTCAATTCATCTTAAAAATACGTTTCTGATCCACTTTTGCTATTATATTCTGGCTTAACAGATAGAAGGTCCCTCTAAAATTCATTATCTTTTTCTTACATCAGTGTTTACAGACTCTGATCAGTACGTCTATTAACCTGTCACAACTTTAATAAGATAAATAGATTGATCTTCTTGTATTCCTCACTTCATGATGACAATGTTTGAATATAAAATATAATTGGTAGCTTAAATATTGTTGATGAGGCTCGGCCTCAAAAGTTTTCTGCCTGACATTGGTGAGAGCTTTAATTCTGTAAGAAATGAGAACAAGCTTGTTGAGTTCTTGATTCTTTGACCGACCAAGTCCTAACGCCATGTTTTCTATTATGCACATATGCATCCTCTGCGTCTCTTCATGAAAATCAAGACGCTGCTTGGACAGAATGTTGTCTGAAATGAATGTATTAAAGTATATCTTGATTTTTTATTAAAATATTTATTCTACTTTTGTAGTTGTCCAAACAAGCAGGAGATATTTAGCCACATCAGTCTCTTCTTTGTGTTTCCATCCACTTGTCCTTTCTTTTGATTAAGCATCTCCAGTAAAGGAAAATACAAAGTTCTTACCTATTGTATGCAAATTCATCTCATCATAGGGATTGCTTCCTGTTTATTTCTCAACTCTATAAAAATGACAAACCTATTTTTTTAAAGAAAGACATCTATTTTCCAGGACTACAGCTTACAACTTCTTCATGGTGGCATCAACATCAGATCTGTGTGTGTAACAGCTTCAGACCACAGACTGAATTACATCTTAATTTCTCTTCCCAGTTCTCTCATGTACAAAGTGCACATATTATTTCTCTGCATGTCATGTTGTGGACCCCTATCACTGCTTTACAGATTTAGAAAGGATCAAATCTCATTTTAGGTTGTCCTATAGGTTTACTGGACTATTGGAATACTAGGCAATGTTTTTTCTTAAGTATTATGAGGGTGTGATAGGTTGATATTGACTGTCTGCCGCATACCCACCCAGCTGCTCTCTCCTTCTTTGTTGCAGAGGAAGCAGTTAAAGCTTATTGGTCGCTCAAAGAATCACCGTCAAGATATGAAGGAAAAATGATTTTAATATAAGCTTGAGAACAAAGTGTGACTTCTACAGAATTCAATGGCAAGATTCACTATATTACTCACTGTCTGAAGGGATTGTGAAAGGGGATTGGATCAGAGTGGTTCTTAGGTGCAACTATAACAGTGAATGGTGAGGGTCGGGGAGAAGTGAT
>VZSC01017517.1:0-12691 GCA_013398225.1 Steatornis caripensis | reverse complement strand
CCTCCCCAGGTGCAAGACCCTACACTTGCCCTTATCATTATCATTCTATTCTCGGCTTCACCCTTATCTCTAACCAGTAAGCTGTGTAAGCTGCAAAAGCAAGGTTTCACTTGCAAAACAAACTTTTCCAGTGAATCAAGGGCAGAATCACCAGACTGATCCAAGCTTCTGGTGAATATTTTAGAAGGAAAAATTCTCTTCATGCTGCATNCATTCTATTCTCGGCTTCACCCTTATCTCTAACCAGTAAGCTGTGTAAGCTGCAAAAGCAAGGTTTCACTTGCAAAACAAACTTTTCCAGTGAATCAAGGGCAGAATCACCAGACTGATCCAAGCTTCTGGTGAATATTTTAGAAGGAAAAATTCTCTTCATGCTGCATCTAATAATACCAGCACTGAGAATATTTCGTTTGTTTCCAAAGAGTTAATAATCAAAAGTGAAGTGAGTAGCATAAGTTGTTAACCTTCAGTTTCTGTCATGAAAAAGTTCTCTTCCTCGTTATATTAATTTATTTGAACTGTAGCCAGAAGTAATGTTCTCAATATGTATATGTATTTACATGTCAAAATCCGTATTACACATTTCTGTACACTTCCCGAACTACATCATGTTTAGAACATTTGTGTTTGTGTTGAACGTTGATATTTCAGTTATATATAACCCATACAGAGAGACAAAAAGATGCTGTTGAAACTCATTGAAACGTATACATAGAGTTGATATTTTAGTGAACTACAGGATTCAAGCACATTATGTTCCCATTTCAAAACAAAAACAAACTCATAGTTGCATGCCTTCTTATTCCTGAAACAGAAGAGTTGTCAAGGTATATTTTAGACAATATATGTGGAAAGAAAGACAGCTCAGGTGAAGAAGAAAAATATGCAGCGTGTGGGAGGAAGTAGAGCTTCAGCAACATTTGAGAAAAAAAGCTATATGGCCTGGGAAAAATCCACAAGAGTTTGAAAAAGTAGTGTGGCTGAGAATAGGCAAATAGTCTCCAGCTGTTTGATTCTTCTGCTGCTCATTATGCATCATTGTCTCCTTGGCGAGATTATTACTACACTCAGTCTGTCACCACTTTCCAATCTGAGTTAGAAAAATTTATAGTTCTCCCATTTCAGCTTTTGTCTTGGATAAATCCATTCCAAAGTACTTTCTGGGGGGAAAAAAGTTATCTAGAGACACTCTTTAATTGTTTTCAGATCACAAAATATAAAATGAAACTGTAAAGTATTTCTATTCTAGCAATCCTCTCATCTTCGTGTACAACATAATAATATATATATGAAAATGATCTTTCATTTTGGTCCATTTTAAACTCACTTAATGAGCATTAAATTGGTAGTTACTTTTCAACTCTAATTTACCTTCTCCCTTTCCTTTTATTCTGCTTCAAATGGATACCTGAACATTCCACTAAGGGTGGCTTTTTTATTGCAATTCCCTATTCACCTTCTCTATTCCATTCATTACTGTTGTAAAGAGCTCTGTTGTATTTAGCCTGCTTTTTACAGAAACTCTTGCACCTCTCATTTTTACTGTCATCCTGCTTCTAGAGTTTTCTATTTCTATTAGGTACTTTTCTACCAAAACTCTTGCAACAGTCGATGTGTGGAAAAATCACAGTTATAAGCAGTGTTGTAATAAAGTTAATCCATCACAGTAAAAAAGGATAGCAGAGAAGTAGGCTTTTTCTACTTAAATATGTATTACATATTTGAAAATAACAGATGAGTGCAGTATGATGAAGTTATAAATTATTTTTAACATTCGGAGAAGATGTGGCTCCAAGAGAAAGAGACAAAACAAGTGAGCAACAGTCATGTAGACCTTGCTTGTTTATTTATGACTGTTGTCAAACTTAGTCGACAAAAACTTGAATTTATCCAGAGTTTCACCTAGAAATCCAGGGCAGGTAGTTGAGTGGTCATGTTTAGATCTTGTCACCATTTCCTGTTTTTTATGTTTTATCATTTCTTTTTGTCAGAAAATACTAATTTCAAAACCAGGTCTTAAAGAAGAAACTTATCATCCCTTGGATGGAATTTCTGAAAAGACTGCAAGGAGAAACAGGAAAGAAGAAACATTCTTAGGTCAGTTGCTTGGAATCTCAGCAGAGATTCAGAATCTGATCCAACTTCTTATCTAATTAGATTCATGCTTTGTATGGGTGACCTTGGGCAGATGTCTGGCCACACTACTTGCTGGAATATCCTCAAGTCTGAAACTAGCACAAAACCCCTGGTTCTTCTGACCATGTTTTACAGCACACACCAAGAATGTATTTACTTTCCAGACTGATAGATCTTAACAAATTTGTGGATTTTTTGCAGGTTTTATCTATTCTAGATGCCATTGCATCTGTGCCATATGACTGACACTGGACAAGAAATCTATAGTGCGCCAATGCCAGCTACAACAAGCAGAGAGAAGGAGCTGAATTCAGACTGCCAGTAAAAGAAATATGCATGTTGGTTTCAAGCTTCACAATCACCTTCATCTTCTCTTTAGTTAGATAAACTCAGATCAGAGACAGCCATTTCCCACTCTGGATGTTTGTACTCTAATGATCGGTAGCTATACCAAACTTTTGATGTTTTAGAAACTCAGATTTTCCTTTTGCTTAGCAAGCTTCACACTCCACTGAGGACACTGCAGTACACTGGAATAGCTTCTAGACATGTGAAGTTTAATTTCATATTTGTCTAAGTCTGATCCATCTATTGGTAGATTTAACAAAAAAAAGGATATAATTAGGTAGATTTTGCTTTAAAATCCAAACAAGCAAAAAGCATAAGAAGAATCACATCTTCTTTTAAAAAGTTAGACTCTGGTTCTTGAAAAGCTCTAATCATTCTGTGAAATGTATCATTTTCTTGTAAGGAACGACATGTCAATTTTCTGGAGATATGGCTGTCGTGAATCCACCTGACTGACAGTTTGTAACCTGATTTATGTCAGTTACAGTAGCAAGACTGAAAGCCTGTATTATTTGCAGACAAGCAGAATACTATTTCTTTTAGAAAGACATCTTAATCTGCAAGCTAGTAATGAAGATAACAACGAACACAAGTTGCTTGATGACACATGGGCAGTGCTGCTATTCCTTTACTTAGTTGTACAGGTTTCCACCATTAAAAGCTTATGTCCCAATGGGGCACTTCGAAGGTAGTCAGTATTTCCAGAAATGCAGACAGTTATTGTATAATCACACACAAAACCAAAAAAAAAAAAAAACCAAGAGAGCTGGGACACTTTTCAACACATTTTGCTCCCCAGCATTGTGGAGTAAAGCAATTTAAGCTTGCTTTTGCTTAGTAGCATACTTTTAAAGAAAGGTGCCTGACATTAGAGTTTCCTCAAAGAAAAAAAAATAGCTAAGCGTATGGTGTTTCAAGGCATTCCATCTCATTTGATCTACCACTTGTAGTTCTGACCTTTACTTGTTTTGATGACTCAGAACCTGTGTTCTGGCAGTCATACTCTTGTCTGTTGACAAGAATTATCATCTCCTTACCTAGTCCTGGTTGGAAAGCCTGACAATTCAGGCAGTTTTTGTAACTTCAGTAGGCTTTTAGATGATGAGTATAACAGAGTAAAAGCACTAAACTCTCTGAAAGATTCAGGTGCCTAGCTTGCATTCAGCAGCAGACCACCCTGTGCTGAATCACTCCTATTTCCAAAGACTAATACATGGAAAAAGTGTTTTGCAAGGTTAGGAGAGATCGTAATAATAACATAAAAGGATAGACTGAAGTAGTTACAGATGGTATCCTGAATTCATTTGGAATCTAGTCCAATAAATTCTCAGCCATCAATTAATCATTACTTGGAAAATCTACAGGAGAGAGTAAATCCAGAGGAATATGTATACTACTACTGTTATTAATCACATAGTGATGTATCTTGCTATTTTAATGGCATATGGTTTACAAAACATGCAACTACCTCATCACATATAAATCTGAATTCTTCTGAATCATCTCTTCAAGAAAGGAATGTGGACAGTGCTACAACAATATTCATATATTTTTAAATTTCAAGAAAAGTTATTGCATTCCAAGTGTTATTTTGGTGCTTCAGTACACTAACATTTTCAGTGACAAAAGTTTTGTCTAAAGCAATCTTTAGACACAGGCAAATGGAAATAGATTATCTGTGAATTGCATCTCCTATTCATTGCATCTTTAGTTTTTAATTTAAACAATTAATTTGTACTTGAGAGGTTTCAAAGAGAAGCAACTATACTTCTGTTTATAATCGACATATCAAAAATGTATTTGAAGAATGGAAGTGATATAATTACTTTATATATATATAAACATGCACTAAATATGTATACACATATACATATTTGTTTCAGATATGACATCTTCACATATGATTCATAAAATGTGAGGGAGTCATGATTGCATTGTGGAAATATACTTTAACTGTCTGCATTTAAACCTGAAATACATCACTTCATAAGCGAGATATGCCTTTAGGTGCAGCAGTAAAAACACCACAGCTTTTCTGATAACAGACCTATTATATTTTTTGTCTCTTTAAATGTTTTATTCAAAAAACTAATTCATAATTGTTTCCTTACATAACAATGCTTAACAGCCTGTAAAAGTAACCGACAACTAATGATTGGATAAGCAATGTTTTTTTAGAAGGCTGGCATCATGTTCTAATCACATTCTAACACTTCAAGCTACTACTGAATTACTTTGAAAACACACATCTCTTAAACTAACTGTCCTTCATTTCCCACTAAATCTTCTTTTTAAACTCATCAAATCTTTTATGAAGAAGGTGAAGTGACCCAACTGTTTTAGTTCCAGGAATATTATTAAAATTAAAGAGCTGTTTTACAGATCCTTTTTAGAATTATAGAATGATTTTGGAGGAAAAGATCTTTAAGATCATCAAGTTCAACCGTTAACCTAACACTGCCAAGTTCACCATTAAACCATGTCCCTAAGCATCACATCTGCATGTCTTTTAAATAGCTCTAGGGATGGTGACTTGATCACTTCTATCAGGATCCTGTGCCAATGTTTGACAACCCTTTTGATGAAGAAATTTTTCCTAATATTCAATCTAAACCACCCCTGATGACACTTGAGGCTATTTCTTCTTTTCCTATCTCTTGTTACTTGGGAGAAGAGATAGACACCCACCCCTCTACAACCTCATTTCAGGTAGCTGTTACATCTTATCTCACACATGTTTTCTGAATATTCAGATCAGGTTTTCTGAAATAAATTATATTTCTGTACACATGAAGAATTAAAATCTTCATCTGAGATATCTGTGGCTGAATTAGGCAGTTGACAGAAAACACAGTCTGCAATATTGCATAGTGAAAGATGTTAAAATCCTCACCAGCTCTACTATTTACTGTCAGATTTTAAGACTTGTTTTGCTTTAATTATGTCAGCTTAATTTTAAATGCCGTATAAAGAAATTCAAAACTAGGTCAGATATTCCATTTTTATCTAACATTATCATAAGCAGTTAATTAGTTGAAATAATGAATCCTCCTTTACATGAGGTTGCTGGCCTTTTCAACTGACATCAAAACTTTAAGGTAATTTTAGATGCAGATATATTTTAACTAAGATATATTCAATATATGCATTTGTTTGTCTAACTGTACTAATTCTAGGTATGTTGCTTCTTTATGTCTTGAAGTCAGTAATTTTCCACATATTAGAAGACATACACAATGTCCATTGCTGTTATGTATTCTCACACTAGAGTCTTGACAGGAAGCAATATGTTCTACTACATTACAGAATGATAGAATCACAGAATGGTAGGAGTTGGAAGAGACCTCTGGAGATCATCTAGTTCAACCCCACTGCTGATGCAGGTTCACCTAGATCTGGTCTTACTTAGACAGAATTAACACTGCAAGTCTGAATTGAACTGTGTCTATCCACACAGGTGTTGTTTGTCCCACAAATATCATACAATTTGTAGAGAGTTTGTGTTGTAGAACCAGCATCAATCAGCTCTTTCATGTTCAGATAACATAATGGCTTTATAATTCCTAGTTTAAAGTGAGCCAAAATTTCGTTTGTACTCTCCAAGGACTTAATTTCAAGTTTACTGGTTGTTTTCTGTCAATTTTGAACAGACTTCAGCTGTCTCTGTTCTGCAACACTAAGAAGTTTACAAAAAGAGTCTTCTTTACAACATTTAAACTGGAAAGAGAGAAAATGTCAATATAAAAGCCAAAAGGTTAACAAAGATGTTGATTCTGTTCACATAGTTTTACATTATTCCTGATTCTAGTTTTGAATTTAACTGTTGTTACATACCCAATTTTAGAAAATTTGGCATAATTCTATAACTAAAGTAAGTTAAAGTAATTCAGACAAATAACAGGTTCTTATCACCAACACAAAGGCATGATGGAGGCTTCTTTTGTGAAGAATTCAACACATTGTTAAACTTCTTGCTTGATTACTGGCAATTGCATTTGTTACTAATTCATCCCAATTTTTTGTCTTTTTTATGTGTCTGGAATGTGTTTATAACTGTGAAACAACTTTTGGGTTGCATGAAAATTTCAGGTTATGACATTGAAAGTTCTTCTTTTCAGATACTTTTAGAGAAAAGGTGATTCTCTAGTACGGGAAGGTGACTGATATACAACATTCTCATCATGCTCAAAAATTTTGTCTGCAGTGTTCTCTTCAGAGAATCACAGAGAAAGCATAGAGTTTTCAGAAACACAGAGAATAAAGAAAATTCTTAAAACATTATTCCGATTCCATGATTATGAATGCATGATTAACTATAACTTATCCAAGTCTGCATAGGAGTCGCCAAAGCTCTTTTGGAGGTAAGAAAAAAGGCATAGTGTTTGATGGTTTTTTTGTGGGAAGAAAGCAAACCGCAGAAGTTCTTCCTTGCTTGTTTTTCAGATTTTTTTTCACAGAATCACAGAATGGTAGGAGTTGGAAGGGGCATCCAGTCCACCAGCACTCCAGATCCTTCTCTGCAGAGCTGCTCTCCAGCAGATCAACCCACAACCTGTGCTGCGACATGGGTTGTTCCTCCCCAGATGGAAGACTCTATGTTTGCTCGTGTTAAACTTCCTCAAATTCCTCTCCGGCCAACTCTCTAGGTGATCTTATACACAAGTAGTATTCATTTTTAAAGTATTTTATTTATATAATTAGGCAATATTTTAAATTCTGTCAAGTAATTACTTATGTTACACAGACTGCTCTTCAGACCTTATTGAGGGATAACTTGATAAACTAAAAAATCTTTACTATTCCCTTTTCAGATTTTTCTGGTTTCATTAATTGTTCCAAAACAGCAGTTCTGTTTCCATACTCATTTTCTTTCATGTCTTCTCTATTTTATTGTAGTGATAGCAGGTCTGGACTAAAACACAGCTGCTTACTTCAAGCTATGTTTGTGTACATTGTTTGTAGGTTTGGAAAAATTATTGTTTGGGAACTTTTATATAATTTTAAATGCTTTGAACACTTTGTAGAAATGAGATATGTTTTCCTTCTTTTGGCCTGAATACAGTTAATGTGATATCCTTTATTTCCATAATAAGAACAGTGGGCCACAAACGTTGACAAAGCTGTGTTTGGTCATATTTCTGCAGTCACAATAAATTCTAACATACAGTAAGCATCAAGGTACTCTAGTAAGGACAATTTTATTGTTATTTATGCTCAGCAGTAATTGGCTATGTTTTCCAAAATTTTGTTTTAATGCTGAATTGAAAAGTAACAATTAATTGAACTATTTCTAAGCTTGACAATTTCCAGTCACCAGCTCTTGATTTCTTAATTTCCTAATGTTGTTTTCCTCCTGTGAAAGTCCCTTGGTACTGCTAGTTCTCTCAAGATATCTAAGGATAAGACTTCTCATATTATATCATTTGTACAGTACACCACATTCTGTGTGGCTAAAGTTATACTGCTTATTGTCTTCAATATGCTGAATTGAGTGAACTTCATCAAGGAGGAAATTAGAATATTTTTTTGAAACTTCTTTAATTGTTAAAATTTCCTGTAACCTGATTCAAGCAAAAAAATAGTAGAGAGACTAGAGGTTTTGATTTTTAATGCTCCTTAAATACATATAAATTACTGAAGTCTTCAGGAATAACCTGGAAAGACAGCTAGTGAATGAAACCATTTCTCAATATAGAAGCAGGGTGAATTCATTTATTGTAAGTTATGTGTTTGAAGTAGACAAATATTTTTGTCTAAACAGCATAAAATTGTTTGTTAACATGGCACTTTAACCCTCATAGTTTCATCTGCAAAAGTGTTTTGGCTGTTGAAGAGTAATTTCTGCCTTATTCTGGTACTGTTGAATTTAATCCTTTCTTTTATCAGTGTCTCTTTTGAGGAGCCTTGGTCATTAGAAAATCTAGAAGTTTAACTAGCAAATGTGTATATTTTTCCAGCTAGTTTTAAGCCAGTCTTCATCCAGTTCACTGAACAGCTGCACAAACATTTGCTTTTGGCAAAACAAGGAAGGGTTAAGAAGGAGCATAAAGTTATAGGAAGAACCAGCTTAACTCTTATTGTTGTTTACTCTTAGTCCAGGAGGATCTGAAAGCCAACAGATGCAAGAACAGCAAGCAAAATCATGGCTGAAGTCTGAAAGAAAGCCAGAACTTTCAGAATTGGACATAGCTAGACAAACAAGTTTCAGGATTTTTGAGCATGAAAACTGCCTTTTTACTTTTGTTTCTACTCCATTCAGAAATTTCTCTATGCTTTTCTTCACTGAGCAAAGAAGAATACATTTGCTTCGTATAAATAATATTTCTCTTCTAAGGTGAACAAACCTATAATGCTCAAAATACCCACAGTACCCACAGTGCCTATGCACATCACAGCACTATTTTTGCCTTTATTTTTGTAAGTACTGAGGTTCTTACTAGAGCATGTAGAACCTTTTAGTTTGTCTTTTTTTTTCTTTTTTCTGCTTTTGATTTGAGGCTTTTTTTTTTCTTTTTTTTTTTTTTTCCACTGGCTACATAAAATCGACCAAGGAGAATCAGAGCCAGAGTGTGGAATTAAATGCAGGGCCCAGACCACCCCAGAGCCAGTGATCTACTTACAGAAGATCTAATCTTTGAGATTAATGTTTTCTGTTGAAGTGTAGCAAAAGCATTGGTAAGGCAAATGCTTTCTATTATAGCTAAACATTTAGAAAGTTTCTTTAGAATTCACTATTATCCATGTAAGGTATCCAAACCTTTGGTAATACTTTCTGATAACAAAGAAACATTTTTTTTTTCTTTTATTTGCTTTTAGTCAGGTATTGCTGTTGGACCTTTATTGTATGCTAATAAAACCCTTTGGTTCCCAGTAAATAGAAAACCTACGTCACATCTAGGAAAGTAATATTTACCTGCTGATAGAAAGCAGAAAGGAGCAGCAGGGACTTTCATTTTGGCACATCCCTAATAATAAGATTCCTGCTGTTATTTGAGTTCCTAGTTGACAGATGCTTCCATAACAAGAAGACACAAAAC
Source organism: Steatornis caripensis (assembly GCA_013398225.1). Lineage (NCBI taxonomy): Eukaryota > Metazoa > Chordata > Aves > Caprimulgiformes > Steatornithidae > Steatornis > Steatornis caripensis. Next base: position 3,170 of record VZSC01017517.1, on the reverse strand, counting down.
ATCTCTCACAAGCTACAGCTTCCAAGTCGACACTACCTGAAAGGACAAGAACTACCAATGAGTCTGTTGTGGAGGATAGTCATCAACATCTTAAAGAATCACCAGGAAAGATATCAGGAAAATAATTCATTATTAATTATTAATTAATACAAATTTGTAAAAAAGCACAACTTTACAGAATTAGATGTCAGGGTTCACTCTGTTACTTACTATGTGAAGGGAATGTGCAAAGGAAATTGAGTCAGAGTAGTGCTCAGGATTGAGTGACTGTGAAGAGCGATTTATACAGAGACTGGGGGGGAAATTGAGTCAGAATTTGGTTGAAGTGATGTGCATAGGGACTACGCAAAAAGTATAAGAAAATCCCTCCTGTAGATTCACAAGGTTCAGTAAGGACCGCCTTGCTTTCTAAAATCCTTCTCAGAGAGGAGTCTAGGTGCAGCTGGATCCAGTTCCAGTCCCAGACTTTCTCAATGATTTATGTCTAAAGGAGTGTCGTATTTGGATTTCAGTGGTAGTGATTTAAGATGTTATTATGGGTCGTATATAACTTTCAGATAACAGCAACTTGTAGCAGCAATTTAGGGTATAGTAATACTATTACAATAAATCATTAAATTAGATTATATGATTTTTAGCAATACTTAGTCAAGAATCAGCAATCAGCAATTAACACAGCAACCTAAAGATTCAACAGAGTTTCCTACATTAAATCTCATGCACACACACATAGACATACGCACAGATATAGAGGTTAACTTTTTATTAAGATGTTTCTTTCTCTGCAGCTTATAATACATTTTGGTACCAAATAATCTTCAAAAATAACACAAAATTGAATTATAGTGAGTTATTCACTCCTGATCTGTGAAATCCTCATGAAATTCAAGCACAGTGAATTACTCACTCTTTCCTTGCCAGCTTCTGTCAGTGAGCAATCTGAATCACATTGTGGAAATATTGTGAAAGTCTGTTCTGAGAGCTGTCCTATCTCAGAGGGAGATACACCATCACAGCCTGCTATGGTCCAGGAGAGCTAAAAGGGCCTGACTTAGGACCACTATTTATAGGATTGCGAGATGATTGACTTTGGTCAGTGCTTTTTTTATTGTGGCCATAATTCTGGTCAGGTAATCTTGGCATCTCTTCGAGTGGGTTACGATCCAGGCAGGAGGAATGTCAAGTATGTTTCCCGGGCAATAAGAGTTTCTGGTACAGTCAGGGAGTGCCTAACTACCCCAACTTACTGCACTTGCAACAGGAGTTCCTAACTCGCTGGGCTTGTCCCAGAGCAGGAGAGTACCATGTTGTTTCATGCCTCAACTCACTGCATCGGCAGGCAGGATCAGAGAATGCCAAACTGTTGCCACCTGTTGCACTTGTACCATGCTGGCTGGCCCTGACATCACAGCGTGGCCCAGAAGATGGGTGGGGAGTTTGCACCGCTACAGGGTCAGAGTTGTCAGAGACTGAATTCCACTTTATAATAGCACAAGGAAACTTGTGCTGACTTTTCTTATGCTGAGCTACTCCTGAAAATAAAATGAGGAAAAAAAAGAAAAGAAGTTGGGGTTTTTTTTAATGTTATTAATCGATTCTAATTCTTTCTTCTCTAGGGGAATTAAAATCACTTTCAGGTCTCCCAGTTTTGGGATTTGAAACAAAACAGTGTTCAAATCTACTTTGTGGTAACTAATAGCAGTCACTTCAGCAAAAAATTAGAAAACATTATAGCATTGCAAAATATACTGGAGCAATACATTTTACATAAGTTATTTACACCATCATACTGTTGCAAATTTGGGGTTTCAAAGATGTAGAGGCTTCCCAACTTGGTTTGAGCAACTTAAGCATGTTGTTAAATCCTTTTTTATTTTATACCTAGACATTTCATGATGTTTTGGGGTTTTATCCATGGAGAATATTGTAGCACAGAAAAATCAATTTATTCTTGGCAAAACAATTTAAGCAGCTGGGAGGGTATTTTTCCTGATTTTCACCAAAATGCTTCAGATTACAAATCTTTACAATACAACCAGGCCGAAAATTTGCAACAGTGGAAGTCAATACAACTTCTTTAAACAAAAGAAAAAACTAATGTTTACAGACCATTAAAACTATGCAAAACAGCAATATGGATGTGTCCTGAAGAAACAGAACATGGTTTTGGACAATAGTTTTTTCTTTTTTTAAGATAAGTATCCAACGCTGTACAACTAACAAATGTGGCTTATAGCTGAGAGTTACACTGTTGGTGTTTTTTTAACCAGCCTTGTCTTTCATCACCATGTTTAACAAAGAATAGTGTATTTGGGATGATTTTCCATTCTACTTCCTTAATTTAGGAAGTGATATGGCTCAAAAGGCTTTTTCTCTTCCCACAGTTCTTTTGTAACAGCTATGACTTGCATACTCTCAGACAGCAAGGTGATAGCGTGCTGGAACACAGAGGCAGTGCTCCTTAACACTGTGTGAGTAGACATGTGAGAAACCATAGCTCTAAGGTTCTGAAGCTGCAAGAGGCAACCTGAAGGATTGTGCAAGTCTTGTGTAGAAACTGTGAGTGAACTTACGCCACACTGTACATTGCAAGTCAAAGCTTTACACATAGCTTTATTTAACATTTTCACAACTTAAAACTTTCAGGATTAACTACCTGAGAGGTGGTAATGGATGTATGTTGTAATTAAATTTCTCATGAACTACAGTGAAAGTATAAGGCACTGAATTTGTAAAAATGACGAGTGGTAGGTTCAGCATCTAATACATCTTTTTTTTTTCTTCTGATATTTCAGAGACTGAACTATTCAGTTTCTTCCTAGTCAACTATAATTCTTACGAAGTTTTGAGAAAAAGAAATAAAAATGTCCCACTTAATCAAAGTTGGCAGAAAGCATATCATCTAATGACTGGAATAAATACGTTTATTCTTTTCTAAATCATTACATATAAGATTTAATTCCTTTATACGTTTCCTACACACACATTACTGAAATAAATTTGCCAAATAAGTTGTTGCATTTGTGTGTGAGAATTGTAGTCTTTAAACGAGTGGAATGGACGCACTGAATGCACACACTGAGTGAAGGAACAGAATGTACCCTCAACAAGTTTGCTGATGATACAAATTTGGGAGGAGCGGCTGACTCACTAGAAGGCTGTGCTGCCAT
>VZSC01017500.1:0-63957 GCA_013398225.1 Steatornis caripensis | reverse complement strand
TCTGTGGAGGGGGACCTGCTCTTGGTGTCTGCGCGTGGTGGGTCTTGGCGCTTATCGAGCGGTTTCCCGACTTGCTGTTTTGTCGGCAGCAGGTAGCCAGACAATGATTATTCATNGTATACCCCTGTTGGGAGTAGTTGTGTCGTACGGTCAAGTAACATTTCTTCTACTGTTGTTGCCACATCCACTCCGAGGCTGCCTGAGGTTGCTGGTCGGAGTGGCGTTGGCTGACGGTCAGCGTCTGTGGAGGGGGACCTGCTCTTGGTGTCTGCGCGTGGTGGGTCTTGGCGCTTATCGAGCGGTTTCCCGACTTGCTGTTTTGTCGGCAGCAGGTAGCCAGACAATGATTATTCATCTGGCAATTTGAGCACCAAACAGAGTTGGGACACTCTTTCCGCATATGCCCATTCTGTCCACAACGAAAACATCGTATACCTTTGCCTGATTTCGTATTCTGTAAAGGTGCCAAGGCTGCTAACACCTGTGACTGACTGCTCTGAATTGCCTCCCCCACAGCACGGACTGCTTCCACCAGCATAGCTTGATGTCCCACAGGAACGCGAGACATCCGATCTAATATTTCTTCTATGGAGGCATTTGCTGGGAGCTGAACCAAAATTTGTCTCGTGGCTGCATTACAGTTCTGTAATGCATGTTGTCGTAATAAGGCTCCTTTCATATATTCTGGTATGTTTGACCTATTAATAGCGTTGGCAACGCGATCAAGAAACTTACTAAAACGTTCCTCCCTTCCCTGAGTTATTTGCAGGTAAGCGGGAGCGGCATCTGGTTCTCTTACCCTAAATAATGCATCCAATGCCGTGCGCATAGATTCTTTTAAGGCATCTGGTCCTAATCGGACCTGAGCCTCCTTCGTGGTCCACTGACCATACCCCATTAAATGTTGTGCGGTAATGCCGAACAAGGGATCACTTTGTTCCCGTTGTACAGCAGCAACTTACTGACACAATTCATGCCAATACATGTTCCACAGCAAAAGCTGTGAAGGGGCCAGAATGAGTTTCATAATATTTTTTATGTCTTCTGNTGCGAGTGCCAGCAGTGAGGCAGGCAGGGGAGTAATCTCCTCTTCTTGCCCCTGCACTGGCTTCAGTGCTGCTGAACTCAAAGGTTTGGTTTGCTTCTTTGTTTGTTACTTGAGTGTAGCAGTGGCAGCAGTAAGGGCTCCAGCATACCAACCTCTGCACTTGGCTGTATGTCATCAAAGCCTGCCCCACCTGTAAGCTGGGCACAACAATGGCTTTTCAGTTAACCTCGGGGGAAGTTAGCATTTTGCTCTAAGAAGCCCTTTACTGTTTATCTCCCATGTGTCTCCGGGTAGGATGCCAGATCCCCAGCCTTTCTGGATCTCCATTGCTCCTCTGCATTCATCAGAGCCTTAGAGCTTTTCCTCAGCCGAAGACCTTCTCAGGGGTCCCTGAGCTGTACTAATGCCTTTTATTCCCAGGCTTCCTTTGCAGCCTCGTTGCAAATGAAAACCCTTAAACTGTGCATGACCCATAACCACTCTCTCTGCCATAACCACACAACCCCATCATGACTGCTCTCCTGCCTTTGCTCGACCCCATTGCTCTGTCTGTCCTAATTTAAAAATTGAAGACTTTGAGGCCATGATTGCCACCTACTGTGTCACACGGCACCTGGTATGGCAAGTCCCTATCTTGCCCACAGCTTGTACCATAATACAGAAATTACCTCATCAAGGGTAGATGATGTCATACGCATTTTAAAGTCATAGCGATGTGTTATTAGCAAGAATGGCAATCAAGTAAACATCCTGTACCTAGAACGAGGTATCTTACTACAAGCAGTAACTGTGAAGGCTGGCATTATCACGTTATGAATACGCTGCAGTTCTGAGGTCTGATTAGATGCAAGTGTTTTACTAGTGTTTATCTAATTAAAAGAGATCATTTGCATAACTCCCGATTCCCAAATACAGTGGTTACTTGTCACCGAGAGGAATCACAGACACAACCAATATGATTGGTAGAAATGATTCGTTTATTGCAATCGCGCTATCCCTATTTATGAAGCTCAATCATACATATGCAAGCCAAATCATACATATGCAAATAATACTCTGCTGATTGGTCACTGCCCGTTTGCGAAACTTCATGCCTTCTGCATTCCTGCGGTTGATAAGTGGTTTCATAGTTGATACATGGTTCAGCTAGTTCCTGCTAACACGTTAATTTTTTAACTACAAGATCAGTCTGTCCTTGCATTACTACACCATAGCCGGTTCTTCATATACAGTCTTGTCCTTGCATTGCTACACAATAGCCGGTTCTTCATAATGCACAATAGCTGTGTTCTTCATCTCACTCATGGGAATGTGACCTTTCTCAGACAACCACGCGTCCACAGTTACTGCTGTATCTGTCCCTACCTCTGCTCCTTTCCACTTCAAATAGGCTGGAAGAAGGACCATGCCACTACTGCGAAACTTTGGCAAGGTAGAATTACCCTCTTCTAAATTATGCTTGCTCCTCGAAATCAGCTTCCTTATGTTTATCTAGCTGAAGTGACACTCCCCAAATGCATCTTTCTCTTATTTTTTCTAGTTCTTCCTCTGGACATTGTTGTCATAAACACAAAAATAGTTTAGTGATAAAAACCACTGCAACAGAAAGAAAAAACCCCACCGCTTCCTATGCTGTCCTCAGCCTCTTGAACATGAATGATCTTTCCAGGCCTGTTTCTATAAATCCACGAAAAGGAATGTCAAGTTCACAAATACTTAACTATAAGCAGAGCCCCATATCCTGTTGTAGCAGACTGACTGGATCTAAACTCTGTAGCTGACAGCATGCTCTGCTAGCACATGCAGTACACTCCATCAGCAGTGTTATTTTTTTAACAGAGAATTTTACTGAATCAAAGAGGAAAAATACAAGGCAGCGAGCACACTACAGTAACCTCCACACACACTGAGAGTGTGTGTATTTCTGGACAAAGACAGAGGTACTCTGCAAACTCAGAAAGGAGGCATTACTGCCAACTCCAAAGTGATACACAGTTTTCACTCCCTGCAGAGCAAGAGTTAATTTTCTCTGGTTACTCAGACCCCAGCCTTTGGTCTCAGCTCACCTGCTGTTGGATAGGGAAGTAATAAATGGGTGATCCTCAGCTCACTGTAGCTTGCCAGCTGTTTTATACCTGCCTATTTGCTATAGTTTCCCTGTTCAGAGAGCAATACTGTAGCTACATTTGCAGTCTAAGTAAACTGTGTTCTCTTCTTGTTCTGCCTTTTCTGAGTTTTGTAGTGCTGGAGAATGGGTCAAGCTGAAACTTGGCGTGTAGCAAACCCACGTAGGCTTTATTTTAAATCAAAGGGTTTAGATCTGTTAAACCATTTTTCTGTTATGCAACTACCAAAAAAAAAATCATTTCAGACCTGGTTTTTGGGGCTAAGCTCTAAAGATAAGGGGAAAAAAAGCTTTTAATTTACCCTATGACATTTGGAAGGAATTGAGTGCTGAATATGGATTAAGCAGTTGGTTGATATTCTGGCATTGAGGAGCAACACTCGGATTTGACTTAAAGGTAACAGGCTACTAAACTAGCTTTCACTGGTATTTCTGCTCTATTTGCTTACTAATAAAATGTAACATTTGCAGAACAGCTAGGTGATCGCAGCCTCTTTTTCACAGCACTGCATGGTGTCTTACCCATGTGCAGGAGCAGTTTCGATAGCACCTTGAAATGTGTCTTTCTCTGGAGTGGGTCTCAGACGATAACCAGTGCAGCAGCTGGAGAACACCATATACATGCACTGCAACTTGCAGAGAAGCAGCCTGCCGTCCTCTTGGTTATATGTAAACCAGAATGTTGGTTTTAACACTCCAAAATGTTCAAACACGAAAAAACTCATGAAATTTTAAAGGTCTGTGGGTGGATAGGACTTTTGAACCTGCAGGGCAGAGAGGTGAACAGGGCAGGGAGGGGCAGCAGCCCCCCTCAGAACAACCAGCCAAACTTCATGCTGAAATTTGGGGCATCTTCTCTGCAGTGTCCCAGTCTTGGCTTTTCCTAAAGATTGGTGACATTGAAGTGACAGTGGTCTGGCAATTTAAGGCATTAACTGGTGGATTAATTTTAATTCCCTCTTGAATCAGAGGCTCTTTAACTGTCTTGTTCAACTTGCCACCATGCCATTGAAGCCCCTGTATTCAATCTTTCCTTTTGGCATGCGCAGGAACTCGCTGCAGCCATTTGGCTTTCCTCCCTGCATAACATAGGCACTTGGGTAGTGTTTAGTCTTTGTGACTTAATTATCCATCCACAAAATGGAGGTTGTGAAAATTCTTTAAGGAGGAGGTATTAAACATAAGAGGTGTCCTGATTATAAATACGTTAGTAATGACAAGATGCTTGGACACTGTCACCACATAACCGTTTAAAACAGATAGCACAAAGAGATCTGCCAGGTTTTAGATTACAAATCCACATTCAAAAGGCTGGAGACGCAAGAATAATCCTTTCATCTCAGGGAAAAAAAAAACCTGCCTAAGAGGGCAGCTTCCATGGGAACTGACCTTTCAATTACAGCTGCTCTGCAGAAAAGTATTTCAACCGCTCATGTGGAGTCAACGGAACTGAACACATTTCTCATGCAATTATCCCAAGTGTCCCAAACACAGCTTTTCTTGTTCATGTTGGGGCACTTTCTCCTTGAGCAACACACTGGAATTGCACTGCAGGCTACACACAGGGCTACACACTCATGCAGAGAGGGGTCTCTGCCTGTCCAAGCAGTGGGCAGCAAATCCAGGAACACAGGGTCTGTGTGGAGTATAGACCCCAACAGGGCATATTTCCCCAGGACTGGATTGTGCATACTGGGACAGGTGCTGTCTGCTAGTAATCCCTCACTTGGCCAGCATGGACACTGCCACTATTGCTGCTCCTCCAAAAGCAGGTGCAATAACGTATCCATGAGCTGATGGATGTTCAGGTGCTCTGAAAGCCTCTGCCTTAGGCAGAAATGCTGTCCTTTGAGCAGTATTTATTCTTGGCTTCATTTTGTCTTTAACTGTCCCCTCCTCGGCATGTACGTGCTGTCTGACAGTCAGGAGTTAGGGACATGGAGACACTGGACTGAAGAGATATCTGGGGTCAGAAGCCCTGTCCCTACAGTCACACTGCCCCTTTTCCCCAGCCCTGTCTCTTGGACAAACAGCTTTGGGATTTGCTCTGGTGCTTTACAAGAACCTCTCAGCAGCCACCATCTCCAACATATTCATGTTCTTCATCCTTCCACCAGCTTCACTTTTCAGCTAGAATAGTGTTTCTGACTTCCTGATATGTAGCCATGAGACAGCAACCTCATCCCCTCTCTCATTTTGCTTTGCCAGACTTAAAAAAGTCATCTTTTCCAAGTAGTCCAGAGATCACTGGCTCTGGCTGTGTGATTTCTGTTTTGTAGCTCTTTCTGTTCGAGTTAACATTTCTCAAGTATAGATGGCATATACTGTGTGCTGCAGGTCACATCAGGATCAGGCCAGTATTTCCTGACGTTGATGCCTCAGATTAGCTACACAGATCTATGCAGTCCTGCAAGACGGTGACCTTCTGATTTAACAGGAACGGCTGACACCCATCCTGCTATTCCATACTCCACTTTGACTAGATTCGTGTTTAAATTGAGCCATGGCTTCCCTGTTACAAAAGGAGGGAATAACTATTTTATTTTAAAGAAAACAGATATTTAACTTTTCCAAGAGGAGTCACTTTTAACTTGGCAAGGTGCAAAACACCTCACCCCAGCCAGGCTTGTTTCCTGCCTTACAGCTGTGTCTTCAGTTTTTGTTCTGTTCACATTAACAGACATTTGAGGAGTGCAGAAGGTTATTCTTCAATAGAGAGGCCTAGGGGGATAGATTTTCTCTTCTGGTTTTGTACTTTTTATTCATTGAAGAGGAACATTTGCAAGAGATAAAAGAGGAGCTACTTGTCAAAGTTGAAGTTGTTGGCGAATATAACCAAAGCAATGAGCTCTGAGGAAGAAGCACCCTGAGACCGAAAAGGACTCTTCTATCTGCTTGACCTGCTTCACCATCCCAAGACCACAGTCAAAAGCCACAGAGTCAGTCTCCTTCTAGCAAAGAGCATCACAGGTGTAAGGGAAATCGTGTTACCCCTTGGGGATACTGGATCCCTCTCACTTTCCTGTGGGGCAGCTGGCCAGAATTTCTGGTCTTCAGTGTCATTTTGTGTCACAGTGCATCTGTTATACGAGAGCAGCAGGGAGAGATGGGGGGGATTTTCCATGAAAACAAAAAATATCTCGATAAGACCCATGAAGAATATGGGAGGGTGTTTTTTGTTAGAGGATTTTTATAGTGCTCTTGTAAAGTTACTTTCTAGAGCACCAAAGTACATTGCAGGGAAAGGCAAACCTCCCGCAGTCTATTCGAGCCACGACCAACCCTCTAGAAGTGGCCAAGTGACTGACATTTCCTGTGCAAACAAGCTGTTTAACCTTCCAGCTAAGTTGTTCCATAGGTGCCGGAGTCCAAGCGGCGTGCGTGTGTACCGTGCATTCCTGCTACGTGAAGAACAGGGGGAAAGCAGGCAGGCAGGCAGGCTCACCCTCCCCCGGGCACGTACATCAAGCTTCCAGAGCTGCGATAGCAGAATAAAAGCCCTGTTGTGAACACTTTCTGCTACCAGCCTCCTCAGAGGGGTGTGCAGAAAGCAAGCCTTTTGCAACTCTGTCCTCCCTGGTTCGCCGACGAGTCACTTTAGTTCACATTTTCAGTCCCCTTTTTTGTCCCTTTTTCCAAAGGGTTTAGAAAAATATTTTTCCAAAGGATTTAAAATGCAAAGATAAGAGAAGCTGATCTATTTCATTAAACACCCGTGCAACCTCTAGCACTCTGCTGCTGATTGTTGCAGTTTGACACAAGCAATAACTAATAATCAGGAAGCATCACATCATCCAGATTGTATTTTTTCCCGTTCCTCCCTCAAATCCCCCTTTTCAAATAACAGCAATAAAAATTAAGGACTCTTCAGATTTTACTTATTTGTGTGCACAATACAGCTTTCCTGGCAGCTGCGGGGCACAGTTTCGTTAATAAAAGAGCAAGATGCAGGTGAAGATAAGTCACAGAATATGTAGCATTACAGCCTGAAAGCTGTTCTTTTTATAGACCATACCTCTTTTTTACCAATACGTGTGTGTTGCTGAACTTCACCATGTATCGCTGGTGGTAGGTCTGAGAGAATGGGTTTTGAAAGAATAATAAAAATAGAAGATCATCTTGGAATCTTCCCCAGGAATGCTGAACATCTGTTTAAATGGGATCAGTATCATTTAGGGACTATTTCTCTACACTGTTTGCTGCATTTTTGAATGAAATAAATGTATAATAAGCAAGCACAAAAGCAAAATTCTAAACTGTAGTTAACAGTACCAGATTTCCTCTGTTTCTTGGGCTAGTATTATAATTTTATGTTGCAACTAGAACAGATAGCATTCACGAGCATTTTGAGCCTCTCCCAGCAGTTGAGGATAAAAAGAAATAAAATATTGTTTTTTTAAAAAGGGGAGGAAAATATTGCTCTTCCAACTTTATTTTCTATCATAAAACATCAAAAAAGGGCAATAAGCTTTGCTCTATGCTAATGGAAATCCAGCCCAGCTGGTTACATAAAATTGCTTAGGAAAATCAGCAAAGGTTGGAGAGAAATAGCCTGGCACAGGTATGGTTGTTTAAACATCGGGGCTGTGATAAGAGAACTGCAAGGATCCTGCCGTGGCTGAGACTTGCCTTGGCAGCAAGCTGTGAAAGCTGAGGAGTGAGAAGTCCCTGGTTGCTAGATTATAACTGTGGGGCAGTGGGGCAGGCAGCCATGAGCCTTGCCATACTGCCCAGTACCCTTTGCAATACGTCGTGATACAACAGCCATGCTCCACCTCACCTGGGACACTTGCCCAAACCATCCCAAAGGGAAGGAGCAGGGGCCACCAACACCTCCAGTCCCCATCTCCACCTCGAACAGGCCTGCATTACCCAGGGGCTGTCATTTCCCTCCCTGCTTCTCTTCTTTCTCATCTCTTCCCATCTGCCTGAGAATGGCTTAGCTGAAGCATCTCTCAGAGCCTACAAGAGCATGGCTGCAGGCAATGACTTTAACAGCCTGATGCTGGCACAAGTTTGCCAGGTCTTCTCTTAAGCAAGTAACTGGTGATTCTCACTGAGGACGGGGACACAAATGCAAAACAATCCTGGAGAAAAAGGCAGTGGCAGAGTAATGCCACTAAGATCAGGTCAGGAGCAGCAGCAGAAAGCAGGGTGGTGTAGGAAGTGTGGAGAGCAGTTTGGGTCTGTTTTCCCATCACCTACAGAGAAATGAGATTTCCTGGTCCACTGAGATGCCATTCCCTGTCCCCATTCATGCAGATTCTCACATCTGAGCACCAAAACCACACAGCCTATGGTGACATCATCAGTACAAGCTGATAAGGTTGCAACAGAAATGCCCAGCTGAAGGTTGAGTCTGCCTGTCTGGACAAAAACCTGCCCCTGCCAATTAGCAGACAGGACACCTAAGACCTGCCAGGAGGCAGGAGTGGATCTCTAATTTCTAGAAATAAGAAACCATAAAGAAGCAACCTACCTGACATCACATTTGCTTAGACCAGACTGGTTTTTGGCAGTACGTAACTGTTCCTTTCTGCCCCTTTGCACTTTTTGCTAAGTGTATAGAGCCAAGATCACAATTGCACACACTTACCAGAGACTCTACAACCCTTTCCTTAGGGTACTGCTCTTAGTCCCAGCATCCTGGCCAAATTCCAGTAATTAGACCACGATTAGGTAACTGCTTGCATATGCCATTCCTCTTCCCTAGGGAGCCTGGCTCTAAATTATTTGATGCTTTCAGGATTCCTAGTCATTAGCAAGGCTGTTTCCCTTGCCAGTGGGAGACTAACTGCTGATAGAGCTTGGGGAATGGCTCCATTGTACATGGCCTGCCTGTAGGATGGATATTGCCTGAGTGGCTTGGATGTTGCCTATGGTAGTCAGAGGTCCTCCTGCCATTTGGGGAGGTGCAGATGAGAGCCTGCTCATAGAGCTGAGGTGCATGCAGGAAGACCCCCCAGCTGGGAAAAGGTACCCAGTGTCATTGTTATGCTAAGTGGGTAGGAAAGAAATAGATTGGCAGAGTTATTTACATGTGCTAGTGATCATTTTGTGGTTTGCAGATTGAAATTCTTACTGGTGCTCATTACAAGTTGTTTGCTTCCAGATGCTGTTTGCTTTCATGTTCAGATTTACACATATTAACATAGAAAATTCTGCTTGGAAAACTGTAAAGTACTGCCAGCCACACAAATCTAGAAAAACTCAGCATCCGAAATGCAGGAAATTTTAGGCAGACACCATAGTTTTGCCCTGTCTTTTGGTCCTGAATTGCTAACCATGTATCTCCCATGGGATATATGCATACATACATACAAAACTGCTGATGGCTCACAAAGATACCAGGTAAAGAGATTTTTGCTTCTATCACAGGATATCATCTTACCCATCATCTGCCTCTTCCCCTACCCAACAATTCCCCTCTAGTCTGCAGCTCTCATCCAGCCAACTATCACTTCCTGTTCCCATCTGGTGACACTGGTGCTGCCTTCTGCATTCAGAAGCTCCTTAAAGCCATGCCTTGGCTGGCAACATCCACAGTGAAAAGCCCGATTCCTCAGGCTGATTACAGCCTGCAGCATCTATGGCAAGCTTGACTGCAAAAGGCCAGATATTCTGGCGCCAGGAAGCCCTGAAGAGATAACACAGATGTAGAAGAAAAGCATCCTTATCTGAATCCACCTTCCCATGAGGCAGCCAAGTTTCTCTAGAGGTCTCCTATGAAACTACCAAACAGTCCAAGTCCTGCTTTTGTGTGCAAATATCTGCAAAGACAGCATCCAGCAGCAATAAGGTTCATGTTTCCCTGCAGGACATGGAGGTTTTAGTGCCACGGCTGAAAGTACCAAGTAGCCTTGTAGGTCAAACCTAAAGTGTTTCTTCAGGGTTGCTTGTAATCTGAGGATTTACCAGAAAACTGCCCAATTTTTGTGTTATTTAGGGAGAGTTTCTCCTGTGGTGTCACCAAATTAGCGCTTACATAGTGAGTTTCTACAGACCAAAATCTCTAACTGCAGGATGCTGTGAAGGCAGCATGACTGCCCCTTAGGTGTTAAGTTTCAGTATGAATTACATCTGCGTGTGAGGATGGAGAAGCTGTCATCTGTACCTTGTCTCAGCTTTCTGGAAGGAAAAGCAGAGTTTTTCTAGTGCTTTAGATCTGTGTAGGACCATCAGCCAAACCATGAGCCCTTCCCAACAGCAGGGAAAAGGGAGTTGCGATGCACGCTGGAGTCTCCAGCCAAGAGCTGAGCTGGAAGTACAGCTGGGAGCCAGCAACTCTTTTGGAGCAGCAAACCAAAACAAAGGAACTTTACCTTTGCACTCATGGGTTTTCCAAAAGTCATCCTTGCACCTTCCTACAAGGCCATCAGCGCTGAATCCTCTCAGCCTCGTAATTTCTACATTGTTGTGTGTTCATACAGCTGTGTGTGCAGCTTTAGTTGTTTCACCAAGGTGAGATGTTACAGATCCTTGTCCACAAAGCAAAAGCAGGTCGGGTTGCTTTCTCCTGACTGTTGAGTTTGTGCAAGCCTGTACAACTGCTCCGCTTCCTGCACAGCTCCTGAGCTCATTTTCTAGCCCCCTCTTTGTCCTGCTGCTGTCCTGATGTGATGATAGAGGCTGAGACGATGTTTTGTCCTCCCTGATTTTTCACCACTGGGTCATTGACCACGTTTTTCTCCTTGAGACCCCATTTTCCTTTGAATTCTGTGTCCTATGTCCTCACTGGTCATTCCGTCAGAGTGTCCTTTGGAGCAGGCATCCCCCTGGCCTTTCTGTGAGATTCCCTCTGGGTCAGGATTTAGCTGGGCCAATGCTAATGTCTGCAGTGTGGGTGGGTAGTCAGTCTCTGAGAAACAGTTCCTACTGTTTCCCTCTTTATAATCCATGGAAACATTTCTCGGGAACAGTTCGCTTCATCCTCAAAAACATATCCAAACTAGGTTAGATGCCCCCAAAGTACCTATTTTTCTCCACTGACTATAAAGGGATCCTGGGGATCTTAGCTCAAAAGAAGGAACATGTGAGATGAGATGAATCTAATGCTTTACTTCTGAACATGGGCGTCAGCTCATACAGCTCCACACCGGGGACTTGCAGATCTGCCTTTCTGTCCCAGACCCAGCTTTCTTTGTCCAAAATAAACCTCAAATTGCCACAATTTTCTTCTCACAGATGCATCCCATGGCCTCAAGTTCAACTTGGCTAGAACAAATCTTTTAACATTCGTCAAGTCCTTCCATCGTGGAGTACATAATCATTATCCTACCAGTTTTTCCAGCCATAAACAGTCATCTCTAAACCAGGTCCCTCTCCACACCAAGGTCTTGCAGAGTCTTTCAGCAGAAGACCTCTGATCTTTCCCCAGTACCTCACAGTTAGGAGTCTCATCAAAGCTCCCATCAGAGCTATTCTGAACTGTGCGGCAAAGGCCCTTTCCCCAGCCAAACGTCGGAACCATCTGCCTGACACAGTCCTAAAGAGAAACCACATGGACCTCCTGCATTTGCCATCCAGCCCTCCCAGTCCTTCACTGTCCACTTGGCTTCGTCTCTGAGGTTTTCAGCATCTCTCCACGCTCATCTTGCAAGGCTCCCAAAATGTGGGCTGACTGGTTGGCTCAGCCAGCATGCTCAGAACTGTGTGGCGTTGGCTGACTTTGTTTTCCGCCGGTGCCCCTTGGCACTGTCTCTACCTGCTGCTGTGTTTCACATTGCAACCTTTCAGAGACAGGTTTGTCTTTTTGTTGTGAGCTTGCACAACAGCTGCTGAAGTACAGCCCCTCTCGAGCAGGTTGTTGCTGCAATAACTCAGACCACAAAGACTGAAATACACTCTTTGCCTGATTAAATCTGAACAGGGATTAGTAATGGAGGAGGAAAGGGCTGCAACTTTAATTCATGAACATTATCATCTTTCCTTCCCTCACCCATCTGACAGCAAAGTAGATGCGTGGCTGCAGAGCAGCACTTTTACGAGACTGACACGCACTGCACCCCTGTGCTCCCCTGTGTGTTTATTCCGGCTGCAGCCAGCGGAGATGAACCTCCAGAGCCAGCCCTGTCGGAGCGAGCAGACAGCTTCTGGAATCCCCTGTGGAGCATGTTCAGATAGCACAGCTTGGGGACCGGTACCCCAAAAGTAGCCAAGTGCCTCCCACTGCAACACAGCCACCTGCACCTGCAACAAAATAGCTGTGACTCCGTCCTGACCTGGCCCTTGGGCTTTCACACTGGAGAGCTTTGGTGATGAAGGCTACCCTGTTCGTGCCCTTTTGCCTCCACAGCATGGATATGGTGGCCACAGGACTCACTTAATAGCATAACATGCATCAGCACACGATATTTATCAGCACTAGGTCACATTTGGGGTGTCTGTTTTCCCCCTCTGAACTAGCTTTGGTTTTTTAGATCTAAGCATGAAAGACACAGAGGCAGGTCCTCTGGGTTGGAAATTGCTGCAGAGAGCCCCAAAACACTTTCCATCCATTGCTCCCATTGCTGGTGTTGCTGCAGCATTGTCCACCAGTGTAGTGCAAAGCCCACAGCAGAGACGGCTTTGCTCAGCCCTAGCCACCCTCATGCCTCTCCACCACAGCACCGCGGCTCTGCGCCCTGGCAGATGCTTCCCCGGGACAGAGGCAGCTGCGGTGCTCGGAGCCAGGGGCCAAGGCTCCTGCCTCTCTCGTGGCTATGACCTTGTTTGCTTGCGCACTCGCTTGCACTGAGCCGGCAAGATTCATCCAGGGAGCCCCACGCGGGCAGCTGGCAGGGATTTTTGCATCATTTAATTCTCAGTCCTCCCAAGAGCCTGGGTGAGGGATTGAGTGCGTTCACTGAAATGAAGGACAGGCACGGGAGGCAGATCTGGACAGCGGGAGCGGAAGGGGCCCAGCGAAAGCAGGTTGTTCCCAAATGCTGCTTTGAGTGGGAGAAGCTAAGACAGAAATAACAGCCAGAGTGGGCACTTCTTCGACTGGCAAACCAGTGGCGCAGCCAGAGCTGGCAGCTCCCCTCCTGCCTGCAAGTAGCATGCTGAAACCTCAGGGAGAATCCCAGCCCAGTGCAAGCAGAGGTGACAGGCCATGCACAGCTGTGATTTGAGACACAAAGGTTTGTCCTCTCAGCTACCTGCTACCCCCAGAGGGCAGAGATGCCCATGCTGGGCTCCTGGGTACGTTTGCACATCTGAGCATGGAGAGCAGTTGTATGCAGGTGGATGCTCAGACAGGGGTTTTCTGGATGCCCACCGGCACGCTGGCAGTGCCGGAGCTTGCTGGTGCTGCCCAGACATGCCTGATAATGCTGGCAGCTGGCGCAGCCCCTCCTTCAAACCTGCCCCTCTGCTCCATGGGCTCCTTCTGACCTGGTTTCCTCTATAGACACAGATGAGCTTAAGATGCACAGAGGGGAAGATCAACCGTTCAGTGAGGCATCTTTCTGCCAGAGTTTCCTACATAATCCGGGAGCAGCCTTTCCCCCCCCAAAAAAAAAGGTTTTAAGACCAAGGTGCAGTGCCTGGAAAGCGGGGTCCTGCAATGACAGGAAAGGTTAGGGGTGCTTGTCTCCCAGCTTTAGGTAGTCAATGTTCAGGTTATGGTGACAACAAGGGGGTAAACAGGTCTAGCATGAGATTCAACTATAAATCCAAAGGAAGTGCTAGCTGGTGCAGACCTCTGACAAGGTTGATCACATCAGCAGCATTCTCATGCGTCCTTGTTACAGATGAGCAAACAGAAGATGGGAAAGGGCGCACACCAAGACAGAGCCAGTCCAGCAATGCAGGCACACACAGCAGCTTTCATCACTCAGGGCGCACAGGTAAACCCCAAGCCTGGAGCCAGGCACCACCAGGAAGATCCACTGAATTATCCCATGGCAGAAACTTCACAGCTCTTCTTCTTACAAAAATGCACCTGCAAAGCATGCATGGATGGAGGGAGGGAGGAAGCAGAAGCCTGCCATGCCTTCTCATGGGTGTCTCATTGAATACATCCATAGGGAATCTCAGGCACAAAACAGCCTCCAACCTGCAACAGGCAGAGGGAAACAACAGGACATGGGAATGTGGTGAACCTCAAGAAGTGAGATCTGATCCCAACAAATTGGAGTCCCCACAGCATCATGACTTTGTAAAAACACCCCCCTCCATCCCTTTGCTGGAGGTGTACAGCCACATCAGGATGAGGAGCCTGTGAATGTTTTTAATACATCCCAACACCCCCACCTTGGGCTGGTTATCGCAGACCCCAAGGTGTCCCTGGTCCCTACAACGGCAGAGAAGAGCCCATCATTCCCTATCGCTGTGTTGGCTCATTTCCCTCATTCCTGCATTGCTCCTTCTTGCTCAGAAAGGCCCTGAAAGAAAGTCCTGGTAGCAACAATGTGGCCTCAGCCCGAGCCCTCTCTAGCCCAGGAGCAGCAGCTGGAGCCCACCAGCCTGTCCCTTGTCCCCAGATCCCCTTGCAGAGGGAAGGTGTAGCAGAGCCATGGTGGGTGCCCATGAGCAGGGCTGCCCCGTGCCTTGGAGGGGCCTCACTGCCCCATGTCTGAGCAGAGACAGCTCAGTCCTCAGGGGCCCTCCATCCTCCAGAGGGTGGGTGATATAGGTGCAACCCCAAGGCTGCTGCCCAGCTGCCCTCGCAGCCCTTCCCGTGGATATGTCAGATCTGCTACTAGACAGGCAGTTCCCTGGGTCCTGCACCGATCTGCCAGGTGCATGCTCACAGGGGACATGCTCTGCAAGGCTTCCCAGTGCTGGCAGGGGACAGACTGATTCATGACACCATGGCCAGTTTGGCCAACAGACCCATGGTAGCACACCCACTCCCACCTCCCCCCATGCCTAGAAGGGCTGTCTTCCGCAGCAGTGCTTGTCCCTCCCGTAACACTGACCCACGGCAGAGCCAGGGCAGCACCCGGCGGGCAATGTGCACCCCAAATCTGAGGGGACAGGGGCCACCCTGGCAGGTCATGGCATGGCCCATCTCCCCCCACCCCCACAGGTGCTGGTCATGGCCCTGCTGAAAATAAGCTGGGCTGGGCTGCCACCTTGTGCTAACAGGCAGCATCCACTGACCAAGCCAGGTGTGGGAAGGGATTTTCCATCACCCCAAGTTTTCAATGACCGAAATGGATATATACCCCCATATCTCAGCTTCCAGATGAACCCTACAGAGCTTAGCACCTCGCCAGCAGCGGGCAGTGGGGAAGGGACTTTGCCGTCCCTGCACGCAGTACAGGGACTGTGCTAGAGCCGTCTTCAACCACAACCCAGTGTTCAAAAATCCCCTATCCGTGCAAAGATCGGCCCTGCCATCCAGCAGCCGTGTCCTCTGGGAAATACCCAGGCACTGGAAGAGGGCATGCAGCCAGGTGCAGCACCCCAAGGTACTGGTGCTGCATGGCGTGCAGGATCCCTGTGAGTGCTCTGAGTCACAGGACTCAGGGGAAGGGCTCAGCCCCAAACGCCGAGTGTCACAAGAGAGAAGTGCCAAAATTTCGGTGCAGGCAGGTACCCACAGTAAGCAGACAGCCTTGGGCCTTGGGGCAGCCTGCAGCAGTGGGAGGCATTTCTGGCCCCAGCCTCTACCACCCCGCCAAAGTGACACCAAGGGGACTTTCATCTCCTGCTATAGGGCGCAGCTCGCACACTTGGCATTACTGAAGACTGCTGGCGTGGGTGGGGGGGAAGCAGCAAGGCTGAGATGTCACTGCGTGGCTCTGGGCAGCCCTGGCACGCACCAGCCCCAGCACAGCCCAAGCCAGCCAGCTGCTTAGGGCTGATGCTATCTGGGTGGGTAAACAGAGTTTATCAGTTCCACCCTTTTTTTTCTTTTTTTTTTTTTTATTCCCCTCAAGGCAGGCACAAAAGAAAGGAAACATTTCTGCAGGGAAGCTGTTGCAGAAGAAGCTCAGGGACCCATTCCCACACCCAGCACTGGGGCAAGGCACATCTCTCCCCAGGGCCCATCCAGACCAGTGGCACTCTCTCTGGAGCCCGTCCCTGGTGCCATCCTAAATCCACAACCCATCCCCCAGCTCCCCAGCTGCAGGTCAGGGCAGAGGGCCATTGAGTGAAGTTCAAATTGGCTGGGTCAATGGGTGACCCTAAGGGGTGAAGTGGCAGCAGGGGGAAGTTTGTGTGCCCAAGGGCAAGGGATGAGCTGGGCAACAGCTGAGCACTGCCGGCAGGGACAGGCAGGGACATCACCAGCCTGACTCTCTGTTCAGAGCAGGACATAACCAACATGACACTTGATCTGCCATGCCTTTGTGCTGCAAACCTCCAGGCCTGGAGATACCTCCTCTGGGTACCTGCCCAGGGCTGCACATCTCCCTTGCGGAAACTCTTCCTGCTGAGCATCCTCAGCCTGCCAAGCTGCAGCCTGCAGCCCTCAGCCCTCATTAGACTGTCTGCCAGCAGCTCCAGGATGGATTTCTTGAGTGTTGCCCACAGCTTTGTGTCTGTGATGCACATGGGACTTCCCTCATGGAAGCCCCATGTGCATCGCAGGCACAAAGCAGCAGTGAAGTGTGGTGGCTAAAGCGCTGAATTAATGACCTGCAGCCAGCTGTGTAGCCTGGAAGGTCCCTTTGCTCCTCAGTGACTGAGTCCCTCCATGGTCCCCTGGGGGTCACAATGTTACCCTCCTCTGCAAGGTGCTCGGGGACAGCTGATGGGAGAGAGACAACACTGGAGCTATGAGGGTCATGTGGGGTTTGGGAGCAAGACAGCAGCCCAGCCTGACCCTACCACCACTGCTTGTTAAAGCATTACTGGATCCATCTTTCATTGGTAGGGCTGTCACCTCCTCACCTTTCCCACCAGTGCTCTGAATCCCAGCAGACACCTCCAGTTTGGGATAAGGCATTGGGTGGGCACGGGGGCTCAGTCGGGGCACCATAGTAACTTTGACTGTGCTGTGACCCTGAGACCTGCTCTGAGCCATGCAGGGGAGGATTTCTGCAGTGCCGGGAGGGAATGCCACCCCTATGCCTGAGAGGTGGAGGGCTCCTCCAGCAGGAAACTCTCTGAGCATGATTCATATCTCCAGTTTTACAGCCGTTTCGGTGGAACAGGTAAGCCGAGCACGTTGCCAGGAACAGGTTCCAGCAGGGGAAATGTCTTGCAGCACCAGCCCACGCTCCCCTGGGGGCGTCCCCTGGGTCCAGCAAGGCACTGTGGGGCACCAGGGTCCATCACCTCCTTGAGACAGCTGTGGGGAAAGAGAGGCAGGGTTTGGCCTCACTGTCCTCCATTGCTAACTGCAGGGAGGACGATAAGCGTGAAAACCCCAGGAGGCAATGCTGCAGTGACACCCAGCGCTCCTCTCTCTCGCCTGCCCCTTGGGCTTCCTCCATCTCACTGGGACAAAGCCATGAGTCACCGCAAGGCTCCCAGTCCAGCCCCACCACTGCTCTGCACCCTGGCCCAGCTCTCCAAGGGCCCCCAAGCAATGTGACTGCTGATTCCCACCAGCTTCCTCCACAGGCCTTTTAAAATTCCCTGCAATCTCTCCCTGGCAGGGCTCCAGGTCTTTCCAGGCTCATTTCCACACTCGGGTCCTTTATTGCTTTACCTACACGGACTTGGATCGGGTGTGCACAGCCTGGGCCAGCCTGCTGGCGCGGGCAGCGTGTGGGCAACACAGGGGTGGCATTACCCCGGCGGAGGCACATGTCTTGCCCCATCAGCTCTGGGAGATGATGTCCATACTTTTTGAAGGCACTTTTGTGATTGCGAAACCCACCCCATAGCAACAAAACAAGCGTGTGCATGGGGATGTCACCCTTCCGTGACGAAAACTATTAAATTAAAACTGCAGCAGCAGCCTTGCTGGTGTCAACTCTTTGGCCAGCTGGGGCTGGGCACCCAACAGTCTCCGTTGGGAGCATCCAGCCTGGCAAACAGGCTGAGCGGCCCCAGCCCACAAGCCGGCCGGTCGGGGCAGCTCTGGGAGCTCCGGGAGGGAGCTAACCCAGTGATGAACTCACCGGCACCCAGTCACCTCACCAGCACACCCTTCAGAGGAAAGCCCTGCAGGCAGCAGAGCTCATCACGGAAGGATGTCTGTCGTGTTCCACCGCGCGCTGCCCGGGACACTTCATCTTCCTGGAGAAACACCCTTCTCCCGGCCCTCCCGGCAGGCGAGCCTCTGGAAGGTGGCCAGCTATGGTGCAGAGACCTGGCTGATGTGTTTAATCCTCTCTGCTTGCCTTCACAGACCCTTGTGATGTCCTTTGCAGGTCCCTGGGGTTTGCAGGGAGCAGATGAAGCCCTCTCCTGGCAAGCCCTGGGTGGGTTATCCCTCTGCAAGGCAGCGGTACCGTTCGTGCAGTAACTTTCCCCCCCCATTGTCACCCCCTCCGAGGCTCCGGAGGTTTTCCAGACACTCTCTGAACCACCGCCATCTTCTGCCTGCGTTACTGTTCCCCATCAAATGGCCACGGTTGACGTCCTGTCCCATGCCCAGGAGGAGCGGGAGTACCCTCACCCCAACCAGGCTGTTAAAAGGAGCATTTACGTCCTGCTCCTTAATCCTGTTTCTGGAAAGAAAACATGTTTTAAAAATCAGGGGAGGTTGCTAAGGGACAGTGTGCTCAGCAGGGACATCGCTCGCAAACCCTAAGCACTCAAAAGCAGGAGGTAAATAACTTGGGATATTATTAATCCTTCACTGCCCACACAATAAACAGAAATTCTTGTCAAGGACAAAGGAGCCCATATTTCCCCACAGCCAAGGAGCTGAACCAGCAAATCTTTTGGATTCAGCTCCACGGCGGGTTCAGCTGTGACTGAAGTTGTTCCAGTTCAGTTCCCGTTCAGGCCTATAATGGTTGATTAACCATTTGTTCACCCCGAACTTGTTTCAGTCACTTTAAGCTGGAAAACACAGCCTGTAGAAGCGGCTGTGCGATGGAGACTGAGCTGTTTTCAGCCCATCTCTGGTTTCCATGGCCTCTGTTCCTGTCCCAGTTGGACACCAGAGCTTCTCGCCAGCTCAGCAAAGCTGACACACGGGGCCAAAGGGCAGAAAAGCTAAAAATTGCCCTGGGAGCATGTAGGAAACCCACACTGAGGTATAAGCAGGGGTGCCGGGGAACTGAGCCTCCCAGTCTCTTCCTCTCTGAAACCAACACCTGCACATACATGGTTTGAGGCAGCGGCTCCTAAAACACCAGGAGCACCGGAGCATCATGTGTTCCCCTCATCGCAGCCAGAAACTAAAATGCCCCATATATTAAATACCCTTTAATGGTCGACTCTGAGACCAACCAGTGGATATTTAACAAGAAACCTCCTACGACAACAGGCTGAGGCCCCAGGAGGAGGCGAGGTCCAGTGATGGCAGCCGTCCCGTGGCCATGTAGCTGCACATTGAGCTGCCACTTCTCCCTGCAGAAAAGCACGTGGAGGGCAGGGGGTGAAAGGAGCATCCGTCCTGCTTGCCCCCCTGCACATGGCTATTCCCGGAGAGCACCTGGCGCAGCTTTGTCCATGATGGTGCCACCAAAAATAATGCCCCCAGACCGGCAGCAGGGTGAGTGGGGCGTTGGGGCTCGGCAGCCGGTGTGCTGCCAGTTTGCATCCAGCTCGCTGCACGCTAGCACAGTCAGAATAAGAGATCCCAGTTATATTTATCATTCAACAGTACCGGTCCCCACTATTTTTAGAGCGGCGTTGCAGCTGCGGCTCGCTGAGGAGTGAGGTGAGTCGGCTGGGGGGCTGGTTTTTACTGACCTTCACCCAAAATTGCTGGAGTCCAGATATCTCTTCCCTGACCCAGATGGCTGGTAGTCAGGCTGGTGAGCACTGGGCTGCTGCCCCTCGGGGCAGTGGGTCTGGCCTGGGTCCTCACTGGCAGTGGCAGAGACCCGGTGCCCCAGAGCTACTTGGTGCTGAAGTATTTCTGAGCAGCCATTTCCCAGGGGCAGCCACCCCCACGGGTCCTGCAGCCACGCCGGCTCTGGCACAGTGCCGGGGGGCTGGCAGGCGGGGGACACCCGATTGGTCCTGCTCACACCAGCTCTGTGCAGTGGGGAGCACTTCAGGGGGGGGCCATGTCCGTGGGGCTGGGGGAGGCTGTGCCCATGGGGCTAGGGGGGCCATGTCTATGGGGCTGGGAAGGCCGTGTCTGCGGGGCAGGTGGAGGCCATGCCCGTGGTGCTGGGGGGGCCGTGCCTGTGGGGCTGGGAGGGCTGTGCCTGTGGGGCTGGGGGGCCCATGTCCATGGGGCTGGGGGGGCCATGTCTGTGGAGCTGGGGGAGGCTGAGTCCATGGGGCTGGGGGGGCCGTACCCGTGGGGCTGGGACACGCCATGCCCACGGGTGTGGCCGTGGGGTGGGATACGCCGCGCCCGCGGGGCCGTGGGGTCGGGTCAGAGGTTAAAGGTCAGCCGGGCCGCGGGGCAGATGGCAGCCCCCCACCCCCGGCGCTGCGTCTGGCCCCGCCCCTGCCGCCGGCGGCCAATGAGGAGCCGATTCGCCTAAGACCGCCCCTTGCCCGCTGTCATCACACACCCGCACGTGGAGGGGGCGGAACGGGGGAGGGATCTCGGCTGGGAGCGTCACCACCTGTCCTCCCGCCCATTGGCCGCGCGGCCCCACGGCTCCCCTCTCACCGCGCCGTGCCCCGCCCAGTGCACCAATCAGCGCGGGGGAGGCGGGAGCCTGGGGGCGTGTCCCCGCCGGCACCCGGAAGGAGCGGACGGAGTCGCGCAGCAGTCGGGGCCGCGGCGGCAGCGGAGGGGGCGCTGGTGGGTCCGGCGGGGCCGGGCCGGGAAGGCCCGGGCGGGGGAGGGAGGCACGGGGCAGAACCGGGCGGCGCGGGGGCGGGGGGGCCGGGCCGGGCCGGGCCGGGCTGGGCCGTGCCGTCTGTCTGGCGCGGGAGGGGTTAATGCGCCCCGTGCCCGCCGCCCCCTTCCCGGTTCCAGAGGCAGAGCGGAGAAGCGCTGGGGCTGAGGGCCCTGACCGGGGCGGGGGGTCGAGCGGGAGCCAGAGGGGCCGCCACCGGAGCGGGGCCGTGGCCGGGGGCTGTGAGCTGGCGGGGGGCCGCGACCGAGGGGGCTGTAGCCGGAGTGCTGGGAGCGGGGGGAGCTGNGTCATATGTGTGACCCCTTCTTTTTAGCGCTAGGGCCAAGCGCCCTTTGGACCTTGCTTTGCAGGTGCCCATGCATCGCACGGTGGGAAGCAGGCTGCAGCTTTCCAGCCTTTCCCTGTCAAAAATGCAGCATCCCTCTTGTTTGCAGCAGTGCAGAGCGGCTGGCGGGGGCCGCGGCAGGGACGCTACGCCCTCGCTCTGCCGGGGTTCGGTGCCCGGGAGCGGGGGCCCGTGGCCTCGTGGGGGCTGTGGCGGGAGAGTTGGGTCTGCGGGGGGGAACACAGCGGGGCCGTGAGCTTGGCCGCCGCCCAGGAGCGGTGCGCTGGGGCTGGGGCTGGGGCAGGGCAGGCGGTGCTTGGGGGGTGCCCCCCATCCTGGCTGCCAGCCCCCCACCGAGGCCCCCGGCAGCCCAGGGGGCTGCGCCACCCCTGGTCTCGCCCAGCAAGGCCACGTCCTCTCCGCCGTGACATGGGCAGGGACAGCCTGTGCACGGCTCTGCCGACAGGATGGGGCCTCTTCCTCCTCCTCGTCCTCCCAGGCATCAGCTCAAACCCAGCCCCGGCTGGGCCCAGCTGGCTGTCCTGATCCCCTGTGGGCACCGTGCCGAGGGACCCGTGGCGGTGGGGCCCTACTGGAGGCCCAGAGCTGCCACGCCGTGGCCCGGCCACACAGCCTGCCAAGGCTGGGAGCGGGAGACATGGTTGCTCCAGTGCCTGCTTGGCCAGCACCTGCCCCTTGGCTAAATCACAGCCTTCAGCGTGGGGCTGCAAAAACAGGGCTGGAGCAGGTGTGAACCCCAGCATCTGCAGGGAGAGGCCTGCTGCCCTCTGGTGACAGCCGCCACGGGCCAAGCGACCCTTGACAGGGGACATTTACCCACCAAAATCCGCAGCTACGGACCTGGTAAGATTTTGTACAGAAATCACACGGGCGGTGCACAGCATACCCTTGGCAGTCCCAGATGTTGTGTTTAGAAAGCTGCTGTGTGTTAGGGAAGACAGGGGATGGCTGTGTAATGGCAGCTGGGGCGGTAGGCTTCCTTACAAACCCCTTGTGAACATGATCCATCAGGTAACAGGGTTTCCAGACCCCTTTTATTTTTTAACGAAGGACCATGGAGTTTGCAGCTGCTGCGGGAAGTGTGTGGTAGAGGAATGCTGTGCTGCATCTGAGAGTATTTTAAAAGTCGCTTCCACTCAGTGCCTTTTTAAAAAGCATCGCACAAGCAAAGATTTGCTTACAGACCTGTCGTCTGCCTGAGTTCTGTCTGTTCACCTTAGCAAAGATAAAGAGTTGGGACCCTGTGGACAGTGTCACAGGGTTGAACCCTGACACAAAGGAGAGTCTCAGCAAACTTGGTAACACATGTGGCAGGTGAAAGAGGAGAAAACTCCCGATGTGATAGTACTAGGGTTACTTTTGGCTAGGCTCTGCTTCAGAAAGGAGTTTAGGACCGGCAGAATTAAGTCATCCTTGCCGCCGCCTTGTTTCACGGCAGCGATTCACATCATGCGGGTCTTGGCGTGAGCAAGCAGTGGGGCCCTGCTAGGGACTACATGTCCCAGCGTGCAGCTCCCTGTGTGCAGCCCAGCCACCCTTTGGGCATGGCGGCAGGCTGGGATCTGCAGCCTCCTCGCAGCCCTGCCCGTGTTGAGGGCAGGGCAGCGGTGGGAGCCGGGTGGGCAGGGAGCTCCATACCAGGTATGTGTCAGAGTGGGACACTGCTGCTGTGGGGCCTCTTGCGGAAGAGGCAGCACCAGCCTTTGCTCCGTCCATGACAGCTGCTCCTATGGTTCCTGCTGACTCTGGAGGGGCCCAGACATGTCCCTTCCCATCGACCCTGGGGTGGCCAGGGTGTGTGGGGACAGCAGAGCCCTCCTGTTGCCCCGGCCGTAGAGCTGTAGTCCCTGGGGAGCTGGGCTTGCGGGTCAAGGTCCGGCCTGCAAGTGGGGCAGGGCTGGGGCAGTTTCAGCTCTGCCACTCTCCTGCATCTGTCAGTGTGAGATAATTCTTACCCACCACTGGAAGGAAGGCTGGGGGCAGGGGTCATCCTACACTGACTTTGGGGACCCTGCTATTCAGGGCACAGCTTGCTGAGGGGCTCCACCACCTTTGCAGCAAGCTGGGCAGATCAGCTCTCAGTGCTCTGTTTTTCACATCTGCCCTCTGCAGAAATGGACTTTAGGGAATAATGTATCATTTTAATTTTACTGGTAGGGTTACTGTTTCACTCCTGGTGGCTTCCTCCAAGGCAGATGAGGCCCCCAGACTACACCCTCCCTCTGCTGTGGTGCTGAGCTTTCCCAGCCCCCATTCCCCCAGCAGTTTCAGGTCTTCTGAGCATGCGGATCAGGAGGAGGAAAGGAAGTTCCCTCCCTGAGTTCAAGGGGCAGAGAAGCACATCTGTGCTGCTGGCNAAGATTTGCTTACAGACCTGTCGTCTGCCTGAGTTCTGTCTGTTCACCTTAGCAAAGATAAAGAGTTGGGACCCTGTGGACAGTGTCACAGGGTTGAACCCTGACACAAAGGAGAGTCTCAGCAAACTTGGTAACACATGTGGCAGGTGAAAGAGGAGAAAACTCCCGATGTGATAGTACTAGGGTTACTTTTGGCTAGGCTCTGCTTCAGAAAGGAGTTTAGGACCGGCAGAATTAAGTCATCCTTGCCGCCGCCTTGTTTCACGGCAGCGATTCACATCATGCGGGTCTTGGCGTGAGCAAGCAGTGGGGCCCTGCTAGGGACTACATGTCCCAGCGTGCAGCTCCCTGTGTGCAGCCCAGCCACCCTTTGGGCATGGCGGCAGGCTGGGATCTGCAGCCTCCTCGCAGCCCTGCCCGTGTTGAGGGCAGGGCAGCGGTGGGAGCCGGGTGGGCAGGGAGCTCCATACCAGGTATGTGTCAGAGTGGGACACTGCTGCTGTGGGGCCTCTTGCGGAAGAGGCAGCACCAGCCTTTGCTCCGTCCATGACAGCTGCTCCTATGGTTCCTGCTGACTCTGGAGGGGCCCAGACATGTCCCTTCCCATCGACCCTGGGGTGGCCAGGGTGTGTGGGGACAGCAGAGCCCTCCTGTTGCCCCGGCCGTAGAGCTGTAGTCCCTGGGGAGCTGGGCTTGCGGGTCAAGGTCCGGCCTGCAAGTGGGGCAGGGCTGGGGCAGTTTCAGCTCTGCCACTCTCCTGCATCTGTCAGTGTGAGATAATTCTTACCCACCACTGGAAGGAAGGCTGGGGGCAGGGGTCATCCTACACTGACTTTGGGGACCCTGCTATTCAGGGCACAGCTTGCTGAGGGGCTCCACCACCTTTGCAGCAAGCTGGGCAGATCAGCTCTCAGTGCTCTGTTTTTCACATCTGCCCTCTGCAGAAATGGACTTTAGGGAATAATGTATCATTTTAATTTTACTGGTAGGGTTACTGTTTCACTCCTGGTGGCTTCCTCCAAGGCAGATGAGGCCCCCAGACTACACCCTCCCTCTGCTGTGGTGCTGAGCTTTCCCAGCCCCCATTCCCCCAGCAGTTTCAGGTCTTCTGAGCATGCGGATCAGGAGGAGGAAAGGAAGTTCCCTCCCTGAGTTCAAGGGGCAGAGAAGCACATCTGTGCTGCTGGCCTTCCTCCTTGCTGTCTTGCACTGGCATGTTTCTGCATGGCTGTGCTGAGTAGCAGAGGCCAGAGATGCCAGACCTTCCTCGCTGCTTCTGAGTCTGAGAGTGGTTCCAGGGGATAGGTATTGATCTGACTCTTCAAAGTCAATGACTCTTGACTCTTCCTGAGTCCTTTATCTGCCCTTGCTACTGTGGCCCCCCCCCACACTTGTCTCCTGCTAGATTTGGTAGGCACTGTCTTGTGCCATGTGAAAATGCACAGTGCCTGGGGGCCAGGATGGTTCCTGGATGCAGAATGAGAAAATGTGTCATTTGTAGGAATGCGACTACAGATGTGAAAGGGAAAAAGTGAAGCCATGTTGGTTGGAAAAGTGGTGTCCTCAGCGTGCTGCCAGTGTAGCTGTAATCAAATTATTGGAAGCTTCGATGGCTGGAGGAATTAATGAGTCAGGTTTGAAGGGCAACATGGGAGAAATCCCGAAGGGGGAGGTTTGTATGTTAACAGATGGCTCGTGAAGGGTGTCATTGCGGGTTACTTGGTGATGAGTCTTCTGTGGGAGTGTTTTGCCTGATGCCTCTCCACCGCACATCGCTCCCAGGGACCCCCTTCCTCCAGTGGGTTGTGTAGGTCCCTGGGTCCTGCTAATGCCGTCACTCGTTTCTGATCCTTCCTTCCTTCTGCCTGCAGCACCTGGCAGCTCTGCTCCCTAGCGCCT
The DNA here is from genome assembly GCA_013398225.1 of Steatornis caripensis. Classification (NCBI taxonomy): domain Eukaryota; kingdom Metazoa; phylum Chordata; class Aves; order Caprimulgiformes; family Steatornithidae; genus Steatornis; species Steatornis caripensis. Next base: position 38,357 of record VZSC01017500.1, on the reverse strand, counting down.
GCTTTCAGACAAGCTCTCTTCCTTTTTTTTTCCATTTTGCTTTTGCTCACCAGCAAGTGAGCCAGGTGACTATAATGTCTAAAGAACTTTGTCTCACAAAGTTTGAGTTTTGCTTTAAAAACAATTTTCTTTGATTGGGAAGCATCCTTGCAAATCTTCATCCTCCCTCTGCCTTTGCTTCTCTTTTTCGTAGTCTCCCTTGCTCGGCCTCGTGAATGCCCAGCTGCCAATTGACGTGTTTTCCCCCTGTTTCTGCCAGTGTCTTCAGCTGGTTGTGAATCCTGAATGAAGAGCAGCTGAGCTCACATGCTCTGCATTTCACAGAGCTTTTTCAGGACTGGCCGGTGGTTTGCAGTCATACTCGCCTGTGTTGTGGCCTGGACAAACCCCCCAGCTAAGCAGCATGATGGCAGAATAATACTTGCATGGGAAACCTTCAAAGGAGTCCTGTGCACTGCAAAAAGTGCAGTTAGTGATTCAACTGGAAGTGCTTTTTAGTGACAAATCCATGTCCCGGGCCAGGATGGATGTCAACCCTGCACTTCTGCTTGTCTATTTGTGTGCCATCTTGCAGCTCCCCGCTAAGCACTATGTGAGAGTCCTGTACCCTCGTGTGCAAAGGTTTTGCCAGGGCATAGCATCCCAGGGATTAGGAAGAACTTTGAATTCCTCACTTAGTGAAAGCATCTAAGCCATATCAGTCATATGTGTGACCCCTTCTTTTTAGCGCTAGGGCCAAGCGCCCTTTGGACCTTGCTTTGCAGGTGCCCATGCATCGCACGGTGGGAAGCAGGCTGCAGCTTTCCAGCCTTTCCCTGTCAAAAATGCAGCATCCCTCTTGTTTGCAGCAGTCTGTTCCTGTTGTCTCGGGTGGGTGCATGTGGTGCAGAAAACAGTCTTTGGCGAAGCCTCTGGGTGTGTAAATACTCCAAAGCCCAGAGCGAAGTGAGACGAGAGCCCAGCTCGAGCCCTCTCTGTACGGCTGGATGGCTGCTTGGCATCTGCCACTACCATCCTCCAGCCCAGCACAGGGTGAGGCCTCCCAGCCTCTCCCTTGTTTGTACACCCAAGACTTTTGGCCTCTCTGCACTTTTTGGTTTCCACCTGCTCAGGTGATTTTTCAGCAGTGCTGAGCTGAGCACTGAGCTTTGCGAAGTTTCGTGTTGAGGCAAGATATGGCTCTGCAATTTTGGCCCTTCTTTATTTTTAACCTGTGTAAGACATGGTTGATGGTATCAGAAGGAAGTTGCACGGTCTGCTGAGCTCTGTGACTCATCCTGGATCAGGACCGAGGCCTCGCTAGCTTCTGCTGTAAGCTTCAAGTGATGTAACCGGTTGAGGTGAGCCTTACTGGATCTGGGGAAGGGCAAAGTGGGGAGGGAAGCAGAGCTTTAAGAAGTTATTTTTTATCCATTCTGATAAGCTGTTAAATTCATTCATTGAAAGATGTTGGCAGGTATCACACCTGAGCGTGGTTCAGCAGGGTCCTTTGTCTTCCCCTTGCATCTTGTGCCCGTGTAGGAGGGGTGAAAGGGAGAGGTACTCTGCTTACAGGCTGGGTTGGGTATTTGTTTAGTGGCCCGTAGCAACAGTAGACAGTTTTTAGGAGAGGAAGTGAAGCAGGATCCTGTCTCCTGTTCAAGCCACAGTGAGGTTCAGTGTGGCAGAACAGAACTGCCTGAAGTGGAAATGGGCTGAGCCTGGAGAGTGGAGGCTTAGGAGATGCCTGCCAGCCTGCGGCAAGAAGAGTCTGGGACCTCCATTTCCATCAAACCTAGTGCTGCTACAAGGAGAAAGAGCTCATAGGGCTTTCTGACCTGCAGGCAGCCAGTGTTGTGCTGAGCTGTGTGGGACAGGCAGCGATGTTGAGGCATCCCTGCCTGCCCATGCACCCCAGGTCTGGCTACCCAGCTCTGCTGTGTCGCCCCTCGGGATCAGGCACGGTGGGGTGTGATGCACCTGGGCTCAGAGTAGGCACCTTGCCCATGAAGCGGGTGGGCAGTGACAGCTTGTGAGGGTGGGCTTCCGCCTCTGCCCTGTTTTCCTTCCTCAGGGTAATGAACAGCCTTTTAGGAGCATGTTGAGGCTTTTGGGCGTTGTGCAGCAGGTTTTATGTGCGGGGCAGCAAGGAGGGGACAACAAGGCTTAGGGGAGCAGAGACAAAGGAGGGAGGTAGGGGGGCATGCTTGGGGGGATTGCTATGGCAACTCACCACTGGCAGCATCACTGCACCTCCTATCGCTGCACATAGCCAAGGGGCAGCCTGCCACAGCCCTCGATACAGCCCCGTCCCTGCCGTGCCATGGGCTCGGCACTGCTGGGCTCCTGCATGACAGTCTGGCGTCTGGAGCTGTTCTGCTCTGGCAGTAGTCTCTGGGTGGGTGGTTGGTGTGTTTTGTCTATCTTCTCCCTCCCCTCTTTCGCCCCTTGTTGGGGGACAGGGAGCTCCTGTTTGCAGGCCTGTTCTGTTTGAAGCCTTGAGTTGCAGAGCAGGCCCAGCCAGAAAGAAACCAGTCTCCTGAACCCTCTCACTGTACCACGGAGGAAAGCAAGTCATTCTGCTGCCCTTGCTTATCCTCAGTTAAGCAACGTAAGTGACTCCAGCCATGCTTGCATCTCTCCAGGATGCCTGACCCCGTACCGTGCCGTCCACCTTGCACAGCCAGTTTGCCTTGCTCCAGGGTCTGTACTCCGATGGAGAGCAGATGTTCTAGTGAGCCATCTGATATGATCTGAGACCATCCTCTGGGGCAGGTAAAGGAGAGGTTAAACGTTTCTGAAGCTGCCTTTGGGCAGACCCCTTGCCAGATGCCAGTAGAGAGTTGGATTCTGTTGCTGAAGGAAACAGGGAACATCGTGCTGCTCACTGTGCAGTGTGAACGATTAAGAGTTAAGCTTTCTTCTTCTATGACCAGCGTTTGAGGAGAACTCTATGTTCTTCTGCCTTCGATCTGAGACCTGACCTGTCATGATGTGTCTAAACCCCTGGGTGCGAGCCAGGGGGAAGGGACCAGCTGGCCGTAAGCATAACTTGCCCTTCTCAACAAGGATGGCTGTGTGATCTGTAAACTCTCTCATTACATCTCTCAAAGGTCAGTGCTTGCAGTGAGCTACAACACCATGCCCACAGCTCTGTCCCCAGCCCAGAACAGGAGGGAAAGAAGCCTGCCCTGTGTGCTCCGTTCTCAGAGGATGCTCTGAGGTCAGATGTGTGGGGTTGCCATGGGGTGGCATACACTGCTGTAGTGCCTGTGGCCAGTTTGTCTGGGACTAGGATGTTCAGGCAAAACTGGAGGGGAAGGGATGCCTGTCTGTGAGCTGTGCAAACGGCCCTGTGCTCACAAATGTCACGATCCTTGCCTCAGCTGTGACCCTTCCATCCAGCTCTGAACCAGGGTACAAAGCCTCAAATTCCCCTGAAAGCCATTTCCAATCTGCCATAGTGTCCATCTCTGGTTTAGGGTGATTGTAAGATCTGTATAGACTGCTTTGTGCTGTCCAGTGCTACAGTTCCAGTCATCTTAAAACTCCCAAATAGGCTGGACTTGTTTGTAAAACGTCACATGGACTCCAGACCCTGGTGTTCCCAAGGGAGACCAAACAACGATGTGAAAGCTGGAACATGGAGCCCCTGGGAAAGCTGCCTGCGGCAGACAGCAGTGTGCTTCCTCCCTCCCGCTTCCAACAGGCTCCTTCCTTCCCTTGTCAGGGGGGAACAGTTTGCTCTATACTGGCAGCTGGAGCTTCCTTCCCATGGAGGTACCTGGAACACCAGTACCTGATGCTGAAGGCAATTTCGGATCAGCAGCTCAAGCATTGCTTTTCATGTACATGACCTTTGGCACTTGGTGCGAGAATTGGCGTCGCAATGCATTACGGATGTAGATCATGGCCGAGCGTCGTCAGAATCCATTAAGCCAAACAGCTCCCTCTGCACCCACTTGCACGGCCTGTTGTTTTTGATCTTTCCTCTGGACTGTGGCCCCAAGATGTGCTATGAAGTATCACGGAGTGGATACAGAGGCCAGCAGATGAGGCCCTGGGTTATGTGTGTGTGTTGGGGTGCGAGTTGCCGGTTTCTAGGGCAGAGCGTGTTTTGTTTTGCCATTTGTACAGCACCTCACATGCTGAGATCCTTGCCCAAGACTCAAAACTCCTGAGTGCTGTGTCCTCATGAGTTAGAATGGTGTCACCTTTGAAGTGCTGCTTCTTTTTCTGTCTTGCCTGCCTGTTCATACTACACATTTTTAAGCATAGCACAAAGGATCAGAAAAGCCCAAAGGCGCTGGGTTCGCATACTCTGCTCCTGATTCGGGGAGGAGTTAAGACAGGCGGTGCTGGTATAAGCATTTAGGGAGAGGCAGCCAAGAGAGATTTCCTCCCGGCTGAGCTGCGGTGTTAAAGTTTGGAAAGTACTGTGTGGGTTATGTGCTGCTGCGCTTTGTGGCTGCCATTGCCCTAGGGGAGTCCAGGACATGCAAACCTGCTAGTAGTCAAATGGGGATGCCATCTTGAGCAGTGCCATTCTGAAAAAATGGATGGTGGCCTTCTGGACACCAGGAGCAACCTTAATGCTTCTTCTGGTGCAGAAGGAGTGCTGGGGACAGTGCGGAGGATCGTTGGGACCAAGACGAAACTTTGACTAGGTGGGTGTTTCTACCTGCATTCCCTAAATTGCGAGAAGACAGTTGAGCCCAGCAGTGCTGTACAGATTGCGCTGTCTGGAAGATGCATAAAGAATAGCTTGCAAGAGCCAACTCTTTGCTCAGCTCAGACCTAGGGAAAATGCCTGGACTCTGTGCATAGAGGGGTTTTCTTATTGCCAGTCAGCAGTGCTGTAGCTGTGCAGAGAGAGCATAGGCATAGGTAGGTTAGCACAGTCACTCTGAGTCCTTTCTATACCAGTGTTTGCATTACTGATGAGATTAGCATAGCTGAGCTGTGGTGGACAAAGAGGGTAATTCTCAAGGTCCTCTCTGCTGCAGCTGCCAGCAAAATGAAGCAGTTATGGCATCAAGTAGCAGGTCTGAGCTTTTTCAATTCATCTTCTAGGAGCAGCAATAGCTAAAAATATGAGCAGTTTTTGAGGAACTAGAATAGAGTATTCTCAGGCTTTTTGTCTAGGTCTGGTCTGACGATCTCTCTCTGGGGCTGACAGTCTGGGATCTTAAGTTATTTGCAATGATCTGTGCTGGCAGTGGTAAATCTGGATAGAGGGAACACAAAAATTGGTGGCAGCAATCTGCCACCCTGAAAGTGCTCCTCTTGCTAATGTGCCTGCTCCCTGTAGCCAAAGGCTGTTTCATGGCTCAGATTTGTTGAGGAAACAAACTTAGGCTTCTCTCTTTCTCCTGCAGCTATCTCCGTGGCAGTTCAGTAGGAGTGATTTATTATAGATTACAGCTCTGTTTAATTCTGTTTCCCTACAATATCACACTGTTAAGACTAACTGAGCAAAACGCAGTGGTGTTTCCGGAGGAAGGCTGATATCAGAGGCCAGCCCTATAGCAGAGGCTGGAAGCAAGGAGGAGCAGTTTACCAGGAAATGCCTGTGTTCATGTGCTGGTCGCTTTTGGGAAGGAAAAGGCATCTCGCTCTTGAAAGCCTCCTTACAGCAGGACTCCCAACGCTGCCAATGGAGCTGCACCAGTGTGAGCAGTAGTGAGAACGCTGCCCTGCAGAGCCTGAGAAAAGTCTGACCAAAGTGGTGGTTTGGAAAGAAAAGTCAAATTCCGTCCTTAAGTGAACCTCCAAGTGGTTTTTTTGGAGTGTTTTCTGGTGGTTTTTTTGGTTTTGGGGGTTTCTTAATTGGTGATGGTGGCTTGGTTTGGGCTTTTTTTGCTGCCGAAAAGAAGAGATATTGCTTGTGCAAATCCTCGTAAGGAAAGAGCAGGGAATTTTCTTTGGAGTGTGCCTGCCTGAAAGTCGATACGTCTCAGATGTGTGTTAACAGAGAAATGAAACGATTGTGCCATAAAGTGATAGGGGATAATGAGTTTAATCTACTATTATGTTGTCCTGGGAGACGGAGACAGAGCTGGGGCAAGGGTATTGGCCATAACTTTATGCTTTGCATGACAACAACAGTAAATACCACCTGAACACGATTCCCCAGGGAGGGGTGAAAGGGTCTCTTTTCAGAGCCCCCAGGAAGGTCCAGCGAGGCAGACTTGAGCCCGGGGGAAGATGCCAGAAGACTTGCAGATGGGCAGTGCATAATAGCTGTTCCTTTTCTACAGCTTGAGCTCTGCTTTACCATTCAGTGGCCCAGTTGAACTGGACAGCGCTGGGGTCTTAAACTCATTGAGGTCTTCAGAAATGCAGTAAAGAAACCGTAACTTCAATAACATTAGTGAGATGTCTGACCTGGAGGCTGAAAGAACAAATCTTTATCTTTAGCTTCTCTGCCGGCAAGGTGGATGGGTGGTGATTTGCTACTGCACCAGACAAAGGAATTTTAAAGGATGCTGGTGTGGGTGAGCACTGTTGTGCTCAGCTAGAGGTAGAGCAAGGAGCGCAGATAGGACCTGGTCCTGGGAAGCTTTACTGGTAAGCAGGGCCCCCAAAGGGGTGTTGGAGGGGTGAGGTGACAACAGAGAGGCTGAGGCCTGGAAACCTATCAGCTCCTAGAGCTGGACTGGAGAATCCAAGTCTTTGCTCAAATGCATGAATCTTTTAAAGTAAGGAATGAAGCAATCTGCTCTCAAGGAAACATCCAGTCCCTTACCTTTCTTTTCTGGGCCACGCTAAGTTACGTGCATCCGGCACAGAGCCCCACATGTCACCGTCCCCTCTGGTGCCCAAGAGTGCGTGGGTCAGTCCGTGGGGCCAGATGTAGCCCATCGTAACTGGATGCAGTCTGTATGGCTGGCAGTGGAGTGGGGCCAACTTCTGCCTCTAGAGAGGTGGGAAGAGAGGAGGCTCATAATTCGCATAGCTGCTTAGTACAGGACATGTGTGTGTCTTTATCTCTCTGCATCTCTGGGTTTTCGGATGTGTCAGTACCACCCTCACCCTACTCCCCATGCTGTGCCCAGTCCTGGGGTCTGCCCACCCTTCCTAGAGGCAGGGACAGCATGCTGTTACTCAGTTTCCCAGTGCCATGGGGAGCAGAGAGGGGTGAAGCAGGACCGGAAAGGGGCGGAGGGAAGTTACAGTAGCTGGTAGGAAATGGCATTTTGGGGTGCTGCAAGGTGGCCCTAACTCCTCCTTTTCTGCAGAGGTGGTGTTTTGAGGTGCAGCAGGGCAGGACTGCTCCATCCCCGCTGCAGAGCTGGCATTTCTGGGTGCTGCAAAGCAGCCCTGCTGCATGCTGCCTTCTCCTGTGCCAGGGATCATGTCAGGGCAGGGAGGGCTGGCTGCACCTCCCACCCCCTCTGCAACCCCACATGCAGGGTGTACAGTTATGGACAGTCCCATGGCCCTGCTCCTTCAACGTGTGATTTATGGGCTGCTGCTCAGGATGAGGGTCTGGGCTGTCTCAGACAAGGCAAAAGACGTGCTGTCACTGCGCTCTCGCCTATGTGCAGGCTGCAGAGGTAACTGCATGGTATGCCTTGCTGTCCCTGCTTTGCAACCTGGGCATGGAGCAATGGCTGTACCTGGTGGCAGGAGCAGAAGAGTCCTTGCAGAAGCGGCGAAGGGAGCGCCCAGTCCCACCTGCTTCTTTCCTCACCCCTGTTCCTTCCTTGCAGCCCTGAATCTGCCTGCATGGAGCATGTTTTGTAATAAGCCTGTTGAACTGAGGGCAGGCAGAGCAAGACCGGGAGACTACAAATTGCTGCGAGCCCAACCCGTGCACATGTTGCTGCAGCAGTGTGGGGCACAGGGTTCTCACATGCACATCTTGGTAATAGTTTGTACTGATTAGGAGGATTTTGAGAGACATTTTCCCTGCCCTGTCATGTGTATGCAATGCATCCTGCAAACCACCAGCAGATTGTCAGCACAGCTGATGAAGGGTAGGTCCAGTTTCCCATGGATGCTGCAACCTGCCTTGCTTCTGTGAAGCACTTTTTATTTCAGACAGTGCCCCAAGGGTTAAGCCACAGTTGTGGGGTAGGGCTTGCAGCAGGAACAAAGAAGGCTTTTAAGGTCTGGGGATGGATTGAGCCTTTCCCAGTGTGTTGAATTACAAAGGTCATGGAGACCCTTTTGCTGGGAGGCAGCAGCAGTTGAGGTCCCTGCTGGAAGTGGGGCAGAGAGAAAAGGAATTGTGAAAGTCAGTGAGAGCAACTTCATGGGGATCTATAGGGCCAGAGTGAAAACTCGAACTGTATCATGAGATGAACGGGTGTTGAACGAAAGGGTGGGAGCCAGGAGGGCAGGACTGTAGGCTTTGTGCAGGCCTTCTGCCCTGGGATTTTTGGGTGGTTTTGTTTTGGTTTTCCCCCCCACATTACATTTGCAGCTGCCTCCACACCTGGTGCCTGAATTTGCAGCGTCACTGCTATAGCCAGTACTTGGGCCTCTCCAGCCTGCTCTGAGCCAGTGAAGGCTGCAGAGGGTAAAAGGCAATGCCTGCAAGGGAGGATCTCTCCAAAATGCAGAAGAGGAGACAGTCCCGGATGCCTGAAGGCACGTTGTGCCTTGATGGGAGAGGGAAGTTGACTTTTCAATGCCTGCCCAAGCTAAAGCTGGATTTTTTATGTGTAGTTAAGGAGGAAAGCCCGATTATAGCTGCTTTCCGAGCCCCTCTGCTTAATGTTGTCTGCTCAGGGTGCCCCATGAGGCACAGCACCAGAGGGTCCAGCAAAAGAAGCTGGGGAAGCGATGGATGGCAGAAACCTGTTTCCCTTCCCACAGTGGAAAGAGGATGCAGCTAGTTTCGATCTCGAGCTTCGGATGGAGTGAACCAGCCAGCCAGCCCACCCAGGATGTGTACAGGGTGCTGCAGGATGTGCTGAGTCAACAAGACCATTCCCTTGCTGAGGGTGGGGGGCTGGTCAGGGCTGCCGAGACAATCAGGGTTTCCAGGTTGCAGAAAGGTGAGTGCCAGCTGTGAACCATTCGGTGAGCTTTCCAATTTTAGCAAACTTGGACTTCTGTTACAAACCAGAAAAGTCCTTACAACTTCCAGGCTATGTTAGCAGGCACTTGGCCATTCAGCTCCATCCCCTGGCACAGGCACGCTCCCTCATCTAAGCTTTCATTTAAAGAAATTCCACATCTGGTCTTTATGTTGGATCAGCTGACTTTGCATGTGATTTTTTGGGCTGATGCTTCATTGGACTCTGTCTAGGACATGAAAGCTGGTCCCAGGGAATACTCCACGAAGGTCACTGCAGCCACCACCTAAGTTAGCAGCCTGGAGGCTGCTCTGCATTTTCGAGCGCCATGAAGGGACAACTATAGGGAGCACAGAGCTGCCGTGAGAAGCAGAACCCAGAAATGGAAGGCTTGGTTCAGGGCTCCTGGAAATGGTAACATCCTCAGTTCACCTTGGTAGACTGCTTGTTCTCAGAGTTGTGCCCAGTGTGTCTGTCCCTGTAACTGGGAACCATTTCAGCAAAAACATCAGCTTCAGGTACTTCTTGCTGCTTAGCATCCACGTTGAGAAAGCCTAAACTTCTCCACCTGTTGTTGCCAAAAATCCTCATCCTGCCCTCTGGCCTCACCTGTGCTGCAGAAGCATGCCACTGATGTGAAGGCTGGTGAATAATATGGCACTCCTCTGCTGACAGTTCCCAAGTTGCTGACCTGAAACATGCTGTTTGAAGGTAGCAAGGTCTTGTCACCATCACTGGAGGAATGCTCTGCCTCTGCTCTTAGCCACTTGGGCTGCAGAAGGGAAACACAAGGCCATTGCAAAAAATCCCCTTGGTGTGGAAGAGACGTTACAAGCAAGAGCAGCTTAGCTGTCTCCTATCTGCTCTTCCCCTCCAGCCAGGCTGGTATTGGGAGATGCATTGTTACCCCTCTGTTAGTCACAAATAGGGGGCTGGTGGGAAATCTGCCTCAAATTAGAGCGGTCCCCAGCTGCTTTAACTGGATGTAGGGCACATGCCTTGGCTTCCCCTTTGCCTGGGGGCTACGGCAGGGAGCTGGCCTAGTCTAAGACCTCACGTAGGTTATTGCTGCTGTCTCAGAGGCTCCCAGGCTTGCAGAGAAGCCCATCTGTTCAGTGGGGACAGGCTGATTTAAGCACATGCATTTAAATTGTTGGGCCTGTCCTGCTGGTGTGCTTGCCCAGTGCTGTGACCTCGGTGACACCATGACCACGGCATTGGCCTCGCTGATGAGATGCATTGAGCACTATGGATCCCCCACCCTGCCTCCCTAGAAGGGACCCCAGGGTCTGGAGCATTATGATGAGAGGAGGGGTGGCATGCAGGGAAAGTGGCAGGGAAAGCGGCCTGCAGGGCCCCTTGTGACTGGTGTTTTGGTTTTCTTTGCCCTGAGAAGGGAGGAAGGCTCTGTTTGTATATACATGGTGAGGATCAGGAGCCTTAAAATCCAGGGAGAACCAGCAGCTCTGACATACAGTCCTCAGCTTTGACAGAAAATCGTTCTTTGTCCCTGTTAAATACATGACATCCCAGCCCAAAACATTGTCCCTCCCTCACTGCCCAAAGGATGGTTTAGGCTGGCCTTAATTCCCAGGTGTCAGGGCCTCGTGATCCGGCTGGACTGTGTGACCCTGCTGGAGACGTGATGCTCGACTAACTTGCCTAATTGCAGCACCAACAAGGCTTGTCCTGAGCTACCTGCATGTGGCTGTAGGCAAAATGCTGCAGCTGGCTAAGCACACCTGGGTGGAAGGGGCCAGAGCCCCTTGTCGCCGTGACTCTGACTCTTGGGATGTGCAGAGGAAAGGGCGAGAGAAAACCCTGTGTCTGACCCCAGTCATTGTCTCCTGTAGTCGATGGGAAATGGATCCTCCAGCTATGACGGGCAGAGGCACAGGTCCACGACTGTGAATGCTGCACAGACCAGTGTCTTCCACACGCGCTGGTGCTCTCGTGCACTCCTTGACGTAGATGGATGTGCTCTGGTATGCAGAGCCACTCGCCAGCTGGGAGCTGTGTGCCACAGCCCTTGCTGGGCTACAGTACAGCTGTGCCCTGCACTCTTCCTCTTGTCACCTCTGTCTGCTCTGGTTTGCTCTGAGGAGGCGGCTGTGGTTAGCCGGACAGCCCTCGGAAGGGGTGATGCTGGGAGAAAGGTGGAGGGAAACTATGTGGGGGCAAAGCCTGCTTGAGCTTCAGCCCCTAGCATTAGGGGAATTGCTAGTCGGACAAGCAGCCTGTGGAGGACATGTAGGCATAGCATCATGTGCGTGGCTTGTACTGTCCAGATTCCAGAATTCACCAAGCCTGTGGGCCCTACGTGGGCAGCGGCACTAGCTGATGCTGAGTGACCATAGCCTGACTTAGAAGAAAACCCTTCCTGGCTCCCAGGAAGCTCTCAGCCCTGGAGAGTCAAACTGGGAAGAGGCATAACCTGGGGACATGTGTTTGGCTGTACCCGAAGGCAGGTTAGTTAGCAGACTGCTTGTCACCACGTAACCCTCCCACAGCCAGCGGTGGGGGTCAGGCTGCCAGAGTGCTGATAAAGTGAATGGGTTTGCTTGGAAGGCAGCCTCGGAGCCCGGAGGAAGCCCTCTGCCAGCATCGCTCCTTATCTCACACACGCTAGCACACAGCAGTGCTCGCAGCCTGCCTTTCTGCCCCATCTCCGCACGGTGGACTTGAGCCAGCATTGCCGTCTGTGCCCCTCCTGCCGCTGGGTGCTGCAGGAGGCGAGGGCTCTGGCACAGCCCGGCCAGGCTCTGTGCCCGGTTTGCTGCCTTGCAGAGTTTGTGGCGTGGCCCCAACAGCTGTAGCCGGGTTGCACACACGCTTGTACACGCACACACACGCTCACACCCGTGTGTGCACAGCTGTGCCAGGAAAGGGTTAGTCAGGCAGGAGGAGGGGGTGAATCACAGGGGAATGAGTCAGCGGGAAGCAGAGGGCAGGTGGTCTCCCAGGGCTGGGATTTAAGGGAGCCCAAGGGCCTGGCAGCCCATGCTGGCTTCCCCCTGGGTGATGAGGTGAGGGTGCTGGAGGAAAGCTGGGAAAGCGGGAGGTTTTGGCAGTCGGAGGCAATGCCTGTGGCTCAGGAATGGGCCGGGATCTGGCTCAGCCACATGCCAAACCCATACTCTGCCGGCATCTCCTCCAGCCATGGGTACATTGCTGTCCCGAAGGGGCCTGGGGCATCAGTGCTGAGGCTTTCCCAGGAGGGACCAAAGACAAGCACTGCAAGGGAGCAGTGCGGTGACCAAGTATCCTGGGAGATCCCAGGGATCCTAGATATCCCAGGGATCCACTCCAGTGCATGGGGTGGATCCCTGTTCCATGCAGGCAGCCCTGGGCAAGCTGAGTAGGTCTCTGTCCTGGTCAGATCCTGCCCCGTAACCTTCCCATCCACTCAGAGACAGTGGGGAGAGGATGGAAAAATTAATGATCCCTGCTGGACCGCAGAAGGCTGGAGAGATAGCTCTGAATTGAGTGAACACAGTGTGCGGGGAGAGCTGAGATGGGGACGATGCGCTGCAGATCTGGGGAATGGTTGGTTGTTGGCTCGAAATCCCTTCTGTGACCTGGGCTTTGCTGCACACCCTGGGAGGGTGTTGGGGGGGATGTAGGTGGCTGCTTCCCTCATCCAGGGACCTGCTCTGGGCTGTTGTCTCCAACTAGCCCAGCTGGTCTCTGCCGAGTTTGACTTCAGGTGGTCCTGCTCATCATCCCTGAGGCAGGTGCCCCGTGGATCTAATAGGGGTGGGAGTGGTATCGGTGACACAGTGGTGAAGCCAAAGTTCTCTGTGTTCAGGACTAAACTTCCTGGAGCAGTACTTGGGACTCCTGTGTCTGGATAGCCTAGGTGTGTTGCAGCAGGCACTGACATAGGTACTTGGTATCACTTCAACCAGAGCAAGGATCAAATACTTGAACGAAAAGAACCCCCACTGGTCTCAGTGTTGAGGTGAATCTCTTTCTTTCAACACCCCCAAGATGTGCAGGTGTCTGCTGCTCAGGGCTGGCTGCAGGTACCTCTTGTCCTCCGTGGTGGCACCCTTGGCTGGGCAGGGTGGAGACTAACAGCTCCAGCACTTTCCAGAGATGCCCTGGAGCTCTGGCCCTGCCATGGGGCTGCCAGTGTGCTGCCGCACATTGGGGGCAGAGGCTGAGAGCAGTGGGGTTGTGGAGCCTGGGAAGGGGATGGCAGTGAAGGGGAGCTCTCACTGCTCCTGGCAACTGCGGGTTTGGAGAGAAGCTGAAGCCAGGCTCTCGTGGGAAGTGACCAGGGACAGGATGAGAAGCAACAGCACACAAGGGAAATTCCAATTAGATATTAGGAAAAATGTTTCCCCACAAGGGCAGTTAGACTCTGGAGCAGGGCCCGGAGACAGGAGGGAAGTCTCCACATTTGGAGACCTTCAGCCTTTGGCAGGGACAAGCTCTGAGCAACCTGCTCGACGTTGGCCCTGCTGCAAGCAGGACTGGACCGAAACTCCCTGAAGTCCCTTCCCGCTGTCATTGTTCCCCAGTTCTGCAGTTCTCAGGGCCCTTATCAATGTAGCAGCTCATGGACTGACTGGCTTGTAGGCGAATGGAGGGATCAGGGGGTTGTTCTGTCCATCCCCTTCTCCTGGCTTGTTTGTCCCATCCATATGGTATTAGCAGTGCTGGGGAACGAGGCACTGCCTTAACAGCATTACCTAGCCCATTGCTTTGTCCCACCTATCTCAGCCATCAGTCCACGTTGTTCCCTCCCTGCACAAGTACAAAAAGCCGACTGACAGCAAAGCACGGATGATAAACCATCCACCCTGTTCTGCTGGCAGTGCAGAGCTGTGATCTGTATGGGGGTGCTGGCGTTGTTGGGAGGCCAGGGAGGCCCCTCCAGCTGGAAGGGCTCCAAGGTTTATCTTCACTGTGGTGCCTGTCCCAGGGACAGTGGTGATTGTGGGGGAAGTCACCAGTAGCCTTTTTAAAGGCTCCGGCTGCCTGACCATCCCGAGCAGATAGGGAGCAGATGGAGGCTGAGATGAGCCCAAAGAACTGTCTGGAAAGAATTACTTGCTCACAGTGTTTTCTGTTTCTTTGCCAGTCTTTTATCCTTGTGGCTGCTCTTTTCCTGATCCTGTCCTTCTGCAAGGCTGGCTGCTGGCAGCCTTATCAGCCTTGTCTTCAGAAACAACTTTGCTCTGCGATTTATTATGTCTCTGAGCTTTGACCCTGATGCTGCAGCAGCCTATGCCTAGTCCATAGGTGCTCAAAGGGTATTTGGTGTTTGCCCTATCCCATCTGCAAGAATAATGAACAAGAGCAAAGAGGGCTGTGTGTAGCCATGGTGCCTGGGCAGAGCTGACCTGCAGCAGTAGCTATGTCTGCCTCCCCGTCTGGCAGAGGCTGGAAGAATGTCCAGGCTCCCCAGATGCTTTTATATGGGTTTTCAAGGTCTAGGGTGTTCCCATGAGCCTGTGTTTGTCCCCAGATCCCTTCTTAAGTTGCTCCTCTCAGCATTTCCTTTGGCCTTGTTGATGCTGGGCTGCCATCTCACTCAGAGTGCTGTGTGCTCTCCCTTCCCCGATAGTCCCCTCACTACTGCTCTGGGCACCCGTATGTTACTCAAGTATCCCTGTTACAACACCTGCATGCATTGAGAGCAGCACAGTCCAGTGGTCTGAGCCAAGAGGTCCCTGGGGTACATTCCTAGCTGCGTGGGCCCTTAAATCGCTGCATGGCCAGTGGTTGAGCTTGTTCCTGGTAGCCCATGAAGAGCTCTTGGGTCTCTTGTGGACTTCATCTCCCTAGAAGAGGTGGGTCTAGGGGAACATCTGTGTCCCCAGTGGCATGGCTGCCACCAGGGTTGGATGTGTTTTGGACCCAGTTGCCACAGTTAAGCTGGTTTCTGAGCTTTGTGTCTTCCTGCAAAAGCAGCGCAGCAAAACACAGGCTGCAACAGTGGCAGCGAGCAGTTTGCACAGGGGCCTTCGTGTCTTTCAGGGACTTATGTGGGGGCTCATGTCCTGTGCAGGTGGGTTGTCTGGGGATGCAGCTGCATCTCGAGCCCATCACTGGTCACTGTCGCTTCTGTGAAGGCCGAGGATGCTGATATGCTGGTGCCCCAGTGCCCTGTACTCCCTGCAGGCTGCACCTGCCAGATAGCCCTGAGGGCAGGTGCTGTTCAGCCTCTGCTGGACATGAAGCACCAGTTGAGCCTAGGCTTCCTTCATCTCCATGCAACATGCAGGTGCCAGGTGGATTCCCCCTTCAGTCTTGAGGGCATCCTCAGCCGTGTGCATTGCTCGGAGCCCTGGCAGCCTTGCAGGAGCCCGGCCCCCGTGGAGGGGGTGGTGGGTGGGTGGATGGTGGATGGGGCAAAGGGCTCTGCTGTTGGTGGAACCCTGTGGGTGGTTCGGGGTGCATGGATGAGGAGGTTTGCCAGTTTCATGGGATGATATAGGAGCTAGATTGCGTCTCCCACTGCCCTGCAAGTGGGTATGCCTGTAGTCAGACTTGCCTGTCTCTCCTACCCATGCCCCTTCAAAGGGGCTTGTGTACTCACGTTTTTGCATCTGTAACAGGCAACAGTGTGAATGTTTAGGTGATAGCTGTGACACTTCTTTCCTAATGCCAGCAGGGTGTTTCTCTTTCACCTTTAGTCCCATGGGAAGGAGAGACTTTCCTTTTCTGTGACAAGGCATGGGACATTGAATTCATGGTGGAAATCCTCCTTCTCTGCAGTAGCCCTGGATATGTCCAGCTTTTTACAATCAGCTGTGGACAGAGCCTCATCCTTACAGCCTGAATCCCTGCCCAGCCTGTGTCACCGCTCTGGCCTGTGCTACTCTTGAGACTTCCTAAATCGCTGCTGGAAAAGGGTGAGTTGGGTGGGTGTGCACAGTCGTGTGTGTGTGTGTGTATGTGTGGTATCTCCTCCCCCCCGTGCCACGTAGATGTCTAGCACAGGGAGTGGAAAAGATGCTGAACGTCCCCACAGCTGCTGCAGCCTTATCTGCAGGCTGCAGCTTGGTAACAGCCGAGCCGGAGGTCTGAGTGCCGAAGCACCTCCCTCAGAGGGCTCTTACAGTAAAAGGAAGTGTATCGCAAGAGGAGTTGTGGTGGGGACGGGCAGTTCCCACGGGGTAAATGCTGCATGCACAATCCTTGCTGTCCTCCCTACGGCACCACTTCACCTGCTCCCTCTTCCCATGCGTAGCTGTGATGCCTGTGTCAACGAGCTGCTCAGGGTAATGCAGCATCCATGGGATGTTCTCCACTGCTCTGCGGTGCCTTGGTGACTGTTTGGGTAGGTAGGGAAAGACAAGGTGGCTGTGGATCTCCCAGGTGTGTGTTGGGGACTGGTCAGTGGAGTGTGCACAAGGAGGCTGGCAGAGCTGTAGGTGGGCGGCAGTCAGGGATGGGGGAAGAGTGGGGTAAGTTATGGTATGAGCTGCAGTGATCAGGAGGCAACAGAGCACAAGGAAACAACTGGGGACACTGGGGTCACGCACGTAAACAGGGCAGGGCCTGATGGTGGTGGAGAACAGGGTTGGGGTGAGAGCGAAGATGAGCATGCTTATGCGGATGCAGAGCCCAGCTGCCGTGTGAAGGGTGCGGGGAAAGTGAAGTATTGTGCATCTGGGATCAGGCAGTGTGGATGGCTGCAGGTCATCAGGGTACAGAAGGAGCTGGCTTGGTAAGGAGGTGAGACGGGGCTGTGGATGGCTGTGGTGGTATGCAGTGGTGATCAGAGGGAGAAGAGAGGAGATAGCAGAGATGGGAGCAAAAGGAGTCCCATCACTCTCTGATTGCTGTGCTGTCTTCTCCTGGTTTGTGAAGCACCATCGAGCTGCCAGAGCTCCCTGTCAGAGGCTCCTGTTGCTGTACCTGGCTCATAGTGATGGAGGGTGGGCTGGGCTGCATGGTTTGGTCTCATTTCCTATGGTCCATGGCCCAGGACAGGCAGCTGGTGGGATGGGAGTTACCAGGAAGCTATTGCCTTTCCTTTGGGGTTGAGTCAAATAGGTCAGGATAGGGTTCACAGGGCTTCTGATGCGGACACCAACCCTAGGATATCGTTCCTCTTCTTGGGACACCAGCTAAAAAGGACTGTTAATGCTAACGTTTGTGCATTTCTTAGTATGGTGAGGGTCTAGTCCTGCTTGGATGTGGAGCATACCTTGCTTGGGCAAACATCCTTAATTGAACTTAAAACATGGCGGTGCATTGGTGCCCTGGTCACGGCTGGAGACTCCAAATATCGTGCAAGCACAGAGGAGAAGTGGTCCCTGCCCCTCTGCCAGGACCGATTTGCCTTCTCGTGGCCATCCTGTGACCAGCTGCACAGGCACATGATTTTGTAATCACCAACAGTGGAAAATTTTCCATCAGTTACAGTTGGCACCAGGTCTGGAGTGGAGGAGCCGGTCTGCGTGGTTAGCCAGTGGCAGACGTCCCCATTCCTCGGGCCACCGCCCCCAGAGAGGCACTGGAGGACTGGAAGGGAGCTGACCTACACGTCCCTGTGTGTGGGTGGCCAGGAGCTTCCTTTTGCTGTGGGTGCTTTCTTTGTTGCCCCAGGGTGACTGCCTAGGCCGCAGTGCCGCTGTAAGGTCAACGCCATTGGGGGCAAATCTTGCAGGCATGGTGCTGGCTGTGCCTTCCCCCCATGAGCGGTGGTGCGCGGCAGCTACCGCGAGGTGAAAAGACGCAGCTTTTTATGAAGCGGAGCCAGCCCAGAGGAATTTTCCCCTCGTGGCCAGCTGTTGTCCTGGGTCTGGCTTGCGTCCTCCAGCACTTCCCACCCGGCGCTGCCTCGGGGAGGGGAGCGGGGTCTGGCCCACCCTCCAGACTCCCTGCACCGGATGAGTGGGTGCCACCTCGGGCTCGTGGGGGTGAGTAGCCGCGGTGGAGCCCAGCAGCATCCTGCTGCTTCTGCAGGGATCCTCTTGGGCAGCGGAGAGTTTTCCCCACCCCCAGCTCTGCCGCTGCCTCTTTGTTTTCTGGCAGAAGCCTCTGTGCCTTTTCATTGCGTTGAGGCGCCGAGCAGGAGCTTACATGTGCCGTGTGTGCGTCTTGCTGGGAACGTGATGCGGGCTGGCAAGCCTGCCAGGCTGGGCATCTCCCTCGCGGGGCTGCGGAGGCCGGCCGGCAGCTTCAGGGATCTCCTTTCTGTGGGCTGTTCCTCTGGTCGAGCGAGGCTTCCAGGCCGCTGGTTTCCTCTGCGAAACCCTCTTTCGCGTTGGCAGCGTTTCTGCACCTTGCCACAAGTGGAGTAAGTTGGATGGGAAGGGGCTGGTCCTCGGCTGGGCTCCGCGGGGAGCTTGGGCTCTCCGCTGCGGTCCTCCCTTGCCCTCGCTCCCGCTGAGAAGGTACCTGAGATTAGAGCAGCGCCAGGGGCTGCGGAGCCGGATACAGTGGTGGCTGAGGATTGCTTGTGCTGCGCCTGCCTCTCTGTGTATTTGATCTCTCGACTTCCAGCAGGGACTGAATTCCTGTGCTGGATTCTGGGCTCGGCTCTTGTGAAAGGATCCAATTATTTCAGAGCTTTGAGCATCTCCATTTGCTGCCCATATTTGCGGCACCCGGGTCTGCTCTGGCTGGAATTCCAAGTGATTAACGTGGCTGTGACATCCCTCCTAGGGGTGTTATCTTTGCTTGCTGTCCCCCACCGCCCCCCTCTTCCTCCTCAGCAGCGAGCAAGCGAGACAGACTGGCAGAGACAAAGGTCTGTCCTCAACCTGGGCTGTCCTCCCCGTGAGTGGCTGCTGCATGGGATTTCCCTGCCCTGCCTGCTGCAGGTTTCCTGGGCTCCGGGTCGAACGCTGGAGCTGGGCGGCTGTGGGCTGGATCGCTGAGGTTTGAACCTGCTGGTGCTGGGTGGGCAGGGGGTGCTGCTGGCTTTGGAGAGCTGCCCGGTTGTCCTGCTGGATTTTAAGCTGCTTTTCATTCTTTGACTGCGCTTTCCTGGTGAGAGGGGCAGCCGTGCATGGAGGGGAGGCTGGCGGGGAGGGTTGGACGTGGGGGAAAGCTGTACACAGGTGGCCGTTGCATAGTAGGATCTGCCTGCAAACCCTCCGAGACCCCCTTCCCAGCTGCAGGCTATTGTCAGCATTTCTGCGTGCATGTGAGGCACCCAGGCAAGGTGTGCCGAAGCAATGCATGCCAAGACATGGGGCTTTAGAGGGAGCAGGGGTAAGCCCCTGGGCCAAGGAGCTCTGCTCCCTCTCCCTGAGCTCCTGGGAGAGGTTTCATTGTGTTATCCTGGGTCAGCCGAGCAGAAGGGCTCTGCTCCTACAGCATCTGTGCATGGGTCTGGGGAGGCACCACACATCTCTGGGCAGACCTCAGCCCTTAGCCCTTCAGGAGCCTGCTGCAGCCTGGAGCCCCAGCAAGGTGCCCTGCAGAGAGGGCTGCTCCATCACCAGGGGCTGCTGCACCCCATCAGCATCCCCTCCCGTGGAATGGGAGGGAGGGCGGGCAGCAGCAGCACCTCACAAACACAGGTGCTGCTGGGCAGAGGGAGGTGTCAGGTCTGACTGTAGAAGCTGTCCCTGGTGGTTTCTAGGAGCTCACACTCCTAACACGGGCACTGCCTCTTGCCCCATCCTTCCCCTCTGGCCTTGGGCTTCCTCCCCATTATGAGCACAGAGGCCAGCACTGAGGGAGGCTCTGCAGCTGAATAAATCTGGCGTGGCAGAAGACCTCCTGAGGACCCCTGAGAGCAGCACTTGCCCTTGCAGTGGGGCAAGGATGCTCCCTCCCTCTGCATCCTCCCTCTCCCTTGTTTCTACTGAGCATGAGCTCCTTCCTCCCCAACCTGAATCCCAGGGGAGTGCCAGAACCACATCCATGCTGGTTGTCTTTCCCTTCAGGCACCGTTTGCTCCTCTAGCATCTCTCTAACCAGCTTCTCTCCAGGATTGCCACCTCTCCTAAGGACAGTGCTGGAGTTGGTCCCAAGCCTCACGTGTCTGTCTCTCTCCTGACAGTGATATCCCTGATCTGTCAGGCTGTGGAGAAACCCTTCTCTGATGGCAGCATTGCTGCTAGTGCTGCCATCCTTCAGTGTTGTGATGGAAACTTTCTGCCTGCTGGCACTTCTCAGGCTCTGGTCTTAGCCTGTGCCAAGGAGCTTCTGGGTTTGCACTTGCCCTGCTTAGATTTCCTTCCTTCTCCCTGGGCTCAGATAGGACCAATGGAGCTGCAATGTATCCTCCAGGCAGTCTGTTTCCAGCAGTTTCTATTGCCTCTTCTCTTGCCTTGTGCTCTGCTCGTACCGAGGATGATTATTTGCCCTCTTGTAATGACAGCCCCTTTCCTTCCTGGCTGCATGGTTCCTGCTTCACCCCCAGTGAGGCTGCAAGGGTCTCTTTAGCACTTCCTAGGAGAGGGAGCAGGAGGGGGGAAGGCAGCAAAAGCCACTTTGGAGTTGGTTTGGGTTTTTTTGTGGTCTGAATGGTATGAGGACCCCTCTTGGCCCTGCCAGCCCCCAGGCATGGCGCTCTGCCCCAGACAGCAATGCCCAGACCAAAGCCTCTTGTCCACCAGCCATGTGTCCCCTTGTCTGGCTGGCAGTGCTGCTCTGGGAAGCCACATGGATCCCCACTGGGTGAACACGGCCCCTTGGGGCACAGCTCTTCCTCTCTTCCTTGCACCAGTGCTGTGCTGCCAGCCCTGCCAGGCTCTCCCTTCCAGACCAAGACCTTGCCACCAGACCAAGACCATGGCCTGTTAATCCTGCATTCCCCCTGGATGTGCTAATAGTAGTGAAATCAGCAGGTAAGCAAAGTCCCTGAACCCCCCAGGCCTGCCTGTGTCATCCCGCATCAGGGTCTGGTGGCTCAGTGTTCCTGGGGAAGGCACTGTCTCTGCCCCAGCGCCTGGGACACACTCCCTCCCTGTGGATCCTTTGGCATTGGGCATTTCGTGGCTGTTGAAGCGTAGTGCCCTTCCTCAGGCCTTGCTGGGCTGGAGGAAGAGAGGAAACCTGTGCTTGGTGCAGCTCTGGACCCAGGTGCTGGGAGACCCTGGCAAAAGCATGGGGACCCTCCTGTTCTCTGAGCTTTGAGGGGGCCTCAGCACTTGGCAGGAGGAGCTCTGGCTGGTCTTCCCCCAACAGGCAAAGCCCTTTAAATCCTATCTTAGAGCACTAGCACAGGCTGAAACACTGGCAAAATCACCATTGCTCGGCCTTAGGAGGGGCCAAACCCTTGGCTTGGGCATGTGGAGCCTTACGTGCTGCACCCGGGGACGGTACCTGTGCTGCTCAGCTGAGCTGGTGAGGACCCGGACCTGGCTCTTTCCCATCCAGGTGGCCAGAAGTAGGGCTCTGGAGATGCCTGGCTTGAGGGGAGGAGTTAAGGGAGAGGTGATGAGGTGCTATCTCCCCATCCCTGTTTAGGGTGCAGGAGACCTCTGGTCTTTGTGTTGCTTTGCTTTCTTGCTCTGTATGGGGGTGTTGGGCTTACGCTTGGTGCTATAAGGGGCTGAGACCTGCTGTGAGCTGGTTGGGTTGTCAGTGGGAATGAACTGCCCTGGGCAGCAGAGCTAAACACAGACAAGACAAACCCCAGGGCTGGGGGGAAAGGGGATGGGAACCTCCCCTACACACAGTGCCTTGCATCTTGAGGAGGATGAAGAGCAGTGCTGTGCTCCAGCTGCTGCCCATCCCAGGCTCATGGGCAGTCCTACAGGAGAATGTACAAGGAGGTTTCAAAGTGGACTTGGAGACACTTTTGGGGTAGCCTAGGGAATCCTGGCATTTCCCGGAACATGCAACAGTATCTGGACTGCAAAAACATGGTGCTTCCCCTTGTGCTAGGTGTGTGTGCTACTGGCTGGTGCTGGCATCACATGGTGACTGATGTTGAGGTCAGCTGGGATGGATTTGTAATGTCAGCATGTCAGTGTCTCCTGATGGACCCATTCTCCCAAAAGGTGGCTGCTGCTGGGGACCAAAGGGGTGTGACCGCAGAGGGACATGAGAAGGCGAAAGAGAAAGAAAAAAACATGTATTTGTCCCAATACGGACACGTGCAGGAAGGATGTGGCTTCCTCCCACGGCACCGTGCTGACTCTTGCTGCTGGATGCTGATTTTATTTCCCAGTGGTTGACTGTGCCACACAAGTGTGGTACAAATCTCCCCCAGAGATGGAGGAGGGAAGCAGCAACCTTCTAGGCAGGCAGAGCACGGCATGTTACCACTTGGGCATCCGCCCACCGCTGTGGGCATTCACTTGCTTTTCTACCTGCCTTGGTGCAGGCCCTGTGTGGGATGCCAGGAGGAGCTGATCTTTATAAAGAGCTTTTGGACCAGAGGTTTGTTATGGTATGGTGTTGATTTGTCCTGCTGCAAGTGCTGCTTGGGAGCTGGTGTACAGTGTCTCTGTTCTGGCTGGTCACTGGTGGTGGCCTTCCCCAGCACAGCTGGCAGTGGCTTTTGGGCTGGCCGCCTCTTGGGGACTGGCCATGACTGCCTGTTAATTACAAATCTTATTGGAAATGTAATGAAAGAACAGAGCGTTTCCTGGGGCAGGCGAGTCAGCAAGCATAGCGACGTGACCTGCTGAAGCTGCCTTCCACATGCAAGGTGATGTGATGAAGAACTTGCTGGATCAGGGTGCCAGAAAGGGGTTGCACTTGGGTGCTTGGTGCCTCTGACCATCCCCTTTGGGGTTTTTGTTTATTTGCCCGGCCCTACTGTTTCCAGCTTTCAGAGCAGTGCTTGCTGCTGGGTTGGGATGCCCAGTGGGACAGATGGTGGCTTTCCTCTGGACACTGCTGCAGCGAGCTCCAGGCTGCTTGGGGAGGGAGGCAGGGAGGGCATGGTCCCCAGGGACAGGCAGCACTTCCTCCATCACCTGGAGGTTCCTAGGCCAGCAAAGCTCATGGGCTGTGCCTGCCACAGAGGGGCTGAGGGTGGAGGTGCCCGAGGGCTCCTGCCCACTCTGGAGATGTTGCACCACAAGCTGCTGCCCAAGCTGACTCTCCTTCTTGCCCTCTTCCAGGCATCAAAGCTGCAGTGCCAGTGGATTATGACTGCAGGGGAGCTGTATCGCATCTGCAAATCTCCGTAGTGCATCAAGGGCACATCTGAGCGGGTGAGTGCTGTGCACATGAAAGGTCTGCTGTCTTTGCGCTGGGAGAAGCTGATGGGGGGGCCATCATGGCTCAGGACTGCCAGGCTCCTGGTTTCTGCCTTCGCTGCCAGGCATCTCGAACTGTAAGAAAACAATTACAAGCTCTTATCCTTGTCTATAGGGCCAGAAGGTGTCCTGTGCTGTGGTTGAAAGGGGCAGGAGGTGGGCATGAGACCAGCGGCTAGCTGGGGGCCCAGACATTGCTGGTGACCTGCAGTGTCTTGGAAAGCAAAGCATGAAATGGTCGCCAGAAAGAAACAGGGATCTGTTTGTAGGCATGGGGTTTCATACAGGAAGGCATGCAAAAGAGATGTAAAATACAAGCCAGGTATGAGAGTTCGCATCTTAGCTTAACATATTTGTGGTTTAAATGGAAATCAAGGTGATAGCACTGCTTGAGGTGGCCGAGATGCATGTGGCCTTTGGGTTTGGGAGATGGGGAGAGGCTGAGCCTCAGTGCCGCGTTCTCTGACTGTGTGACCTCAGAGGCACTACCCTCCTGCCATTGCGAAATGCATCTGAATCACTCCAGCCCTGCATCTCCTGCATTCCTTTCTGTCAGAGCCACTGTGGAAACTGAAGAGCTGGAGAAGACGGTGCAGAGGTTTGAAGGCACACCGTGATGGTGGGAGCCATTCCACGGCAGCCACGCCGCTTCTGGGGGGTGCCTGGCTGGCAAGTGTCTTCAGCTAGTTGTGCCAACGACCGTCCACTGCGGGACAGGGACGTTAATCCAGAGCAAAGCGGGGTTCTGCTGCAGAGGGGTGAGTGCGGGGGGCAGCCAGGACAGGCTGCAGCGTGGCGAGTCATCTTATCCAGCCCCTCTGCTTAAGTAGGGCCACCTAGAGCCATTGCCCAGGACCAATATTTTGAATATCTCCAAGGATGGAGACTCCATAAACTCTCTAGGTAACCTGCTCCAGTGCTTGGTCACCATTCCAGTAAACAAGTGTTTCTGGATGTTCAGAGGGAACTTCCTGTGTTCCAGTTTGTGCCCATTGCCCTCTGGTCCTGTCACTGGGCACCACTGAAAAGAGCCTGGCTCCATCTTTGCACTCTGCTTCAGGTATTCATATACATCAATGAGATCTCTCCTGAGCCTTCTCTTCCCCAGGCTGAACAGTCTCAGCTCTCCCCACCTTTCCCTGTAGGACAGATGCTCCGGTCCCTTAATTATCATTGTGGCCCTTTGCCGCACTCTCTCAGGTGTGGCCTAACCAGTGCTAAGCAGAGCAGAAAGAACACTTCCCTTGTACTGCTGGCAATACTTTGTCTATTGCAACCCAGGACTGTTGTCCTTCTTTGTGGCAAGGGCACTTTGCTGGCTCATGGTCAGCTTGGTGTCCACCAGGACCCCCAGGGCTGTTTCTGCAAAGCTACTTTCCAGCTGGTCAGCCCCCAGCACGCGCTGGCGCATGGTTATACTTTTCATCACTTCTTTTAAACAAAATTCCTGGGCTCAACCACCCTGGCCCTGCCACTTTCCCATCTCCGTCATGGCTGGGGTCAAAAGACCATGTGCAGCCTTGCTCTCCAGATAGCCTTGACCCACTTGGAGAACCAATTCCCGTACTGCTCTCTTGCCCCTAAGCCTTTGCTCTACAAGAGCAGGCAGAGCTGTGGGGACAGGCCAAAGGGCAGAGCTGCCAGGCACAGGCAGTTTTTCAGGCTCTGGAGCTCCTTGGTCTGCTGGTGACTTTTCCTGCATCTGCTCAGCTCTTGCAGCCATTTCAGTATTTATAATGCCAGAAAAACTCGTGGCCAGGATTCTTGCAGCTCTCAAGCTGTACTGAAAATCAAAAGTGAGGTGCCATGCAGCTCGGAGGAGGTCAGGCCCTTGGAGCAGGCAGGGGTGGGTGGCTGGTGCAGGACCCCATGGTGGGCTCTGCAGGCCCAGGCACCACCCAGCTGCTGATTGAGGTGGTGGAAGTCTCTGCTCCAAGCCGGTAGAGCTGTGATGTTAGGTTTACCCAGCAGGTTTATGTCCCTGTCACAGTGTAGAGCACCAGCTCTGGCTCATTCAGCGCATGTGGCTGGGACAGGTCTTCTTGGTGAGCACTGTGAGATCTTGTTGCTGTTGCCCAAAGGGGTGATTACGGGCCTGAGCCCCTGGGACTGGTCTGACCTGCCTGACTCCTGTGCTCCAGAACAACGTAAGCACATCAAGTCCCTGGCAGAGAGCAGGCCCCCTTTCTTCCCCCTTGTCCAAACTTGTCCCCAGTAGCCTCCAGCCTGGCTGGAGACTCCTATCCGTGCCCAGGCTGAGAAAGAAGTGCTGTTCCTGCAGATGGGTGATGTTGCAGGGTTCCCTGGAGAGCCACACCAGCCTGGTTCCTCTTCCCATCCCAAGAGAGGGAGGTCTGAGTAGGGCTGCACAGGGACCTGCCCGCATCCCTGCAGGTCCCTTGCAGCCAAAAGCCCAGACAAGGACGCCGATCCCGGGCTGATCTCCATCCTCCTGCCCTCTCTTTCCAGATGCTGCGCTGCAGTGCACCCCGTAGCGAAGGGCTCACCTGGACGTCCTGAGCGAGGAGGGGTCCAGCTCCCAGGCCCTGCCCTCGCACCCTGACCTGTGGCACTTTACAGTCCCCCTCCTGCTGCTGCATGGGCTGTTCTGACTCCGGCTCCACTCGGAGTCCAGGCAAGTGAGGCTTCATGCGGCACATCCACACAGAGACGTCACTGGCCCCAGAGCGCAGCACAGACCCCACCCTGTCCCGGCCCAGTGGAGAGGCACCCTTGGAGCCTTCGTCACAGCACTGCACCCACCGTGGCATCCTTATGGGCTACAACGAGACAGAGATTAAGCGCCAGAAGGTTTACCAGGTCTCCATCTTCTCACATCTCTCCAGCTCCTCTGAGAGCACGGAGCCACGGGCAGGCAGCCGGCCAGCTGTCAAGAGGGCTTATCCTGAGGAGCGAACTCCGGAGCGGGGACGAGATCCCAAACGAACTCACTGGGGTGGTGGGGGGCCAGACAGCAAGCGTGCTGGGGGCCCTGGGCAGGCTTCCCTGGAAGATGACGATACCTTCGAGGACGGTCTGCTGGTGGAGGAACTATCCCTGTGCGGCTCTGCCCAGCACTTCTCCCACAGCGGGCTGCGGGTAGTGGAGCATCGGTGTGAGGGCAGCCCTAGACACAGCCCCAAGGCCAGCAGAGAGGACAAGTCACAGGATCTTTCTTCCTCCTCCTGGGCCCAGCACATTGCTTGCAGTACTTTGCACACAAGAGACAGTTGCTTTGTCTCATCTGGGGATCAGTCTACCGACTATGGAGAGAATGGGGAGCAGGCAAGTGGCCACAACTTGCTTCACCTTGATTTGCACAATATTGCACAAACAGCCCAGCTGGACTCTAGCGGGCAGAGAGAGAAGCCAGGGAGCAGCCCAGCTCACAGCAGCAGGGGTAGCGGAGAAGAGGAATGGCCAGTGGTGGCCAATGGGTGTAAGGAGCCCTCAGCTCCGCAGACAGCGCTCAGCCCCGAGCCCAGCAACCTGAGCTCCCTGGAGAAGACACCCTGTGGGAGCAGCCAGCTCAGTGGCAGCAGCTGCCCAGCCAAAAGGAAGCTGCTGCCCGCTGGTGAGTTTGTGGCCGACTCCTGCTCTGAGGACGAAGGCCTGCCCTCACTGGCAAAGAAGAAGAGGGTCCTGCCGTGCCATCCAGTGCCCACAGCCTGCCGCAGCACCGATGCCAAGGGAGCCCCGTTCTGGAATCACCTGCTTCCCACGGCCAAGGTGAGCATCGCTCACGGTGGGAGGCAGGGCATGGCCTGGGGACACCCAGACCTCAGAGCTGTCCTCGCGGGCAATGCAGTCCATCGTGGCACAGCGCCCTGTCCTCTGCCAGTGCCACAGCACTGATGTGAGCAGGACAGTGGCTGAGAGCCAGCCCCATGACAGGCGGTCTGCAGGCTGTTACCAACTCACAACACAGTTTCGTCACTGAATCCTCTGCTTGCAACCAGCTTTTTAGCTGGAGAGCCTTCCTCGGGCAGGACATGACCTCCCTTTGTCAGTGAGAGTTGGACGTGCGGTACGGGGCTATGCTCAGTGTCTGACAACTTCATGTTAAGCCAGACTTACCGTCAGGCTTGGGAAGAGTGGCTCCCTTCTGCATGCCTGACAAGCAGAAAGGCAAAGGTGTGAGATGGCTTGAGGCCCTGGCTGTGATATGCATCAGGGCAAGGGTTTGGTGGCAGGGAGTGGGACTGGATGTGCTCTGAACAGGGAGTGGGAGCCCCAGTGCTGCATGCAGAGATGCCACTGACAATTCTGGGGTGCCCGTAGCCTGTCCCCAGGGTGCCACAAACTCAGAAATGGGGCAGACTCATGACGTTTGCAACAACCCTGGCAGCTCAGGGGCTGCCTGCCATTCCTCCCTGCTTAGCAGCCCCTCCTGGCCAGCTCACTGGTTTCACCATGTCCCTCTGGCTGAGGCTGCAGCAGGCTCACACCAGAGCTGACATGCTCTTCTCTTTCCCTGCGACATCCCTGGTGCAGGGACCTGCAGGGACAGATGGCAGAGTTGCCCTGGCTTCTTGCTGCTTGGAGCCGTCACACACCGTCCGCATTGCACAGCTCCATCTCTGTCCACATGCCTTTTTGGTGACTGTCCCCAAGCCTGGCTGCCCCCAGCACTGCCCTTGCAGAGTGAAGCCCTCCAGCAGCTTCCCTGGGTTTTCCCACCCAGTCATGCCAGCCAGCTCCATCATCCTTTTGTGTTGTGCTGCCCTTTGTGTGGCTTCCAGAAGGGAAAAACCCCCAAAAGAGGACATCTTTAAAAGGAGGCTGCCATGTGGCCCTGGCTTTAACCTCCAACCCTGCAGCTGTAGGAGCTTGGCTGTGGGCAGGTGCGGGCAGCATGCCACTGCCCGATGGCACTGCTGAGGACTTTGCATGAATCACCAGGGGACGGGACTTTTCCCGGGCTGGTCAGGGAGCTTTGTCGTACGTTTTACCCTTCCCTGGGAGGCACAAGGGGGTGTTGGTGCATGGCTGTGTCTGGGGGTGTCTTGTCACTGAGGCTGGTCCCATGACCTGCTTTGCAAGGTGGGAGCTGTGTGCTGTGCCCTTGGCTTGGCTAGCAACACCCTCATCCCCAGCAGAGCCACTCTGGGGTTTGGGCAGCTCCACTTCTCCACCAGATACAGCAGCCCTCACACTGCCCTGCTGGCCAGCCCCACAGAGGCCACTGATGGCTCCCCATGGGTGGGAGCCTCTCTGATTTTCTGGGACCCCTGTGGAGCAGGGCAAAGGGTGATGGCATCTTGTGGGGGTGCGTGGTCCCTGGTTGTTGCCCTAACACTGTTCTCCATTTCGTGTTCACTCCAGAGCTCTGCGGATCACACTGCTGTTGGGAGGAGACTGAAGAGCGGGCTGCGCCTGAAATCGTGAGTGTCCCAGCAGCCCTGTGGGATGCATGTGGGAGCTCGGGGTGCCCAGCTACCCCAGCAGCCCACAGCCCTGCAGCAGGGACAGGTTGTGTCTCTTCCCTGCCCCAGATGTCTCCTCTCCACAAGACACCAGGCTGTGGGGCAGGGAGAGGTTTCTTCTGTGCCTGGTGGGTAGGAAAGCAGGTTCAGCCTCCACCAAAGAAATGGACAGGGGGACCTGGAGACTGCAGCCCTGGGCTGCATGCTCTCCAGTTCAACACCAGTCTTCTCTCCTCTCTCAAAGGCGACATCTCCGGAGCAGCCTCCGAAGGGGTACCAGGTCCTCTGCAGTGCCCTGGACCACCACCACCGTCAGCCGTGCTCTGCTGGGCAACTTTGAGGTAACATTGCTTGCCCACCAGGGAGGGAGGTGAGTGCTGGGGGCTCCAGGCTGGGCTGGCGACGGATGTGAGAGGCGGAACCTGACAGGATCCTCAGCGTGGAGCTGTGCTGATTGTCCCCAAGGGCCTGGCGTGCAGTGGCCGTGTCACACAGCCACCACCCACCAGCAGGATGTTTCAGCCAGCAGATCTTTGGGTGGTGGGCCAGGACCCTGGACGCTATGGTGCTGAGCTGAGGCGCAATCCCTTCTTCTCTGTGTCAGATTGCTGGGTTTAGCCCACCAGTTCAGGATGGGTCTGTCTCAGAGCGAGCAGGCAGGACCCCTCACAGGTGGTCTCCGAAAAGCCAGGAGATGCGCGAGGGCAAGCAGATGCATGAGGGCAAGCGGATGCGTCGTTGCAGTGGAGATAGGGGTGATCTTATCTGCAGCTTTGAGGCAAGGGATGAGACTGGTGTTTGAAGATTCCTAACAATTCTCTTCTCTCTCAGGAGTCCATCCTGAAAGGGTGCTTTGCGCCGTCAGGGAGGATCGAGGGGTTCATGGCAGAGATCGGTGCCAGCGGCTCTTACTGCCCCCAGCACGCCACCCTGCCCGTTGACGTCACCTACTTCGACATCTCTGAGCACAGCGCACCCTCGCCTTTCCTGGTATGCAGACAAGGGAGGGCTGGGACCGTGGGGGAGGTGAGTGGGGGCTGTACTCGGGCACTGCACATCCTGGGGGCTGCCCCTCTCCAGAGAGCGCGGCTTGAGCAACCAGCTACCTGAGGAGACCACTAGCTGTGCCAGGATCAATTTTTAACTCAAAAAGCAAAGAGGGAAAGAAGAGGGAACCCTTGCAGGCATACAGACAGACAGACTGCTTCCCAGCCATCACATGGTTATGGTTATTGGTTTGCTGTCACCTCCGTCTTGCTGCTTGTTCATTCCCCAGTCTGGAGAGGGACTGAACTGGGCTGCTTCTTGCTGCCCTGTGCCAGGTGTTGCCAGCGAGGGTGGTTCTTGGCTCCATGCTGAGTCCCATCTGAATTCTCCATGCTCTTTCTCCCTCTTACATGCTGTTTCTTTTGTCCCAGGGAGTGATTGACTTGGAGGCCTTGGGAAAGAAGGGTTACAGTGTCCCCAAAGCTGGAACCATCCAAGTGGTGAGTCGTCTGTCCCCTGGCCTCCATCAGCACCATCGGGAGGGATGCCGCTGGGCTCCAGTTCCCTCCCAGGGTGGATATGCTCCATTACGTTGTTTGACAGGGCATCAGCCAGAAAGCATATGCGGAGGGAGTACGTGGCCACCAAGACAGCAAGCAAAGAGGGAGCTTGTGGTCCCTAGGGTGCTGGTGGGGCGGGACAGGGTCTTAGCAGGAGAGCTTGTATGTGCAGTGGGGATGGGATGCAATGGGATGGGAGCACATGAGTGGAGGAGGGTGGAAAGGACTGACCTGTGGGCTTCAGGCTATGCCCTTTGGGGCTGATGTGGGACTTTTTGGACACTTGGACCTGCTGGTGCCACCACCAGATGCCCCAGCCCTACCCTGTGGATCCATTCCTGTGCCTTTTCCGGTCTCACCTCCTACCCTTCTGCCCTCAGACCTTATTTAACCCCAACAAGACTGTGGTGAAGATGTTCTTGGTGACGTACGACTTCCAGGACATGCCAGCCAACCACATGACCTTCCTACGCCATCGCATCTTCCTGGTGCCTGTCGGGGAGGAGGAAGGGGCCACCATGGCCCCCAGTGACCCACTGGGGACTGGCCCACCCCGCAGGGTCCTCTGCTACCTGATGCACCTAAGGTAGGGCATGCCAGGAGGGATGTACGCCTATCCCAGGGTCACCCTGGGCTCCTCTCCCATGTATCTCTGCAGCCCCCAAACCTGCAGGTCAGAGTGGGAGGGTGGCAGCCCCTCAGCCCCTCGCCCTGGGAAGGAGCAGGGACTGTCTGCTCCTTCAGGGAGGTTGGAGCTGCCACCTTGCCCCAAGGCAGTAGCCACTGTCCCTTTGAAGGTAACCAGAGCATGGCCACCTTGACCAGGGGCCAAAGTAGGCAAAAGGGTTGTACCCGCTGCTGAGGCTGTCCTGCCCTTGCCTGGGAGCCTGAGGTCCCTCCACCCTGCTTTTGTCTCTGCTCAGGTTTCACAGCTCCAAGTCTGGGAAGATCTACCTTCATGGTGACATCCGGCTGCTTTTCTCTCGCAAATCGATCGAGGTTGACTCGGGGATCCCCTATGAACTGAAATCTTTCACGGAGATGCCGAGAAACCCCTGCTACTCACCCCGGCCCTGACCTCCATCCGGCAGGGCCATGGTCGAGCCTCCAGCCCAGCGCTTTGGGGAGAGATGAGTAAAGGGCCAGCAAGCAAGCACCACCCTCAAGTATCACCCTCCCCGTATGCCCCTGTCCTCCTGGGCAGCACAGACGCTGTGCCTGTGCCCTGCGGAGGGCTGGGATCACTGAGGGGGCTGCACCAGGAGGAGCAGGGGCTGGGGAGCAGCCCTGGTGCTCCAGGGATGTGCCCAAACCTCTGGCAGTGCTGCTCCCATCTTGGAGACTTGACTGGAGCTGGTGGGGGGAGTGAAGAGTTGGGTAGGGGGGCTCTGGGTGAGGCTGTCCACACTGGTCCTGGGGTTGGGAGCAGAAAGTGCATAAGGGTTTGTATTTATTAGTATTTATTGTTGCAGGGACTGCAGAGGAGGCTTGTGCAGAGGATTGGAGGTTCTGTGCTGTTCTTCCCCTGTACCCTGTTGATGCTAGATGAGGCCCCTGGCAGCACGGGGCTGGGGCAGGGCTGTGGGGAGTGTGAGAGTGACTGGGGATGGGGACACCTCGGGCTGTGGAAGAGAGAGGGACCCACCTCTTGGCCAGGGGCTGTGTTAAAAGCTCCAGGAGAGGCCGAGGCTTGCTGGGCACCAGCCCGGCAGTGCTGGCCCCACTTCAGGCAGCTTGGGGAGGCCTGGACTTGCACTTCCACCCTCTTAGGTCAAGCCAGACCCCAGGAAGTCTGTAGGTGGGAGGGAAGTGGCCATGGCCCCAGGTCCTAGAGCTAAGAGAGGTGGCTGTTCCACAGATGGGGATGTGGGAGCAGGAGCGTAGGGACAGCCACCCTAGCAGGAGCCTCCAGAGGCCACGTGTGCTGTGGAGCTGAGAGAAGGTGGAGATGATTGATTGCCAAAAAATCAGAGCTTTGCAGGTCTGCACAAGACGGGTGAATCCCATCGAGGAGGCGACTTTGGGCAGGGCCTGCCGGCAGCACATTCAGGTGCTGGGGATGGGATGGAGCCCTGGCTTAGTGCCTGGGAGGAGGGGAAGCAGCAGAGGACACCAAGTGGGAGTCGGGAAGAGGTTTGGGGGTGATGTGGGGCAGTGCCCATCCCCGTTGAGCGTCGGGAGCTGCGGGTCAAGCCCAGGGTGGGTCAGACGGGTGAGGGGCAGGGAGGGCCGAGCTTGCGTGTCCCCAGCCCACATCAGCCCCGCAAGCGGGGGTCTCTGCTCGCACCTGGGCTAGCACAGGCTCCGGGAAGCCCCAGCCCCTCTCTGTAGGGGTCAGCGAGCGAGGGGCAGCTCGTGACGTCGCCATACGCCAGCCGAGGCGTGGCTGCGACCTCGCTGCGGGGGACGACCCCGCGGCCGGGGGCCCCCTGGGCTGGCCATTACTTCAGGCGCAGCCCCCCTGCCCCGTGCTTCCCCCGCAACCCGTCCCGTTCCCGTCCCGATCCCCGGCTGACGGAGCTGGGGTGCGGGGACAGGCCTCTACCACACCGGGTAGGGGTGAGGGCCTGCCGCACCCCGCCCCCCCCGCCCAACCCGAGAGGCTCCGGGCTGGGGGGCCGTGGTCCCGCTCCACCTCACACACCCCGCGGCACCGAGTCCCGGGTCCCACTCG
Organism: Steatornis caripensis; assembly: GCA_013398225.1. Taxonomy (NCBI): domain Eukaryota; kingdom Metazoa; phylum Chordata; class Aves; order Caprimulgiformes; family Steatornithidae; genus Steatornis; species Steatornis caripensis. Next base: position 5,567 of record VZSC01017500.1, on the reverse strand, counting down.
CCCCAGGCCACCGGGGTTCCCCAAGGCCCCGCTTGCCGCGTCCCAGCGGGGGCGAACAGGCCGTACCGGTACTTTTCGTGTTCGTTTCTAATTTAATAAACGCCCGTTTGGAGACCGAGACCGTTCCCGCCTCCAGCCCTTCCCGGGGGAGGGTGGGGGGAACCAGGGGCAGCGGCCCCCGTAGCGGGACGGGCNGTGCTGGAGTCAGAGGGGACGCGGGAATCGGCTATGGATGGGGGTGGGAGGGCGAGGAGGTGCTGGGGGACAGGTCCTGGGGGGGACAGGCCGTTGGAGGGTGGCCTGAGGTGAGGAAGAGGGGTGGGAGGAGGGGTCTGACCAGGTTACAGGGGGCCGAGTGGGGCAGAAGAGATCCTGCCCTACACCTTCCATTCCCTTATGGTGTCAGGGAGGCTCTACCTGTCCCCCACAGTGGGGGTGTGAGGGAAGGGAGATGTGGAGAAAGCTCCAGAATGGGAGTGACCCCCCCCCTACACCTGTGGGGAAAGCGCTGGCGCTCGGGCTCAGGCCTCATCCCTGTGGGAACAGGCTCTGTCCCCTTGCGGCGTGGGCTCTTTGGGGATGTCAGTGCTGTTTCCTGGCCCTGTGAGCAGCAATCCCAGATGGGAGAGCAGGGATAGTGCTGGGCTCCAATGCACCAGCAGCCGGTCTCCATCCCATTCTTTTTCCTTTCTCCAGCGCTCCCAGCAGCTGAAGCATTCAGCGTGGCTGGCCCCAGCAGTGCACCGATTGAACTCCAGCCTGCCCGTGAATATCGGGGTGCTCTTTGTGCCGCAGCAGGAGGCTTGGGTGGTAGAGAGGATGGGCAAGTTCCACCGAATCCTTGAGCCTGTAAGAGGCCGCTTTTCTCCCCTTCTAGATTTTGCAAGTTTTTAAAGTTGTAGGGAGGCATTTCCTTTGCATGAGGATTTGGCAGATGATGTGCTTATCCTTCTGGATTTTTGACTGCCTGTAGACTAATTTCCCTTGGTGGAGTGTTAAAAAGCATGGAGAGCCCTAAATTCACCCTGTGTGTAAAGCATGTTTGCTCTGCCTGCAGCATCTGCAGCATGTAGCGTACTTGGTCTTTGTTTGCACAAAGTCTGGCTCTCTAGTCTCTCTCTCTAGTCTGGCTGAGCTCTATGGGGGTGAAAATCCCAGATTACAGGGCTCGGCCATCTAATCCTGCCCTTTTCCTAGGGTTTGAACTTCCTCATCCCTCTGCTCGATCGGATTCGTTATGTGCAGAGTCTCAAAGAAATCGTCATTAACGTCCCAGAGCAGTCAGCTGTCACCTTAGGTAAGGAACAGCTTGTGTGTCCTGTCACTTCCTTCCCCTGTGTCTGGGGTGAGCAAGGGACAGTGTGGGGACAAGTGGAAATGTCCCAGACTCCTGCTTGCAGCCCTGTCCCTGGGGACCTGGGCTTGACCATGCTTCTGGCGCTGTGAACAGGAGAGCCCCAGGAGGTCCCATCTGCCCTCTCTTGGGGCTGCAGCTGCCCCTTCTTGCTGGGTTGAACACATGTGGGCACAAATCCATTTTTCAGATGTTTTCCTGTGTTGAACCATTAAAAATCTCTGTGTTTCTGTAAAAAAGATTTCATACCAGGTTAATGGACAGCTCTCTTAAAATTCTAGTATTAAGAGTTTTGGTTGGTCATCCCCCACCCCCCCTCCCTCCTCCACCACTTAAATCTTTATTTATGAAGGTAAGTATAGTATGAAATGTTTTGACCTGGAGACTCGAGATTTCTTGTGTATTAAGACATCAATGTGTAGTGTTTTCTAGGGAATGTGGTGTCTTCTAGGGAATGTCAAGGTCCTTTTTAAAGAGCCTTTTAGATAAGGAGCTCCATTTCAGCCAGTCCCTCTTCCCATGCTGTGCTGCTGGCACCAGGAAGGAAAGGGGTGACCCTGCCCAGCTCTGCTAGTTCTGTCGGGGGAGAGAGAGTTGCCATGTTTTGTCTTTGCTGCTTCATAAACAGAACGTGTTGTTCTCTGCCGGCAGATAACGTCACCCTGCAGATTGATGGTGTGCTCTATCTGCGAGTTCTGGACCCCTACAAGGTACCGCCCCTGCTCAGCCTGAGTCAAACTTGCAGCCTGCGTGTACCATGCTGCTCAGCTGGCCACCTTGGCAACCCCTTGGGCACTGCTCGCCTGTCTCTCCTGGCTCCCTTCTGCCCACCACATGCGCTTCAGCTGCTGGCCACCTTGCTGCGCCCCACAAGGCGGGTGGGCTGAGCACCCCGGTCCTTTCCCAGGAATTAGGAGGAGCAGGGGAAGGCAGATCTCAGCTCTGAACTGTGCTTTTCTGTGGCGAGAGTGTCTGCAGCAGGTTTCTTGTCTCTGTGTTTGCCCATCCTGCCTCATTTGGGGTCCCTCTCGGCACTGCCATCGATGCTGTTTCTTGCTTCTGCTCTTCAGGCTAGCTATGGGGTTGAAGATCCTGAGTATGCAGTGACCCAGCTGGCCCAGACCACCATGAGATCCGAACTTGGCAAACTTTCCCTCGACAGAGTCTTCCGGGTGAGCTGGGGAGGTGGATCATGGAGCTGCCATTGTCTCTTGAAACCGCCAGGCAGTCTGTGCAGCCAGGCTGATACACTTAACAGCAAAACGCCCTCTGCTTAGAGGGCTTCTGGCTTCTGTTTCAGTTGACCTGTTAGTGAATCCTTGAAGATGAGTCTTGTTTTGTTTGTTTGTTTTTAATGGGAGCTGTTTTTTACCCTGCCCTGGGTTAATTGGGAAGGGTGATGGCTGGCACATGCCCACACCCAGCTGGTCTGGCTGCGTTTCTCTTGAGTTGGTGACTCAGACCCAGCGATGAGTGTCCTGGCTGACCCAGTTCAGGGGGGGCTATAACCCTCACGCTGCACTTGCTGGGCAGAAACAGGAGCTGTTTGCATTCCTGGACAATGTACCCAGATGTATGGCAGATGTTTGTATCTCAGCAGTTTCAGTTTGGGGCACTGCCCTCCCTGGGAGAAGGTGGCCTGTTACAGAGATGTGGGAAGCATTTGGCCCTGCCTTAGACCTGTGGAGATGGGTTTTTCAGGCTGACCTTGGCCCATGAGGGGGACTGTCTGTTTCCCTCCTGACCCCTGTCTTGTGCTAAGCGCCTATTCTTTGTTCTCTGCTGTTTCTTTTGTGCCTCACAGGAGCGGGAGTCCCTCAACGCCAACATCGTGGATGCCATCAACCAGGCTTCAGACTGCTGGGGCATCCGGTGCCTGCGCTACGAGATCAAGGACATCCACGTGCCCCCACGCGTCAAGGAATCCATGCAGATGCAGGTTTAGTTCCCTGGGAGAGCAATCTAGAAGGAGAGGGAAGCCTCCCCTTCCACGCAGCATCATTGTTCTCCATCCAGAGCTAGCAGCACTGGACCCTCCTGCAGTGAGGGAAGCCCGTTACCACTTTGGCTGCAAACGTACAGCTATTGAATGAATGTTTCCCATCCCTGTTTTGGCAGTGGTGGGCCCTGCCTTGTACATGCAAGCCCTGCCAGCACTCTGAGGCTCTGTAGGAAGCAAATCCCAGAGGTGAAGGTCTCCGCTTGAGAAAAGCCGGGCACCAGATCTCCAGGCTGGAAGGGCAGGAGGGGGAAGTGGCTGTCCATTTAGGTGTGGACAGGGCTGCGGAGGGCTGTGCAGTGTGAGGAGCAGAATCAGCCCTCTCCAGGGATCACTCAGTGTTTTGTAGCTGTGTTCTCATCCTCTGCAAAGCCATGCTTGCCCAAGTGGGACGTAGGAGCTTGTCTTCGCTGCACTTGCCCCACAGATGGGATTTCCCCAGTGTGGCCATGGCAGGCTGGTGTCTGACCTGTGTTTGCAGGTGGAAGCAGAGCGGCGGAAGCGGGCAATGGTGCTGGAGTCAGAGGGGACGCGGGAATCGGCTATCAACGTGGCTGAGGGGCAAAAGCAGGCCCAGATCCTGGCGTCAGAAGCTGAGAAGGCTGAACAAATCAACAAAGCTGCTGGTAGTCCCTTGGGATGGAACGTGTGGGGCCTGGGGGATCTGTAGCCCTCTGCACTGAGGGGTGATGGTCCCAGGAAGAGACTGCATCACTGCCTGTGGGCCAGGCTTCCTCAGCCACGCTGATCCTTCCCTGCTGGGGCCCTTGGGCTGAGCTCCAGCTCGTGTTGCTGCGCTGCAGCCTGGCGCAGCAGGAGGTGTGTGGCAGGAGTACTGCTGTGCTGCTGTGGGGCAAGAGGAGGCTTTGCGTGCCTGAAATTGTATTGATTTCCTCCTTGAAATTGTCCTGGTTCTCTACTTGCAAGTGCTTTGTTGCGGTTCTCACATGCATTCTGCTGTGTTTCATTGCAGGAGAAGCCAACGCCATGCTGGTCAAGGCCAGGGCCAAGGCAGAGGCTATTCAGCTCCTGGCAGCTGCTCTAGCACAGCAGGTCAGTGATGGCAACTTGGGGCAGCCACTGCAACTTGGGGCAGCTGCTGCTTTGGTGCTGGCACTGGGGAAGGTGAAACCGTGGCCGGGTGGCATCTGGCTTTCTCTTGGATGCTGCCTGGCATCTTCAGCAGCAGCGAGTGTGGAGCTTTGCTGTTTTGGGGGCTGTGACCAGCCAGGGTGGGCTGGGTAAGGGGCACAGCTGAGCTCTTGGTGGTAAGTGACTTGCTGCTGAGCCTCCTCCTTCTCTCCCCAGCATGGCAGTGCCGCCGCCTCTCTCTCTGTGGCAGAGCAGTACGTGAATGCCTTCTCCAAGCTTGCCAAAGACTCCAACACCCTCTTGCTGCCCGCCAACACCGGCGACGTCACCAATATGGTCGCGCAGGTCAGTCCGGTTGGAGGGACGCGCGTCTCTTGCCCAGGGGAGGTGAAGGTGGCAGCCAGGTGGGGCCTGGCTCTCTCCTTCCCCGTGGCTCTCTTGTTGCCTCCAGGCCCTGGGCATCTACACCACACTGACCAAGCCACAAGCTGTGAAGACCCAGGATGAGGTGCCCCCAGCCCAAGAGGACACCCAGCCTCCTGCCACAGAGGTGCTTAAGGCAGAACAGGCCAGCTCCAGCTAGCAGGGCCCGAAGGATCCCACACGTTCACCCGGGAGCTGCTAGGCTGCTGGCAGTCCTGTCCTGCCGCCCTCCCCGGTCAGAGGCTCTTCTTCCCTCCCCCTTGGTCCTTATTTTGTATTTGGATTTACATCACGCAATAAATGGTACCTGTAATAAATGGAGCCGCGCGCCCCCTGGTGCTCGGGGGCCCAACGCGCTCTCTTGCGCCGAGGCGGGGGCGGTGCCTCCTAAGCCGGCCGCTGCCGGCAGCTCCCACGGGTGCGTGGGGATCCCTCCTCTCCGGGGCCGTGAGCTCCGTGTCATCATCCCCTTGCTCTCCCGGTAGCTGCGCCTGCGCTGCGCAGCGGTGGGTTCTCTGTAGCGTGCTCCTCGTAGCGCGCGCGCGCGCGCGGCAGGGAGGGGAACGCCTGCGGCGATTAATTAATTAGTTAATTAAAGCTGGGTGTGCTCGGGGCCCTCGTGTTCCGAGGGAGGCCGGCGGCTCTCGGCCGCAAGGGGGCGCCGCCGCTCCCCGCTCCGCCGGTTCCGCCGCTCTTTGG
>VZSC01017497.1:0-19779 GCA_013398225.1 Steatornis caripensis | reverse complement strand
TTGTTTTTTTTTTTTTTTTTTGCTCTCTTCCTTTTTTTCGTTGCTGCTCCGCTGGGTTAGAAGCAAATCTCGGGGGCCGCGGAAAGAATTCGTTTTTTCGCCATCGTCATCATCACTATTATTATTCTTTTTTAATCTTTCTCCTTTTCCCATTTTGGATCTTAACCCTTTGATCTGTTTCCTTTAAAAGACTCTGATTCCCAACTCCCATCAGGGGGAGAGGGAGGAGAAATACAGGGCAGAAAACCCCCCCCCGAGCGAGTCCGTGCTCTCAGCTGTTGGCCAGCTTGGTGGGGGACAAAAGTCCCTTTAAAATATTGAATGTCAGTTGCAAACCTAAGAAAAGAAAAATCCGATCTGGAGCGCTAAATTTAGGAGCTTTTATATGGAACTTGGACTCTGCTGCTGGATTTTGTATGGATTTTTTTCAACCTTTGGTAAGTTTCGATTCACCTTCTGGGGTAAAAAGAAACAAATGGCTTTCAGGGGTGGTTTAGACTTTGGGCTGTAAAGCCCACAACATCACGTTGGGGTTTTTTAACCATTTGCGTTGCGTTTTTAACGAAGCAACGGGGACGTCGCGTTTTCTCGTTGGAGATTCCTAGAGTGCTGCTCTGTGGTTTATTTTATCCCCGATTTTAAAATCTGCTGCGGTTTATTATTTATCGCGCGTGCTGTGGGGAGGGGGGGAGCCCAGCCGTTCACCCCGAGGCTTCCCCTTGCAGGGAGGACAGACCCTGGCGTCCGCCCCTAGACTGCACTGAGCGACCAAAGCGGGTGGGAGGGAAACGTCGCCAGAGGCTGCCGGCAGAGATGGCCGAGAATTGGAAGAACTGCTTCGAAGAGGAGCTCATCTGCCCCATTTGCCTGCACGTCTTCGTGGAGCCGGTCCAGCTGCCCTGCAAGCACAACTTCTGCCGGGGCTGCATCGGGGAGGCGTGGGCCAAGGAGTCGGGCTTGGTGCGGTGCCCGGAGTGCAACCAGGCCTACAACCAGAAGCCCAACCTGGAGAAGAACCTGAAGCTCACCAACATCGTGGAGAAGTTCAACTCCCTCAACCTGGAGAAGCCCCCATCCGTCTTGCACTGCGTCTTTTGCCGCCGGGGCCCGCCGCTGCCGGCCCAGAAGATCTGTTTGAGGTGCGAGGCCCCGTGTTGCCAGTCCCACGTCCAGACCCACCTGCAGCAACCTTCCACGGCCCGGGGCCATCTCCTGGTGGAGGCAGACGACGTGCGGGCCTGGAGCTGCCCCCAGCACAACGCCTACCGCCTGTACCACTGCGAGGCCGAGCAGGTGGCCGTCTGCCAGTTCTGCTGCTACTACAGCGGGGCCCACCAGGGACACTCGGTCTGCGACGTGGAGATCCGCCGCAATGAGATCAGGGTAAGTCGGACCTTCCTGGGCATGTGGGTTTGTCCAGCCCAGGGGGGCTGCTGCTCTGCCTGGCCGCGCTCTTCCCTGCCGTGTTTGTTCCCAAGGGTTTGTGTTTGTGTAGGGTCTACACAAGATCCACCCCGGTGCTGTTTCTCCTCTGCCTGGTCCCCCTGTGGCAGACATGTTAGGTGGCCGCTCCAGCCGAGAAGGGATGGATCAGTGGGCACCAGGGGGGTGCTCACCGGGGAAGGGGGTCCATGCTGGGAGGCCTTTGGAGCTGTTCAGCTGTAGGACTGGTGACCCCTCAGGTCTGGGCTGCGTGGGAAGGGTGGAGGTCCTGGGCCGGTGGGGGGTTTGGAGGGGTCCCCTCCCTGCTGGGGTACGCAGCTGTTCGGGGGAAGGCAAAGCAGCCACCTGCATCTGAGGTCGAGTTGCCCCGAAATCGGGCTTCCCAGGGGGACAAAGCGGCTGCAGACGCGAACCCCGTCCATTGTGAGGCCTCTGAATGTCAAACGGACGGCTCTTCCCACCGCCTCCCTCCGGGGCTGGCGGCCGCCATCCCCTTCCCTCCCGGCGCTGGGAGAGCTGTGTGTCAGAGACCCACGGCTTCTTGCTGGCAGGCACTCGCACTTGGGGTTTGGCCAAATAATGTTTTTTTTTATTAGGGGCACAGGGCTGCCCCTACCCCCCAAAGCATCACAGGGGCGTAGCAGTGGATTCAAGGGAAAGCAAGTCTGTATTTTGCTCGTGGCCAGACCATCTGGCGGGAGCTTTCACCCCTGGCTCCCCACCCTGAAGTTCGTGGTGGGCATTTAGCAGCCCTGTGGGCAGCCCTGCTGTGACCACACCACCACCTTCGCCCCTTCCAGGGCTGCCCCTCCACTCCCCCTCCGACCCTTCGAAAGAGGCCTGGCGCTTCTCTACCGAATAAATATTTAACAATGAATTGAATGGTGATTACTGTAAAATGGGGATGATTTCCTGTGTGTTTTAATGTTGCCAAAATGAGTCACCATTTAGCAATTAAAAAAAAAGTCATAAATAAAAATTGCAGTATAATTACTTTCCAATTGGATGGCCAGGCCTGGGATGGGGCGGGGTGGGGGTGGGGGCACAGCTCTGTGCAGAGAGGAGCCAGCTTGAGCTCACAGGAAGGTTATTTTCCTCTCCAGGTTTTTTGAGGAAAAACCAGAGACCTCCGTGGAGGTGCCAGCAGCTCCACCACACGCGCTGGAAGGGGAAAGACCCAGCCAGGCTTTTGGAGAAGCGCTTTTCTGCTTCTATTTATAGGGAGTCATTTTGGTCTCCCTCTGCCAGGGTGGGGAGCCACCCCGGGAGGGCTGCGTGGGGCTGGGATGAGACTCGCGTGTGCATTTCCAGGGAGCCTTAGCCAGGGACCAAAACTATTTTTCCAGGTCCTTTTCCAGGACACTTTGATCTCATCTATTCCCGTTCTTGCTGCGTGGTTGTTTTTTTTTTGTTGTTGCTGCTGTTGTTATGGCTGGATGTTCACTGCTCCTTGCGGATGCATGATGCTAATGACCTGGCAGAAAGCTGCCACTGGCTAGGCTGGATTTTGGCCCTGGCTTGAAATTTTAGGATGTGTGGCCAGACACTGAACGTGTCAGGCGGCTGTATCGTAGAGCCGCAGACTTATTTTGTGACCTTGGCCAAATCCCTCGGTACCTCCATTGCCGTGTTATCTTAATTTCCTTTCTCTGCGATGATAAGCTTGTCTCTTCCCACCGGGCGCGTGGCTGGGTTGGGTGCTCGGAGGCCAGGGCAATGGAGGACAGCCCAAAGCTGGGGGATGGCGTACCCGAAGGGTTCCCATCCTGTGGTTAAAGCAGTCCCTCCGGGAACTGGCTGGAGTAGGGAAGAGCCCCCAGGAAAAACACCCGGTGGGTAACCAGCCCTCGCTGTGTGGCCTTGGCCAGATCTCTGGCTGAAAGCTGCCCCTCACCAGCCAGCAAGGAAGGCAGCCGTGTTGGCTCCCAAATTAGGGTGCGTGCGTTCAGCCGGTGATGGCTTCCTGCCTGTGGGAGCCAGGCCCAGGATTCCTGGCTGCTTGCTCACCCCGCGGCGGTGAGCCGCTCTTGGGGCATCCTGGGGAAGGAATGCTGGGGGGTGGATGAGTAACGCTGGGCCTGGGAGGTCTGGGGAAGGCCCCATCGTGAGAGGTTTGTTCCATACGTGATTTGCAGTCGTGAAGCTGTTAATTGAGAAATGAGTCAAAGTTTAGAGGCTTGGAGCCCTGTCCTTGGTGTGGGGGACTGGTGAGTGCGTGTGTGGGTGCGACATCAACCCGGTGTGGCAGAGGTGGCACTGAGAGCCCAGAGAAGGGACAAGAACCTGTTAACACCCTCCCCATAAACCCCCCTTTTTTAGCATTTATTACTCTGGCTCTGCTGCCAGCCCACCTTGGAGGGTATCTTACCTCTGGTTGCAGTCCTATTTGAAGGGGGAAAGGGACTCAAAACTCCTCGGGGACAGCATCAGCGTTTTCTCAGCTGGGAACTGGGGCAAGAGAGCTCGTGCTGGGTGAAAGAGGCTGGGGGCGGGTGTCTGCAGGAGGAAAGAGGGTGCCTGTGGAGGGCTCGCTTGAAGCGGGGGAGTGCGCTTGGTGGGCTTGGGGGAAGGGGACTGCTCGGCGTTAGGTGCTGCACAAACCCACAGAGCCCTGGCTCAGAATTGGTTGAACTCCACGGTGTAACCGTAATACAAACAGTAAATAAAATATGTGGTTAATCTTTCTTTTGTGGGCGTATAAAGCGCTTACCTCCCCTTCCCCCCGTGAGATGTTTTCTCCTTTGTTTCCTGTTTTTGTAGCACGTAAAGAGGAGAAGGGGAAAAAAAAAAGCCGACAACCTACNTTTTTTTTTTTTTTTTTTTTTTGCTTCTTGTCTTTTTGTTTGTGTCAAGGTCTCAAATCGGAGCATTTTTTCTTCCATTTTTGCCTGTGCTGCCCCAGCCACGTGCATCCTGCCTGCACGGGGGAACCTGCTTCCAGAGTTGAAAAAGAAAGTTGCTCCAGCATGAGGTTGATGTGTTGCCTTTTTTGTTTTTTTAATCCAAAAAGGGGAAAAATACATTGCCGGGATTGGAGCACAGATCAGAAGGCAGCAGCTAAAGAAGGAGATTCGCTCACAGGCTGTTACCGTGTTTGCCCCATCTTTGTGTGGGACACGGTTGATGGAGGCCGGGTACCTCAGAGCTCATGTGGGGATGTTCCAGCTGCCTGTCCTCAGCTGGATGTGCNATACATTGCCGGGATTGGAGCACAGATCAGAAGGCAGCAGCTAAAGAAGGGGATTCGCTCTCAGGCTGTTACCGTGTTTGCCCCATCTTTGTGTGGGACACGGTTGATGGAGGCCGGGTACCTCAGAGCTCATGTGGGGATGTTCCAGCTGCCTGTCCTCAGCTGGAGGTGCCACCAGTAGGAAGGGACTTGGGTAGAGGCTCTGTTCCTCCTTCTGTTTTGTTTCAGGGGATGGAGGTAGATTTCCCTCTGACCTAGCTTGCAGTGCATTTTTGGGAAATCGGGAGAAAATCCCTCCATGTTCTGAAGATCTTTGTTGATTTTGAACACCAAGAGGGAGGAGGTGCATTGTGGTGCTGAGACCTGTGGGAAAACGTTGGGGATCCTTCTGCGGGCGTGTAGGAAGTGTCCATGTGGCAGATCCAGGGGGACAGACAGGGACTGGGCTCCTGGGCCCCTCTGCTCCTCGGTGGGTTTGGGTTTTCTTTCTTAGCAGCCCCCCAGATAAGGCCAGCTCAGGTGCTTTCTAAAGTATGGGAGGGAGGAGAGGGGAGCACTTGGTAGGAGCGCAGCATGAGATGAATCCGAAGTCTGTACCAGAAACTCTGGTCCTTTGCCAGCGTGGGCCACCAGCCCCAGTGTGGAGATGGCTTGTGCGCTTTTCCTACTTGCCCCAGCTGATTGCATCTGCAGTTCACAAGCTCTCTAGAGGGAAAATACCACCAGCTTTGCTTTGACAGACGGCTCTGACACCAGAGACATCTTCCTGTTCGAAATGAGTCCCATTTCACATCCCTATGCTGCTGTCTGTGCTGGGGATGTTTTGCTGGGACCTTGGAAGCCCCAGTGCTGGGGAGGCTGGGGTCGGCTCTGCCACCAGGCTCCTGGCATGAGCTGCTGTAGGTTGTTTTACTCTGAAACAGGTTTGGTAACTTGTGATGGGCTGGATTTTTACAGGCTTACTTATTTTCCAGATGACTTGTTTATGAGGAGCACGGCACGCAGCTTACTGGAGGCATTGTAAGCACAAGTGCCCCAGTGCTCAAGTGTTAATTTGGCTCTAGTGACTGTAGATGGTGTGGGTGGTGCCTGGCAGGTGTTCTCCACGGTGCTCTTTGAATGTACCTGGTCCACAGGCGACTTTGGCAGTAGGTCCTATGAAGCTGGAGATGTGCAGGTTTTCCCTGCACCCTCCATCTGAGCCTCTGCCAGCATCCCAGAGCTGAACTGCCAGCTCTTTCCTCCCTGGTCAGCCTAGCGCACGTCTCTCTCTCCCATGGCTTTGCTCAAGGCCTGGTTCCTGCCCAGGGAGTCCAGTGCCAGGCTCCTAAATGTGACTGATCATTGTGCCCTGGGATGCTCTCAGTTGGTCAAGCTGCCATGATGAGTAATGACTTCTTGGGCCTTGGGCAGTTGCAGAAATCCCAGCACCCACCTAGCCTTGCTTTCTAGCTCCGTGCCGTTCACCGCCATCGATCTGTCAGGCTTTGCTGTTCTGTGTTGTCGGGGGCAGCAGGGGATTTCAGTTCAACCGATAGCGGCCTGTGCTGCTCTAGAGAGCCACCCTGCTGCAAACCCATCTGGGTTTGCTGGCTGGGTATCTTAGCGGTCCCAAATCTTTAGCTGAATGAGACAGTCTCCTGCCTCCCTGGAGTTTGGATTAAGGGCTTTTCGCTGCTGCTTTCCTGCTAAGCTTGAGTGTTTTCCTTGCCCTTAGCCCATCAGGTTGCCAGCAGTTACTTGCTCTAGGCCTGCAGCTGCAAGTCTTCTGTGTAGAGTCATCCGAGAAGTGACAGCAGAGACAGAGGATGTGAGGAGGCAGCCTGGTGGGTTTGGGAGTGGGGAGGCCTGTGTGGCAGGGACAGCTTTGGTAAGGAAGAGGAGCGGGACAGGGGCTGCAGTGGAGAATGCTCTCTTCCCATGGGAGACGATGCTGTATGGGCAGGTGCTGGTGAAGAACGAGGTGGAAGGAGGAGAGGGGAAGAGAGGTTCATCTGAGCACTTTGAGCTGCTTTGCAAGGAGCAGTGATGAATTGTAACCTGGCCTTACCCCTATGGTGTGTAGGGGTCGGCTGTACTTTGCAGGTGGGGCTGTCTAGGCACAGCCTTGCCCGCCCATGTCAGACAGCCTTGGCCAGAGAGTTTTCCGCCTTGAAACCCTCCCTGCATGGTGGCTTTGAATGAGTCCCTGAGATGAGGGTGTCCTGATCTGGTCCCTGAACCAGGATGTATAAGCCCAGCTTTGGCTGGTGATGAGGGCATAATAAAACTTAGCCCAGACCCTCGTTTTGTCTAAATCAAACCCATGATATTTATGTAAGTGTCGTGTGGCTGCTGGCATGGAGGTGTGCAGCATGCTGCTCTCCTCAAGCCCACGAGCACAATGGAGACAGAGAAGTAGGAAAGACTTGGGCTGAAGCATGACACCCCAGACTTTCCTCCGCCCCTCAGCCTCGTGCCTCAATTGTGGGAGCCCGAGTGAGCCCTTTGGGGAACACGCGAGTCCCAGGATGTTCCTCCCCTCCCCTTGCTCCAGCAAAGCGATGTCCTCGAGCTCTTCTGCATGCTCAGCCGAGCCTGGTCCTGGCGGAGGAGTGTCCACAGACTCTCTGCTGCTCTGGTCTTTGCCTCTGGAGATGAGGAGTTGCCTCTGCCCCCGTCTGAGCAGGGGGAGCAGAAGAGGGGGCTGACGAAGGGGGTGGGAGGAGAAGGCAGATTTCCATGTCTCACAAAGGGCACAAGCGATCAGATTCGTGCAACTGCCCAAGAATAAAGAGGCTCTTACAGCCCTGGCTGCCCTGACCTCTCTCCTCTCTGCTCCAGAGGACAGCGTGTGACCACACAGGGATTTCTTAGCTGTGCTTCGGAGGGAGGCAGCAGGTTTTGTATCCCCAGATCTGTCTGCAGCTTGCCTTGCATCATATTGGCCTATTTTTTGCTTGTTACCTATCTGTTTACTGGAAATCTTGGTACACGGTGGTAATTTTTTCTTTTCTTCTTCTCTTAAATTTAATGTAATTGTTTTGGGTTTTTTCAATCTGACGCTGAAATGGGGCTGAAAGCAGCAGTGCTTCCAGAGCAGGGACAAAAGTAACCAGGAAACACAGGGCAAGAGAGGAGGGATCGACACCGAAACAATGAAATAGCCAAGCAAGGGAAGACTGAATGCTCAATAGCACAAGCCTTTGCAGAAATGCCTGGCTAGTGCAGCATTTTATAATCAGCTTCTGTGCTGGGCTGGCCTGCAACAGTAGTGTGATGGGGGAGGAATGCTTTGAATTAGCTGGATGCCAGAATTAATTCTGTCAGAATTCAAATGTACATGTATGTACGGATTTATAAATAAACACTTGGAGCTGGATTCTGCTTTGCCACGCAGGCTCGGGGGCAGAATCTGGTCTGGCTTTTTTTCTTTTTCTTTTTTTTTTTTTTTAAAAAGCAAAAAAACCCTATGGATCTGGGCTAGTTTCTGGTGACTTTGTCAACTTTCTATGTTTATCAGCAGCCCATAGGCTCAGGAGATGCTGGTTTGGTTGGAGTAAGGGGGTGACTCGGAGGAGTCAGAGTTGCTGAGCTGGCTTGTGGTGGCAGCCAGTTTTCTGCATTGAACCTCCCATTTGCTGGTAGAGAAGCCAAGGTTGATGCTGGGGGACCAGCAGGGAGGTGTGGAGTGCGCAGGACCAGGGAGGGATGTCNGGTTTGGTTGGAGTAAGGGGGTGACTCGGAGGAGTCAGAGTTGCTGAGCTGGCTTGTGGTGGCAGCCAGTTTTCTGCATTGAACCTCCCATTTGCTGGTAGAGAAGCCAAGGTTGATGCTGGGGGACCAGCAGGGAGGTGTGGAGCGCGCAGGACCAGGGAGGGGTGTCTTCCTCTTCCCTTTGCTCCAGGGCAGAAGGACAGACAGAGGCAGCTACATCTCCTTTACCCAGGAGGACTACAGCCAGCGTGCTTGGGAATGGGAGGAAGAGATGCTTGGTCCCAAATACGGAGGGAGGGATGGTTATTTACAGGCAGAGACTCTGGATGCACGCAAGAGTTTTTACATATGTCCCACAGATGAACTCGCTGAAGAGGTTCCTGGCTCCGAATCCTTTCTGATAAGGACAGCTTCGGCCTGTTCTCACCAGGGGATCATGGTTGTCCCCTTTCTGTCTGGTGATTCGCTTGTGATAGGAACATGAGCAAAGTTCCCAGCTCAGAGCAGGGCCCTGGCACTCTGCAGCAGTGCCTTCCACATAAGGTGTGCTTGAAGNTATCCTCTTGCTAGTGGTGAGGGGGCTGCATCCCTCTCCCCATCTGAATCCGTGCGGAGCTGCTGGCTCTGTGGTGGGAGCTGGTTTTCCCTGCAGGTGAACTCTTCTGTGTTCAGACAAAGGGCTGGGGGTGCTGGTGCCTCCCTTTGTTCTCCTCCTGTCCTGGTGCACCCGCCTCCAACAGCAAAAAGCCCCATGAAGCACACATCTCTCAAATGGATGGAGCGGAATAAACGTGCTGCGAGGTCTCTGTCCCTGTCACAGACTCTTTGGGGATGGGGAGGGTACGTGTTCCCCCTTGCCTCGAGTATTGTGCTAGCCCCTTAGTAATGAGGGTGGCTGGATCTGGGAGGGAATTACTGCAGCTCTCCTGCCACAGCTGCACTGTTGTGGCTGGATGGCTAAGGCCAGCGAGCCTTGTTTGGGTCAGGAGAGGTTTGGTTGTAGGGGATAGGGATGGGATCTGCACCCTACAAGGGAATGGGAGCACATTTGGGGGCTATTTTCCTGCCTCTGCCTACTGGCATCCTGCATGACAGGGCATCCAGGCAGGGGACTGGAAATAACAGCTTGTGTGTCGTGCGAAGATCACCCCTTGCGGAATGCATCTTCTGAGGCTGTGAGCCCAGCAGGTAAAACCACAGCCTGTCCTCCAGCCAAGGGTTTTGTGGCAGTTTACTTACAACAGGGGAGCAAAAGGTCAGTTTAATCTCTGTGACAATCTAAAATATGGGCAGGGAAGTCAAGGTGTTACCCTGAAGTAGAGCTAAGTGGAGGTGGGGGGACCTGCTAGGGAGTCGGGAAGTCTGTGGCAGCATGGGGAAGCAATCCTGGAGGCTCAGACTTTCTTTGCTGTTGGTGGTACCTTGACGAACATACTAGCTGACCCCACCCAGGCGCTTCCTCCCCAAGGCTGGCTCATGGCTACTGCTATCATCTATAAGCGTACATGGTACTAATCTCCATTTATCAAAGTGCCTTTTCAGCAATCTGAAAAACAATACTGAGGCAACGAGCAAAAGCTAAACCTTCCTCTGTGCATTAAAACCGCCCGCTGGAGCCTTCCTCAGGAAATGTTCCTCCTTCCCAAAACGCAAGGCCAGGCTTTGCAGGAGAGAGAGACAAGAGGCATCTGAAAAGACGACCTTCATGCACACACTGTACCCAGTAACTGTAGACACATACACAGTGCTTCCCGAAACATGGAGGCTTGTTTGTCAGCTTGGGTGGAAGATGGAGGAAACCAGGGGAGTGGGAACCTGGGAGGCAGCAATCCCAGGCGTGTCCCATCTGTGAGGTGGTGATCCCAGGTGTTCTGGATCCTGACTCTGCGTGCTGCCCTGCATCCCTGGAGCCTGTCTCTTGTTCTGTGCCGTGGAGGGAGCAGGCGTTAATGTTTTGAAGGTCAAGCAGAAATCATGAGCTGGTCCTGAGGCACAGCTGTGCTAGCCGGCAGGTAAGGAGAAGCCACTGCAGAACTGAGCTATCAGCCATGTGAGTTTGTGGGTGCAAGCTCACCAGGGGAAGCTGCTGTTGTGGATCCTTCTGCTCTAGAAAATGGCAGTGCGATCATGGCTAGAAACGGCTTCTCTGGTTGTGCCCTGCACGCTGATGCTGCCGCCTGGATCCCTGTGCAGCTCTCAGCACATCCTGTAACCTTCATGCCTCCACTGCATCCTCTTTAAAAGAGGATAATGAAACTGAAAGGGGGAAGCAGCAGGCGCTGGAGGCACCTCGGACTGCCAGACTTGATAAAGCATTGTTGGTCTGCTGGAGACCTGAGGAGCCTGATTTTTGAGTCAGGAGATGAAATGCCAGGTGGGTAGAGGGCATCTAGCAAAAGCCACCTCGTTTGGGGATGGAAAGTAAGCCTCGAATATGTCTCGCATGCAATGTCAGGACCAGAGTTCAGAGCGATTCCCCTGGCTCCCTGGGAAGATGGAGCTGACTTGGGTCTGAGCTGTCGAGCTCTGATCACTGAGTCAAACCTAGAAGATAAATGATACTTCAGGGGGGCCTGAAATCAATAATGTCAAAGACTGGCCCGTAATTGGGCAATATTAAAAACCAATGACAGGCCTCCCCCTAGGAGCAGAAGTCAGCACATTGAAGGAGAGCAGCAGAATTTGCTCCTTTATGGTTATTCCCTGGCAGTGCCCACATCCAAAACCCACCTCCCCAGGCTGCCCACTGCAACATCAGCGATTTTCCCCACCTCAATCAACATGGACCAGATCCTGCAGGTCCCTGACAGCCAGCCCCTCTTTGCTGCTCCCTGTGCAGCTGGTCCAGAGCACTCCTGCCCTTGGGAGAGTGGNGGCTGCCCACTGCAACATCAGCGATTTTCCCCACCTCAATCAACATGGACCAGATCCTGCAGGTCCCTGACAGCCAGCCCCTCTTTGCTGGTCCCTGTGCAGCTGGTCCAGAGCACTCCTGCCCTTGGGAGAGTGGCTGAGGTGAAGACAAAAGCAATGCAGCCCAGTGCTGGCCACCAGCTGCTTTTGCTGCTGGGGGTTGAGCTGGAGCCACGGGAGGCAGAGGATGGGAGGAGAGGCTGAAGCAGGAGGTCACGTCGATGCCGTGGGTACTGTGATGTGGTGCATGTTGTAAAGAAGCTCAGCTTTGGGGAGTGCATTGGGGAGAGGAGTTTGGGAAATGAGGGCTGCAGGTGGCCCTTGACTTTGTCCTGAATATGTTGTTTTCACCTGTATTTATCAATTAACATGTGCCACAAATGTTTAGGCACCAGTGGGCAGGAGGCAGGTGGGCTGTGCAGTTGTGCCCATTTTGAGGGTACTGGTGTTCAAGCTTATCACAGAGGTGGCTTTTCTCCTGGGTGGGCAGGGGACTGTGCCCCACACTTGGCTGCAGCGTGTGCTTCCCCTAGTCAGCAGCAGCTACAGCCCGGCAGAGGTGGAGAAGATGGCATTGATTTATTTGCAGGAGCAAATTAAAAGAAACTCAAGTCCCTTTTTACGTGCATCCTTAAAGGTATGCACACTCTGTCACAGCTCCGCAGAGCAGGGCCACGCTGGGGCTTCTGTGAAGGGCTCTGGGAAATAGGATGTTGCCTCTCTTTCCCAAGCGCAAAGGCAATTAAAGGAGAAGGGGCCGTGCCATCTCCTGCCGCTGCCCCTTGTGTGTCACGGGGAGCTGCAGATGCTGCTTGCCTTTGCCCGGGGCTCCTCTTCCCCTTCCTCCCCTCTACCCCACCCCATCCTCGCCAGGAAGCCTGCCCTTTGTGTGAAGTGATGCCTCCTGACATCAGCCGGGCGCCCGCAATTTCCTCTGCAGCGGGGAGGGTGAGCGGGCAAGGAGAGAGGGGTGCCACGCTCCCCAAGGGATGACGTAGGGCCCCGGCCTTGCTGGAGCACAGGGCGGTGCTTGGGGGGAGGCTGCATGCCCAGCCAGGTTGCTGATTGCCCCCAGCCTCACCAGCTTGGTGATGCGGTGGAGCTTTGCCTGCTTGTGCTGCTCTGCCTGAAAGCACCGTGCTGGTGCATTNGGTGCCACGCTCCCCAAGGGATGACGTAGGGCCCCGGCCTTGCTGGAGCACAGGGCAGTGCCTGGGGGGAGGCTGCATGCCCAGCCAGGTTGCTGATTGCCCCCAGCCTCACCAGCTTGGTGATGCGGTGGAGCTTTGCCTGCTTGTGCTGCTCTGCCTGAAAGCACCGTGCTGGGGCATTACTTCTTGCTGCCTGCGACTGATTGCTTTGGCGGCATCTTTATTTGACCCCTCTAGGGATGCTGTATTGGGCTCTATATAGCTGAAGCTTGGGCAGTGCTGACTGTGGGATCTTGCTCTGGAGTCAGTGGCCGAGTGCCACGGAGCAGAAGTGGAGGGGCTCACAGCGAGGCAGGAGCAGGGCTGACATCTCCTGCATCCTAAGGTGGCACGTGAGCTCTGGGAGCACCTTGCTGTCTGTGCAGACACGTCACTTCGGCAAGGGCAGGGCGCAGCTTGGCTGCGAGGGGTTTGCGGGGTGCGGGCTCTTGGCTGCTCCTTGGAAACGGGCTAATGCAACACATGGGAATTGGCCAAGCGCCTGCCAGCAAGAAGCCGTGGCTGGCACCTTGCCAGGAGCTTGGGGGCGTCGCATCTCTGATTCGAGATGTGTTTACTGGCGGATGGCATTTTGCAGCTGGCTGGCTGGAAACTACAGGTCCCAGCATGCTCCCTTGCATGTCGCCTGGCTGCTGAGCTCTAGCAGGAGCGTGGTACCAGGGGGGTCGTAGTCTCTGTCCTCGCTGCTGTGGGAGTTTTGCTGCCACAGAGAAGGGCTCTGGTTCAGCATTGCTGGGCAGAGCCAGGCTGCGAGACATGGGCTGGTCTCTGCCTTCTGCTTTCTTATCCTCCAACCACCCACTTGCTCAATGCAAGACCAAGTTGGTCTTTTTATGTCACCAGGCTGGGGAGGGGATCTGGTCCTATTCTTACTCCTTTGCAATGTAAATATTTTGGTCCCGAGTACGTTGCTGGGAGCTGGGTGTCACGTTGAGGAGCATGATTCATTCATGCTGTTGCTGCTCAGAGCACAATGAGGCAGCCTTGGGACCAGTCCCAAAGATTTCCTGTGATCGCGGCTGGTGGGGAATTTGGGATGTCACGTTTGAGTAATTCAGAGCCCTCTTTGCGTGATTTCTGCAAGCCAGAAGTCCTGTGCTGTGCCCAGAGCGCTCAGCACTTGCCACTTCCAAAATGCGGTGGGTGCAGGTGGCTTGTGTTTCAAGAGGGAGGAAGAACGGAGAGTGAGGCTGAGCTCTGGCTCTTTCCTTCCTCAACTGCTGGCGTGCGGAAGAGGTTGCAGGGTGTAGGGCTTTGTGCCTGGTCCCAATCAGCCTAACAATTAAAGATACAAAGGATGCGAGTTTGAAACCTGCTGCACATCAAGTCTTGGAGGGGGCCCTGGCACAGCTTCCCCTGTGGGGCTGGCACTGCAGGAGAATCCGTGTGTGTTTGAGGGATGTGGGAGAACCTGAGGTGGGACGCTGGGCGGACAGGTGGGAGCACTGGAAGATGCCCCTCCGTCCCTTGCTTCCTCCGCCTATGCCCTACTGCCAGAAGGGACGTTTAGTCAGTGGCGCATGAGGGGCTGCACCCTCTACCCCAGGGCTGCCTCCCTCTGTCCCCCTGCACATCACTCCATCCTCCCCACGCCGCTGAGAGCCAGGTGTGGGCTCTGCAGCGCCCAGATTCGTTCTGGCATCCTTCGTTAGATGGTGTTTGTTCATGCTGCATTTTTCTTTTTGCTGGCTTGTTTGGACACGCACTGGTACATTCACGGCACTCAGGCAGTAACGTGAGTCTCTTTCCCATTAGGAAAGGGGCCAGGATTTGGGGGGCTGGGAGGGTGGCTTAAGCAGTAGTTTCTGAGATATTTCCTTCTGCTGCCACACCCTGCGTGAAAGAGCAATATCCATGGCTTCAGCTGCTATTGCAAGGCTCCGAACGTCTCTCTTTTAATATAGATTGGTATCATTTTGCATTTTAAAGTAAAAACACGCTGCAAGCTGCAGACAGCTGTCGGTTGGCAGCTTTGTTTGAACATCTGGTATTGCTGGGCTGCTGTTCAGCGCTATCTAACTATGGGATTCATAAAGATTATAATCCAGGCTTTCAGATTCTCAACAGCCGCCTCGCGAAAAAACGGGGGAGAGAGAAAACCTAGCGGAGAGGCGACTGAGGGGTGCTCGGCATTCGGCAGGTCGTGGTTGGTCTCCTCCTGGGTGCGGAGTGGCTCATGCACTCACTCCATGTCTCCTTGGCTGCCCGCAGGTGCTGACGAGCTGCTTCCAGCCTGCAAAGTGCTGGGCGCTGGGGAGCTGTAGAAGTGCAAAGTACTCTTTTTTTTTTTTCCTTTTCTTTTCTTTTCTTCCCCCTCTTTTTATTTTTTCCAGCTTGTGTGCTGAATCCGATTGAGTCTCGTACTCCTCTGGGTGGTGTCTGGCGCTGGTGAGCTGAAGCAGCAGAATCTGCTGTGGCTTTGGGTAGATGCTTGTAACAGTTGTCTGCAGCAGCAGGACTTGGTTTCTTTTTCTTTAAAGTAAACGTGATGGAGGAGCCAAGGCTCGGAGTAAACATCTCGGCATGTCAAAACCTCGTTTCCAAGATAAATTGAGTCCCCTTTTCTTGCCAACCGAAAGGTTGAGATAGCCACCTCTGTAAGTCCCATCCATCCCTCTGTGAGTCAGGCACTTTCCTTGGCACCTTTGAGAATTAAGCAGCCTCTAAGTCCCTAACGGGTTTTATAAATCTTGTTAGTTGATCTGCATTTTTGCAAAGCTCTTTGAATCCAGCCTATTGGCACATAAGTCACCTTGACTTTCTGCAAGGCTTTGACTCCCAGCTCCCTTTCAGGCTCCATTTGTCAGTTGGAGGTGCACAAAAACCATCCCCCCTTATCTTTATTAGGAAAAAAAAAAGCTGCCTGGAGAAATGTAGCTGCGCTCTAGTTGGTGCACGCCAGTAATAGAGGTGCATATAAACCTGTTCTGCCCTTGTTTGTGTTGATTTAACTTACCAGTACAAATTAAAATAGCCTTGAGCGGTTGGAAGTTTAACTAGATCAGTTGGGAGGAAAAAAAATAAAATCAGGGCCTTTAAATCAAAGCAGAGTTTTCTTTCTTGTGCTGCCTGAGCCCAGACAGCGCCTTTGTGCCGCCTGCACAGGCGGACCCCTTGTCTCTGGGTCACCAAATGAGACGCTGATGGGGCACGTGGCTGCAGGCTGTTGCCTTTGTACTCATCGGTGGTGACATGTGGGTGCGTGTGGGTATTGCTGCAGCTGCTCTGCTCCTCAGTGGTATCTGGGTTCCCCCAAAAAAACTGCTTGTGCATCCGGATCCTCAGGCCAGGCTCCCTCTGTTGCATAAATCAGAAATTAAGGGGAGTAGGAAGCTGAAGGGGCTCAGGTCTTCCCATGGCAGGGCTCAGCCATGGTGGGTGCAGAGCAGAGGTCTTTGGGCAGAGGAGAGGCAGCTCAGCCTGCAGTGGGAGGAAGGGTGGAAGAGGCTGGCTGTGTTTCACCCCTGCAGGGAGAAAGCTCTGAGATCACACAGGCCAGCTGGATCTTGAATCCAAGATGTTTATTTGGAAGAGGGAGCGAGGGTTTCTCAATTTTGCAGGGTCTGCAGATGGGGGTAGGTTTGCTGCCAAGTGATGGGAGTGGGTCTTTGCAGGATGGCTGCTTTTGAAGGCAAGGCGTCCCACCAGCTGCAGTCTGGGGATGACTGGCCAGGACCCTGAGATTGCAGTGCATTGGGAAGATCCTGGGATTCAACAGAGCTAGGAGAGGCTGGGATAACAACAGATCGAGGAAGGATTGGGGGTGCTGCCAAAGCCTGTTTATTTTTTTGTGGGGTTTATGGAAGGAGCGGCTCACAGATGATAGATCAGAGCAACAGGGCTTCTGTGAGGAGCAGGATTTTGTGATTTGACTGGGTTTCAGCGCTGAATGACCTCCCATTTCTGCCCAGACTGCCACCACTGGAGCTGGCAGAGTTTGGGGAGATGACCCAGCCAAAAGAGATTGCTTGTTTTTTTACTGGCTTAATTTTTCGGCTGGATCCGTGGTCGGGAAGGGGCGGATGTGTGAAAACAGAGACAGAAGAGAGAGAAGAGGTGGTTAGGGCTCCCGTAACGTACATGTAAATTGATTGAAACGTTCAAGAAACCACAAGCACAGAGCACACCGAAGGCTGAAACGGCAGGATTTCTTACATAATCTCTTAGGCTCTGAAAAACTGTGAAGCTTGGTGAATCCAGTCAGTGTAGCTGCAGAGCCCAGATTTTTGTATGGTGGGAAGGAAATGGAAGGCAATATTGGTCATCGGGGCCAGATGTGCTCCAGGTGTTGGTGTCAGTCTGAGGTCCCAAGTGGCTGGAAACCGTTGCTCAAGGTGCTTGGGTCTGGATGCCTGAAACTTTCTGGATGTCACAAACCCCTGCGCTTTCCCCGAGTGCCCCCTCAATGCCCCAGTGTTGGTGCTCCGGAACCAGTTGCTCGAAGGGCTTTTGGTGCTGTGTTGTACTGGGCAAGGCAGGCTTGTGCCGGGGCCTGCAGCCAGAGCCCTGTGCTGGAGATGGCTCAGCAGCAAGGTGAGTTTTGGCACTGATTTATAAGCAGCCCCAAAACAGGACGTTTTCCCCCTAAAACTGAAAGAGAGGGGGAAAAGAGCTCTTCCCTCGCATCCTTGGTGGCGGAGAAGGTATGGACCTTGTCCTTCATAAACATGGAGCTGAGCCCTGTGACTCTTCTTGGCTCTCCTTGCTCCCAGGCAGAGGTGGCCCGGACTGTCCTCCCTTCCGAAAACTGACCAGGGAGGGCTGCTGGCTGGCACCTGTGCCCAAGCCTGGGTGGGGATCTACTCTCCCTCCCTTCCCAGCAGAGACAAAAAAGATTTTTTGAGCTCCTTGCTGTCTCGAGGGCCTGGTCACGCCTGCAGCTGCAGCCCCGGCAGCTCTCAGAGATGGTCTCTCTGTCTTGCTCCTGCACGACCTAAAAGCATCTGCTGTCCCTGCGTCACCAGGACACAGTGCAGGAGCACATTTTGCCCGGCCGGGTGCCATCTCCCCTGGTAGGTCTGGGGCGGGAGGTGGCTGCATCAGCCAGAGGCACGGGCATCACCGAGGCTCATCTTTGTCCTGTGAAGCCAGTAGCATCAGTCGGAATTTGCCTAGCTGCACGCTTGGCATGCAAACCAGCTCCCCTGTCCCTGTATTTATCTTTCCTGATGTGTTTCCAGTTCCTTTCTTCCTCTCCTCCCCATGCTGCGAGTGAGCCTTGTGTCCCAGGTCTGGCTGAGGTGGTTTGCCCCGCTTTCACCATGTCTTGCTGCGCTTTGCATGGGGTCAGCTTGTCCGACACTGGCCCATGGTCAGCACGGCCTCGCTCCTACCTTCCAACGTGCTGCAAAAGTGGCTTTGGTGTTCGGGGCACCTCTGCTTTGCGGGCCACATTGCTCATACTGGGCACCCCATATCAGGAAGGCTCCTGCCTCCGGGACCTGCTGGGCTGCTGGCACAGAAGCAATGCTTCTGGAGCTACTGGCCTCGTCTTTCTGCCCCTTAGTTCCCCTTATCCCCCTTCTTCTCTCAAAGTTGTCCCTGCTCAGAGGACACTGACAGCAGCAGCAGCTAGGATGCATCTTGACGTTGGTGTTTGAAAGTGGCATGGAGAGCCCTGGCCGCCGCCTTACATTTGTGTAAGAGGCACAGCCTGCGGCACAAATCCACGAGTAACCCCTGCGGCAGCAGGGAGCGGGGAGCACATAGAGGCCTGGGGAGGCAAATTAACATCCTCAAGGTCCCTCTGAAGGTTGCTTTCTGACGGAGAATAGGTCCCCATTTCCTGGCCTCCAGAAATCCTGCTGCTGGCCCCACACGACACAATGCCTTGTATTTTCCCCTTACTAACGAGTTCTTCCTTTTTGCCGGGTCTAAACAAGGGGAAGAGCCGTCCCAGGCTGTGGGCACCGGCACAGCCCTGTGGTGGTCCAGGGTCTGCTGGTACAAGGCCGTGCGTAGGAGCCTTGGTCTGCCATGCCTGCGGTGCCGCAGGGACAAGGGCGGGCTTGCATACTGCCGCGCAGCTGGGAGTCATGGCTCAGTGTGCCAGCCACACTGTAGGGATGCCCCATGCTGGGGCGGGCACTGGAGGTGAGCTTTGCCTCTGGGGCAGCCGATGAAGATGGGACATGGGGCTTAGCCTGATGGTTTCTCCTCCCTGGCATGCTGGGGAAGGCTCAGAGACCAGGCAGCATCTCGCAGGGAGATGGGGACAGTCAGGAGGCATCTCCACCCACCACGGTGTGAGAACAGGGTGGAGAGCCGCTTTTGCAAAAGGCACCCTGCATCCTGTTCCCCCAAGTCAGCACTGCGTATTCAGCCTCCAGCCCTTTTCCACGAAGCACCAGCTCTCACAGTGCTCAGGGGGTCCCTTGGTGCTGGCAAGAGAGTCCCTTTGATGGCCGTGCCCTGCATGGCTGCTGCTCCCATCCCTTCCTAGCAAGGGCAGCTATTAATATCCTGGAGGCTGTTCCCCTCCGCTCTTCCTTCCCTGGCCAGGGATAAACCAGTGCAGGGAGCACCGTGAGAAAACCCAAACCCTGTAGCAGCGTGTGTGTGCTCCGGGGGGGCGCAAGGCCTCCTGCTCAGGCCAGACACCTCCCCTTCTGCCTGGTGCTTACTGTAAATGTGTGCAAGATGAAACCCCAACCAGAAAACATTTCCTTCCTGTCCCTGTAAGCGGATCAGCCTCCCATGGGGGCCACTGGGAGTTTGAAAGAGCTGCTTTTGCCTGGGTCTGATCAGCAGGAGAGTGTGGCGTAGGGTGGGAAGGATGCTCTGGGGGGTTTGGGCTGTGGGGGTGGGTCTCCTCAGGCTGCAGCAGTGGGGGACCTCATGGTTTGAGATCCTGTTTTTGGCCGGCACTGGGGTGCTGTGCCCCAGAGCCAAACAGTGTCGAGGCGCCGGTGCGTTGGCAGGTGGGGGGACGCTTTCAGGAGGGATGAGAATAGCTCGTTGCATGGGTTTTTCTCAGAAAACCAGCCAGCTGATGGTGGAGTGGGGATGGGGAGCAGGAAGCCTGCGAGTGGGAGGCGCAGGGAGGCAAAAGGTGGCACTCGCCTCCCTGGTCCAGGGCTCTCAGTGCATTAAAATTCAGTCACTGTGACTTCAGGCCCATCTCCAGCAACATTCTGGGACACGAGTCTCAATGGGGGCCCTTGATCCTGGTCCCTGGGCTGAGCTGCAGGTGTCTGGAGCTATTCCCACAACAGGCATCTGCCCTTCACGGCTTCCTCGCTCCGGTTCCACCTTCCTCCTCACCCTTCCTCCCCCTCATGCTCCGAGCTGCTCCCTCCATTCTGGCTTTCCGGTGGCTGCAAACAA
>VZSC01017492.1:0-10145 GCA_013398225.1 Steatornis caripensis | reverse complement strand
ACAGTGTCCTGGGCCCTGCCAGGAGGAGCGTGGCCAGCACATCGAGGGAAGTGTTTTCCCCTGCCAGACACTGGGGATGCTGCTGTGGCTAGTTGGGGCTAGTTGCCCAGTTCAAGGGTGATACGGATGGCCAGCCCTGCAGCGCAGAGCATGCAAGGAGAGGTGATGGGCTAACTGGGGTAAGGAGGGGATCTAACTGCAGCTGCAGCTGTTTGAGGGCAGACGCAAAGAAGACAGACCCAAACACTTCTCAGAACGCCAGACTCTGTAANGTTTGATCTTATGGAGAATAAAGACAACAGTGTCCTGGGCCCTGCCAGGAGGAGCGTGGCCAGCACATCGAGGGAAGTGTTTTCCCCTGCCAGACACTGGGGATGCTGCTGTGGCTAGTTGGGGCTAGTTGCCCAGTTCAAGGGTGATACGGATGGCCAGCCCTGCAGCGCAGGGCATGCAAGGAGAGGTGATGGGCTAACTGGGGTAAGGAGGGGATCTAACTGCAGCTGCAGCTGTTTGAGGGCAGACGCAAAGAAGACAGACCCAAACACTTCTCAGAACGCCAGACTCTGTAACAAGGGACAAGGACCACAAGTTCAGACTGGACATTAGGAAAAGCTTCTCCAAAGGACGGCACAGCCCCGGGGCAGGTCACAGAGGGGTGGTGGATCTCCTTCCTTGGGGGAGCTTCAGCTAAATGCTGTGGTTGGCTTGAGCTAATGCTGGTGGTGGTCCTGCTGCAAGTAGGCATCTGAACCCCAGACCCCAGAGCCTCTTCCATCTGCACTTCTAGGTGTCTACTGCTTGTGGTGTGTGTGGGAATACTCGTCATGTTGTCCCGTGCAGAAGACTATTATGTCCAACCAGCTGTGTATTTACCCCTTTTTCCATTCATCAACCACGTCCTTCTTCTTGCAAGATGAGGCGGGTGTTGTAACGACGTTGTCACTTTTCCCGTATTCTTCCCCATTCCGCCCCTTGGGCCCTGCCCCTTGTTTTCAGTTCTGCATGCAAACGGGTCTCACTTTGTCTCACCTGCAAAAGTTGCCCATTCTCTGCTTGTCCTGTCCCCGGGCCCTCACAAAACGGTGTTCATCACCCTAGCAGAAGTCTGGCCTCTGGACAACCCAAAGGAGCAACGCTGCCCATTGCCTTTGGATCTGCTTACAGTTCTGCCACGGCCTCTCCAGCCTGGACGTTTTAGTGCTGGAGGGATCAGGACTGACCCCTGCCTTGCAGGGCTGCAGCGCAAGACGCAGGTGGAAACACCCAAGCCCCTTGGACTTGGCATTGGAGTTGGATGCTCACTCTGAAAGAGAGAGGACCTTGGACCTGTAGGCGCCAGCCCTGCACTCATCCTTCCTGGGCCCGCACAGGTCCTACAGTTTCCCTCCCGACAAATTTAATTAGCAGCCTATACGGTTACCTCATACTCGAGATGATAAGCAATTAATCCCATTGCCAGGTGCTGTCACTGCCAACAACTCTGACAGCATTTGGAGAGCAGAGGATAGAAATACAGAAGGGAAAACAGGGTTAAATGAGATTAACTGAAGAGGAACGTGGTGCTCAGCTGACTTCTGTGATGTGGGTTAAAGAGCTGGCAATAAAGGAAGAAGTCACAATGCAAATGTTCCCGTTTAACCCTGCCATTCTTCGTGGGACAGAAACACAAGCAGACGGCACAGGCCTGCAAAAGCATCCTCCCATTGCTAGTGGCTTTTAGCTAGGTCCCCATGCCATCGACCGGGCCAGCATCCTGCACCTCACCGGCACCTCAAGGAGATCACCTGGGTCATGTCACCCCCCCAACACACACGCACCGCTGCTCCAGCCTCGCAGCTGGAGGTGTCAGGACTCCAAAACCCACACCCTACAATAGCGCTTCCCAGAGATGTCCCGAGCCACTTCATCTGCCTCCCAGCTTCAGCCCCCGGCTCCTCCAGACACCACCCGCCTTGGACGTGCCCCGGCAAGGATTTCCACGCTGCACCCTGCCTGTCTGCAGCTTACCACCAGCTGCTTGGTTTAAGAGCTGGTGTCTTATTCTCACCCCCATCCACCCTTTCACTCAGCCCAGCGGCAGGTGCAGAGGGGCAGCAACGGTGTCAGCATGGAGCGGTGACGGGACCGTCGTACTGGGGTGTCACGGAGGTTTGGAGAGGAGTGGGCAGAGCACAGTGACGACGACCTGTTTCGGGAGCTCCCCAAAAGAGCACGCTGGAAAGTCCTGCAAGGCACAAATAGTCCCCGACCTTGCAGCCAGGCTGTCCTCAGCCCAGCGCAAACAAGCTCCGAAGATCAGGAAAACCGCATGGGCCAAGGAGTCAGCCTTTTGGAGATCACGGGACAAACCGACGGCGGTCATCACACACCGACTCTGCAGCACGGCCTGGGCCAAAGCCAGGCGGTTACAGCCCCTGCTCTCCTGCAAGAGCATCACCAGCCCGCTGGGCAGGACTGTCGAGGCAGGGAGCACCCTCACCCAAACCCTCGCAGCTCGCTCCCAGCGCCCACGCACCGGCAGCGGGGCTGGGCCCTCGCCTGGGAGAGGCTTCTCGCCAGCAGCTTGCCAGCAAATCACTCCCGCAGGCTCCGAGGGCTTCGCAAGGTCATCGCCCCATTGGCACCCCTCAGAAGATCAAGCATCTGGGCAAGACCTCCTGTGGGCACGCGCACCTGCAAGCCCCCCGCGCCAACCTGCTCCGGGCGGCACATCCATCAGCGGTGACGGGATTCCACTTTCGGGGAGAAATGCCTGGAATTTCTTACCTGCCCCATCAGCCTGGTTCAGCCTCCCCAAGCTGTCACGGGGGCCCTTAAAGGGAAATCGAAAGTTTTCTGTCCCTGCCTGGGCGTGGGGACTGGGGTGCTGCCAGCACCCTCAGAGTATGGGCGGTGAGGACCATAATCCAGCACTTCTCCAGGCAGAGCCGTTCAGCAGACACCCAAGGGAGAGGACCTTCCTATCCCGAGCAGACACACAGCCGGATGCTCGTCACGCTGCTGTCGACCGCGGGTGACTGTGCCCCAAAGGCACGGCTCTCAGCTCACTTCCACAGGCCGGCGTCCCTGAGTGAAGCTGAAACCAGACAGCGAGTTCAAGGCCAGGAGCGCAGCGCTGGTGGCAGCAGACGCTTTGGACCTCCGTGGCCCTGCAGACGCCCGAGGAGCGCTCTAGGGCGTAGCTCCAAGACCAAGCTCAGCAGCCAGCAGCGCTCCCCTGAAGCGCGACACGACCTACCCCAACGGGGACGTCGGGCGCTGCAGGTCTAGGAGCAATCCCCGTCCTAGCACATGGGGTGACTGGGATGCTGCCAACACCTCCGCAGTTTCAACCCCAAAACCTTGTCTCGGTGGCTTGGCGCACACAGAAGGACCTCGAGCTTCAGGTGTCAGACAGCACTGCCGCCGGAGCCCCGGGGTGACTCACACGGAGCGGCGCGAGGTGCCGCGCCATCAGGTTATTTCTGTGCAGTTACGTGCTAGCGGAAGCACCAAGTGTTACGCTCTCCTTACTCAGGCTCTTGCTTTCTTCTGGTGCAGACGACGGAGCGTTTTCCAGCCACTGACTGAAACGCTGCGTGGTGGGTTTTTTTTTTTTTTTGGTTCTGCTCCGGATTCCTGACAACAGAGTAATTTATTTTATTTTGATATTTTAAAAATTGCTTTTCAGGCAAGCAGCATGCCCGTTCTCAACAGACGTAAACACTGCCGCGCCACATACGGAATGAGCGGTAGTTTAAACGCTAAGCCAGCTTTCTCCAAGTGGTCTCCAGAAGAATTNGGTGGTTTTTTTTTTTTTTGGTTCTGCTCCGGATTCCTGACAACAGAGTAATTTATTTTATTTTGATATTTTAAAAATTGCTTTTCAGGCAAGCAGCATGCCCGTTCTCAACAGACGTAAACACTGCCGCGCCACATACGGAATGAGCGGTAGTTTAAACGCTAAGCCAGCTTTCTCCAAGTGGTCTCCAGAAGAATTTAGGACTTTCACATTTTGTTACTTTGTTTGGTCTTGTTTAAATGTTTCCCAAAGCTTCTGCCTGGGAGAGCTCTGACTCGGCAGGGTGGTATGTTAACCGTTCCAGCAACAGCTCCCAACCTTTCACAGCAGCGAAAGAAGCAAACCAAGAAAGCAAGTGGTGACATCAAAGTTGCACTGATGGAAAACCTCTAATCCTATAAACCCTTCCTGCTTTAATTGGTGTTAAAACAAAGATAATCTTATCTCAGCCCTATAAAAGAAGGGATAGGAGGTACTCTCTAAAAGCCTCTCTAAAAGCCCTCATAAACTTGACAAACACTGCGTGTTTTGAGCCCGAGGAGAACGGCTTTAATCCTAAAGGAAACACGAAAGTAAAAAGGGAGCTTTTGCTGGACCGGAGCCCTTCACGTGGACGGCCTCCCCAGCCCCCTCCGTCCCGGTGCAAACCCGCAGCCACTCCACCAGCACCGCGGGGCTGCTGGCGATGGGCGCGCACGTCCGTCCTCCGAGATCAGGCACACAGACACGGGGACCAGGGCAGCAAGGGTCTGCACGGCTCCAACAGTGAACAGAGCCAGGACCAGGCCCCCAGGTGGACTCGCGCCTCCCCCTCCAGGCACTCCAAGCGCATCCGTGGCTGCTCAATGTTTTCATCCGTGCATCGCCTGTCTGTACCCAGCTCCCTTATCCAGGGCGTTGGAGGAACAGGTTTCGGGGGCAGCGGTGCAGAGTCGGAGACTGGGTCTCTGACGGACGCCCCCGCCGGACCCAGAGGCCGCAGCCCCTACAGCCAGCGTGCGGAAGTGCTGACAGCCCTGCTGCCAACTGCTCTGCCTCCGCTTCCCACAGCGTGAGGGCCAGTGCGCTCCCACCCCGCACGCTCCTCTGCATCTCCAGCAGGCACTCTGGAGACCCCCTCCAAGAGCGCATTGCCAGGGCACAAGCGGCTTCTCCAGGCAGAGGCAGGGGTAGCCAGGAAAACTTGGAGTGGGCATGTTTAATCATTACATTTTAATGCTGCTGAGCACCCAGTTTAGACAAGTTTAAAACACGCCAGCTGGTGAAGTGCCAGCAGCCGCTTTCCAGATGACAACATTGCTCTTTGTCAGCACTAGGTGCTGAGTGGAGCTGGCACAAGGGCTGATTAAAAATGGTCAGTTACGGTGGTTTAAATCAGCGGGGGTGTAGCTGCACAGTAACTTTCCTTCCCAGCCCACAGCGAGCGGAGAAGCTGCACGGGAAGGGTGGTCACACACCACCGGGACGGTTGCACGCTGTCCATGTCCACTGTCCGAAATGCTCCGAAGTCTGCTTACGTACTTATGAAGGGCAAACCCCAAGGAGAACCAGTCTCCCTCCAGAACAAGCTGCCAAGTGCTCTGGCACTTGGGAGATCTGCATAGAGCATCGTGTCCAGTTTGGGGCTCTCCAGTGCGACTCCAGGGGAGGCCAACGGGACGGCAAGGGGCTGGAGCACACGGCGGGCAAGCAGGGGCTCAGGGTCGGACGTGAGCCTGGAGAAGAGAAGGCAAAGGAGAGACCTTACTGCTGCCTTAAGCAGCCCAACGAGAACGTGTAAGGAAGATGGAGCCAGACTGTCAGAGGTGGGACAAGGCTCAAGGTGGCACATGGGAAACTCCAGCTTGGCACAAGGAGAAGGTTTTTCACCGCGAGGGAGGCCAAGTACTGGCCGGAAGGCTCGGAGAGGCACAGGGATCTACAGCCTCGGAGAGAGTCACAGCCTCTCCCAAGGCAATGGCATGCATTCCGGTCACTCTAGCTGCCCATCACCAACAGAGCTTCCACTTCTCAAGCTCTCGGATGCCCAGCCTGTCCCCTGCTCCGTGAACCTCCCGGCCATGAGGGCACACGCACGGCGAATGGGGGGACACAAAGGCACTGCTGGCCTCACGAGCCACTTACACCAGGAGTGCAAAGGTCAAGCAGTTGCTGGTAGGAGCAGCCCCAGAAAAAATACTCACTTTTTCACTTTGCTTAAATTCACCAACTTTGCTAGACCAATCACCCTTGAAAGCGACAACCTCCTTTCTCAAAGCAGAGTCCCTCGGTGCTGTCACCGCTCACGCCTCGTGCACTAGGACACCAGACTGCGACTCGAGCTCTGTTTCGGAAGTCCATCTGTCCCTGCCACCTCTGATTCACTCGCACCCAAACGCACGCTTCTGGCGCTCGAATGTCTTTGAGGCTTCCCCAACGACCTGAGCTGAAGCAGCTTCATTCAGCAACGAGCTGCAATGTGGTGTGATGGCCTTGAAACTGCTGGGTTTTGCATCTGCAAGGAGAAACCGAAGCCACTGTGCCTCCAGCCAGCTGATCTGCTGAAAAGCCGGGGGTCTTCTGAACCCCCCTGCTCCAGAAGAGAGGAGGACGTACAGAGAGCCTGGGAGAAGCCCAACCCTGCAGGGACAACATCAGCTTTAAGCAGGGTTGGAGAAGCAGCGCTGGGACAGCAAGGCTGACCGCGAACCATGCCCCTACGCTAGAGAGGGCACAGCTAGAGCGCCGGTGCCTGTCGCAGCACCCATCCCCATTTCTGTGGTCCGTCTGTCTGCAGCATTATTTAGGAGCAGTCAGCTTACTATCTCAGCACCGCTGATGAAATGAAACACAAAAAGTATGGTAATCCCAAGGATTTGCAGTGGGGAGAGAAGATTTTTAAAGCATGCGAGAAGATTTTTAAAGCATGCTGATCTGAGCGCTAGAAATTTTGGAAGCGGCAGCAATAACGCCACTTGAGCAGCCCCTTCCCCACCCTCCCCAGCCCCCAAGCTCTTGCGTGTGTGTGCATGATCACGACGTTTGAAGTACGCAACCACACGCCATTTTTTCCCCACACACGCGGGACGGACAGGATTTGGGAGCGTGCTGGCTTCCGCAGGAATGGGCAGCTGTGCACACGGGGGCTGTCTCCAAGCGCACCATCAGCAGGAGAGGGAAGCGGGAAGAAAGACAATAGCAAGGCAAATGAAACCTCTCCAGAAGAGAGGTGCCCATACCTGACAAACTTTCTGGAAACTGTTGATGGCTGCGTGGTACAGCCATCCCTCGCTGGCACCGCCACCGCACTCAGGGTCCCTGGATGCCCAGGACCTGATTTGGACGACCGGGCTGCTGCGCGTTCACAGCCTCATCTGAGGTCAACCTGCCCCGCGGCACCACCAATCCAGGGGACAGTAAGGTCTTAACCTGACTCTGCTACAGCTTCACCTCTGGCGTGTTGAACCTTTCTACGGACACCAGCCAGGCACTCAGTCTGGGCAGAGAGCACAGAAACCCAGGCCAGGAAGCCACGGTTCTGTAATCAACACATGTATTTTTGACAGAGAGCAGGGAATACAATGCGGGGCTGTACGACGAAGTACGAGTACAGAAAACTACCAAAACCCCTAGCTCTTTCTGAACAGCAGGTCCGACCACGCTGCACACCGAGAAACAGCAGCGTGGCCACGCCAAGATCATCATGTGCCGGGGTCGTGCACATAAAGAGAGTTAAAGCAGAGATTTTATATATTCTTTCCTAGGAAATCTTCTATAAAGTCTCCCTATTTTGCACAACTGCAACGATTTCTGCAATTCGTGACTGAATAAACACCCAGGAGCAACTTCCGCTGTTGGCATTCCCTCCACACTCAATGCGCCAGTTCGGTAGCGGCGATGGTGCAGTACCGAGGGTTGCGAGGGATCACCTCCTGAAGGAGCAGGTTGAACCCTGTGTCCCCTGCTTCTCATTTCACTGCTAACTTTCTCCGAAAGGATGCTCTGCTGAGGGAAAAGCAGCAGCAGATAATTATTTCTCTACGTCCATCAGCAGTGTTGTGTGACAGGACCTGAGAGCCAAGCATGCACTGTCAGAAAACACGGATGGGAAGAGGCAATTGCCAACAGCTCGTAATTCCTCGTCTTTGGGTGGGGGTTGCCTGCATCCGTCAAAACGCACCTCCCACACCTGAAAACTTTCTTCCACCAGATTTCATACCTCCATGCTCCCAGATTCTCATACTCCCACTGGAAAGTAGAGAGGCCTTGGAGAGGCGTCGCGGGCAACCTGAGATGGAAAGAAACGTGAGGTTGCTCGAACACAAGGTTGGGAGTATACTGGCTGGTTCAAGCTGCGTGAAAGTTGAGCTCAGTTCCTGCCCCTGTGCATTTTAAAGTAACTCTGAGTAAATCACGGGTCTTCCCCAGCTTCCCAGATTGCCAGGCTCTCCCGCCGTGCTCGACGACCGGCTGCCAGCACTGGGCGTGCAGCGTGACCACCGAACAGGTTCCCAGAGATGCCAGCAAAGCCACCAAGGGCAGAAAGGGCAAATAAAACACCACGAACAATAACCACAGTTGCCTCAAAAAAAGTTGTTGATGCCGCCAGGAAAATGCAATTCATATTTTTCAGTAAAAATTAATTCTGGCCAAGAAATTGCAGTGGAGGAGTAAAAATACATCTCAAAAAATCATGAACAGGCAGCAGAGGCTTTAAATTAGTAAGCACAAAAACCAAGCGGTTGATAAGAACAGCTACACTGGGCAGTGGAAAAAACAGGGCCCGTAAGCTTAGCAGCAACGAGACAAAAATCAAGAATGCAAGAAAAATGAAGCCATAGTACAGACGTGTACCCGCCCCCCAAACAGGGCCAAATTGTCCATTGTGACACAGAAAGAAAGGGATATACAATGACATCGTGTACGCATAGAGAAGGATTGCTTTACAACCAACGCTTCCTTAAAATTTTCCATTCCCCCTGAAAGTAGGAAGAATACCAGCAATCGGCTCCCAGCGCCAGGCAGTATTAGATAACTTGTGCCCAAGAGCTTTAAGAGTCAGCCAAGGAAAACCCCGTGACGTGAGCGCCAGTGTTGACGTGAGACCATTTCAGGCGACCGCACGCACTGCCAGCCCTGCGGCATACTGTTTTCAAGGGTAAGAGATGCTTAACTCTCTTGGCCAAGGTGATGGCACCACTGCCAGGGGCAAAGAGTGGAACAAGCGACACCAAATAAAGCCCCCTGATGCATTTCCTTCATGTTGCGGGGTTTCATTGGTTTACCGGTCACTTTGCAGAGCGGGATCAGAGACGCTCGGTGCGCTGGTGAGGTTGAGCACCCTCCCAGCCCCGTTCTGCAAGAAGTGGTCCTTGGCACCACGGGCCACATGGAAGAAAAGACACTAAAAAGCAGAGGCTGCTGCACGGAACGGGCTGAGCGTGGCAGCCCGACACGAAGCTGCAGCAAGGGATCAGTGACATCCTCTGAAGGCAGAAACCACCCAACGCATCGGGCCAGACTTGGACGTGATGCGAGAACTGCGCACGGGCACTGTGGTACAACCAACAATTTCCTGGTCCCTCAGCAGCCTTAAAAAAATATAGATGGATCTGGACTTCTTAATCCACACGTTGCCCAACTACCAAGCTCATTTGGCTGCCAGGGGTCCCAAAAATCCTTCTCCAGGGACCTTCACTGCATTTCCCCAAGGGCAGCCGCTCCTGAAGCCCACGGCAGGGCTGCGGCTGCCACAAGGATTTCCTCTGCCTGCAGACGAGACGGGCAAAGCAACCACACTTGCCTAGGTGAGAGGCAGCTGGGTTATTCAGAGCAGGGGCCGTGGTCGGCGAAGGGTTTTCTTCAAAGCGCGCCGTGCCTGGAGCAGTTCCAGCCAGGGCTGGGAGCAGGACAGATGGCAGAGCCCTGCTGATCCAGACGGGTAAGCCAAGCCCAGGACCGCACAGCTCCCTGGGATGCTGCCAAGCATGAACTCCCACTTTAAAGGCCCCACTTGCTCCTACAGATTAACACGGCCCCCTGAGAAGGTCCTGCACGGAGACACTCATGTTTGAGAAGATTTACGCCCCGCCTGATGAATGACACGGTACTGGAGCAGAGAGGGGAAAGCAGAGCCAGACCGGAGCGCGGGGCGCGTGTCCCAGCCCACTCCGGCCACAATCCTCGCTAATGGAGTGCAAGACCCCAAACTCCCCCACCCCGACACATCCGCACCCGCCACCCTAGCAGGGTGCATGCTGCAGCTCAGGGATGTTAGCAAGGAATTGCACTTTTATTAGGGCCGCGTGAGCAAAACTCAAGCTGTCATCCTCCCCGAGGTGAGGTCTATGTCTTCTCCTCTCTCTCGCTCCCTTTTGGCTTCCTC
>VZSC01017490.1:311663-339983 GCA_013398225.1 Steatornis caripensis | reverse complement strand
AGGGTTTACTAAAGTCCAGATGGAGAACATCCACAGCCTTTCCCTTGTCTACTAAGCGGGTCACCTTTTCATAGAAAGNTGTGACTGGCTGCCAACTGGATTTAACTCTATTCACCACAACTCTTTGGGCCTGGCCATCCAGCAAGTTTTTTACCCAGCAAAGAGTACACCAATCCAATCCATGAGCAGCCAGTTTCTGCAGGAGAATGCTGTGGGAAACAGTGTCGAAGGGTTTACTAAAGTCCAGATGGAGAACATCCACAGCCTTTCCCTTGTCTACTAAGCGGGTCACCTTTTCATAGAAAGAGGTCAGGTCAGTCAAGCAGGACCTACCTTTCATAAATCCATACTGACTGGGCCTGATCGCCTGGTTGTCCTGTACGTGCTATGTGATGGCACTCAAGGTAATCTGCTCCATAACCTTCCCAAGCACCGAGGTCAGACTGACAGGCATGTAGTTCCCTGGATCCTCCTTCCAGCCTTTCTTGTAGATGGGCACCACATTTGCTAACCTCCAGTCAACTGGGACCTCCCTGGTTAGCCAGGATTGCAGATGAAAAATGGAAAGTGGCTTGCTGAGCACTTCCACCAGCTCTGTCAGTACCCTTGGGTGGATCCCATCCATCCCCCATAGACTTGTGTGCGTGCAAGTGATGTAGCAGGTTGCTAACCATTTCTGCTTTGATTATGACGGCTTCATTCTGCTCCCCATCCCTGTCTTCCAGCTTAGGGGGCTGGGTACTTGGACAACAACTGATCTTACTACTAAAGACTGAGGCAAAGAAGGCATTAAGTACCTTAGCCTTTTCCTCATCCTTAGTTGCTATGTTCCCCCTCCCCCGATCCAATAAAGGATGGAGATTCTCCTTAGTCCTCTTTTTGTTGCTAATGTATTTACAGAAATTTTTTAAATTGTCTTTTATGGCAGTAGCCAGGTTAAGTTCTAGTTGGGCTTTGGCCTTTCTGATTTTCTCCTTGCATAACCTCATGATACCTTTGTAGTCCTCCTGAGTTGCCTGCCTCTTCTTCCAAAGGTCATAAACTCTTTTTTTTCATGAGTTCTAGACAAAGCTCTGTGCTCAGGCATGCTGGTCCTCTTCCCTCGTAGCTTGTCCTTTGGCACATGGGGACGGCCTCCTCCTGTGCCTTTAACATTCCCTTCTTGAAGAGCATCCAGCCTTCCTGAACTCCTTTGCCCTTCAGGCCTGCCTCCCAAGAGACTCTTGTCAACCAGACTCCTAAACAGACCAAAGTCCACCCTCCAGAAGTCCAAGGTGGCAGTTCTGTCAACACCCCTCGTTACTTCTCCGAGAATCAAAACCTCTCATTTCATAATGTCTATGCCCAAGATGGCCTCCAACCATCACATCACCCACAAGTCCTTCTCTATTCGTAAACAGGTCTAGTAGGACACCTTCCCTAGCTTGCTCACTCACCAGCTGTGTCAGGAAGTTACCTTCCACAGGAACCTCCTAGACTGTTTCCTCTCAGCTGTATTGTATTTTCAGCAGACATCTGATAAGTTGAAGTGTCCCCCACTAGAGCAAGGGCTAGCAATTGTGAGACTTCTCTCAGCTGCTTATAGAATATTTCGTCTGCCTCTTCATCCTTGTTGGGTGGTCTATAACAGTCTCCCACCATGATATCTGCCTTGTTGGCCTTCCCTTGATTCTTACCCATAAACACTCTACCCTTTCATCACCATTATCAATCTCTAGATAGTCAAAGCACACCCTAACATACAGGGTCACCCCACTGCCTCTTCTTCCTTGCCTATCCCTTCTGAAGAGTATCCATCATTGCAGCACTGCAGTTGTGCGAGTCATCCCACTGTTTCCGTGATGTCACTTGTGGCTTTGCTGTCACATGGCTCTCCATTCCCTACCTCCACTGAGATGGCAGACCAAAGGACCTCGCTAGCATACCACCCCACAAACATTGGTGTGCTCCCAGGTTGAGCTGGCCGAGCTTCAGCACGTTGCTCCTCGCCCCACCCAGTTCTCCTCTCCCTCTCCCAGGGCTCCTGGTAGCTCTTGACTTCCCCTGAGGATCCCCCAGTATGACTTTTAAATTGAGGGCTTCCATTTATAAGACCAAACCTACGAACTTCCATTTTTATAAGCAGATCTGAAAACACCAGTACTCTGTACAGTTGTTGTGTTGCAACAAAGCTCGCTGTTCAGTAGAGCTGTAGATCCTTGGTCTGTAGGTTTTATGTTCAGGCTACTTACTGAGTAGAAGTTCTTCGTGAATAATGAACCTTCCATGAGTGCTTTGCTTTGAGTAATGGTGAATGATGAGTCTGTTACCTCTTTGAATTAAGCAAATAAGTGAACAGTGGTGGTATTCTTCAAAACAGGTCATATTCCTGGGATAGGCAGCGCCCTGGAAGTGTAGGGTCCGGTGAGTGGTATCCACTTACCGTCTCTTGTGTTATGATGTTTGGATGTTGGTAAATACCTAAGTGAATTCAGACATCCTGCTCGAGCCCTGTGGAGAGAAGAGCTGGTTTAATAGAGTGGTAATATAACTTGTTGTGCAAAAGATTTGGTTTCTTTTCCTCTCTCTTCCTGCTATTTCAGGTAATGGGCTTGATTTAGTGTTTTCTTTTTCTTTCCCTGCTGTTCAGCAATTAAGAGAGGGTAGCAGGATGTTTTCTTATTGTTACCCGCATTGTTTTTCTCGGAGCCTTCCCAACCCTGCTCCGTGACTGCTCCTGGGCCCACGAGTCTCATCTGCCGAGGCCACGTTGTGAGCTGCGGCTAGGAACACCTTAGCTGCGAGGTGTGCCCAGCGTCTGCCTTGCACAATTAATTTTGCATGCAGCTCTCAGCAGCACTTTGGAGTTCTGTTCTTGACTTCCAGTTAATTAGGAGATGTTGATTTTGATGGGTTTTCTTTTTAATGGGACGACTTGCTTATTAAGACAGCAGAGATGGCTGATGCCTTTTACAGTGGCCAGTGAAGCCATTAAATGTTGACTGTAGCACTTTCTCTTTTCTCCTTTAAGCTGACTGCTTAAGCCATCATCAGTCTGTATGTCTGCTCTGCCTCCCTTTGCTCCCCTTCTCTCATACAATGATATTTTGCAGTTGGCTTTTTTCTGCTGGATGAACTGTTGCAAAACTTGTGAAATAGAGAATAAACCCCTCGGTTTTAGATGTAAAAATGGGGGAGCCTTTGGGGCATCAAAACATTTGTGACAGTACTCAAATTGTTTGTTGTAAACAGTAGGCACTTGGAGGGGAAATTTTTTTTTAATTGATGGGTTTTGGTAGTTCATGAAAGATGCTTAATATATTTTAGGAGGTCAATCTATGAAGAAATACTCTGCACAACAAATATTTTTAGAGGATTCTTAAATTTAGTATTGGAAGCAAGCTGAGGTTACTCACCACCTCCTTTTTCCTCTTGCATTCTCTGAGCCATCCCCTGTTTTGTTGGTATTGCTTACAGTTGCTTTTTCCTCTGTAGGATGTTGATGCACGATTTGCGTTATAAATTTATCCTACAGTAAAACCTTTCTGATGCATCATTTCTGGCTTTAAAAAGTAAAGATATTTACAAAGTATGGGGAGACCGAGGAAAGAGTTTGAGCATTTGTATATTAGCAAAAAAAATAGACTGAAGTTGATGACCGCATTTGTCGGAGCGGAATAAGAATAGAAAAACTCAGTGCTGCGAAACAAAACCAAGTGGTTTTTGTTTGCTGCTGTTGAAATTTGCCAGCAGATATTCTCATTTTACACTTCGTATGGTTGGATTTTGATGTATTTTCACATTAAACACTGAGCATATTTTGGTTTATAATTTGATCGTAACATATATTTAAAAACCAAAAATTTAGCTCTTTTGGCAGAGGTTTTCTGTTAAGAATATGGTTATGGCCAGGAAAGGGGATGTTGATTTCTTCCCCCTACATGTTATGGTATTAGATACTGATAGGAGTATTTCTTCTAGAAGAATTTCATCTTACTTTGACAGAGGGAAACAGATCATCTGATAACATTTGCAGCATTATCATGATCTGAAAAATTGTCAGACAAAGCAAAAAAAAGTGGTCTTTCATAAATAGAAAATTTTGTTAATCAGAAGTTTGTTTCAGAAAGCAGATTTTTCCCTGTTAAAACTGTCAGTTTCTCAGCATTTGTGTAATGCCAGGAGTGGAGAACTTTCCCAGCTGTTTGAGTAAGCTGATCTCTGGAAGCTTCCTAGGAAGAAAATACAGTCTGAAGAACCTCTATGGCTTTGCTGTGACTTTCGGGAGCTGTTGAAAGTTGGCAAGCTGAAGTGCAAGTGCTGTCTTGAAGGATAGCCCTCAAAATGAACGTTGTTTCCAAAACATCTTACTGTTTACTGAAATCAAAAGTTATTTCTTAATTTAAGGCAGATAGAGCTTTTAACTAATAGCAAAATCTTCAGCAAGGTGTTTGGAAAAGCTGTTTTGTGCAAGCTACAGGGCAAATGAATGGTTGACTTGCAAGGAAGGTAAAGCAGTATTTAAAGAATACGAATTCCTCTTTATTGCATATGCACTAACCTCATTAACAGGATAAGGCTGCCAAGACTAGGGCAGCACTAAATGGCTTGTGGGAGCTACCAAATATAGATCCTGTGAAAAGTCACAGGCCTGGGGAACTCTCCCTACAGAGAGCAGCTCTCTGAACAGTGCTGCCTGCTTTCCTGCAGGAGTTCTGGGTCATGTGATAAATTGCAGGTAGTATTGTTTATCAAACAGGATGTGCTGCTATAGATAGTGTTGCTTATCAAACAGGATGTGCTGCTATAGGTAGTGTTGCTTGTCAGACAGGATGTGCTGCTGTGATGGATTGTGGATGGTATTGTTGTGTGAAAACTGTTAAGCTGGAGCATATGTTGAAAGGGGTAATGTTGCCTAACGCGTTGAGAAGTATCCATATAAGGAAAAGTAATGTTGTAAAAGGCAAGAAGTTCACACAGAGGACACGGAGGAAGACGTCTTACTTCGGCCTCGTCGACCACCAGGAGACAGAAAAGACCCCTTAGCAACAGCTCAGACATGCGCAGAGTACAAAACGCCACGTCAAGACAAACGGAACTAAGGGACTATAAAGGAGGGCCTTCTCATATGATGCGGTGCGGCAGTTGACGGAGCGGAGACTCCCCTGTCGCCCAGCGCTGCATTCGCTCATATTCTGCTGTAATCAATAAATCTTAATTGGACTTTGATCCGAGTGGTCTCAATTTATAACAGGTCAGACTCCAAGTTGCGGTATGTATCTGGGAAGAAAGCTTTTCTCCCGCTTTTCCTTTTGTGAGTCTTAGAAAACTGCAGACTTTTTGTACGACTTTGTAAAATGGTGCAATAGGCTGTTTGCATTGCAGAGCTCATTCAGGTGAGATGGGGAACGAAGTTGTTCTTTTGTTTCTGTGGTCTTGTACGTAAAGTGAAAGCACTCATTGGAAACAAACTGCCAGGTAGTTGACTGACCCTGGTGCAATCCAACAGCAGTTTGTGGCGCTGAAAAAATGTCCCTGAAGGCAAGATATGAATTCAGTGCAGTTCCAGAGGGACAAGATGTGACTGCTTTGTCTGCTTCCAAGACTGTTGCCTGCTTTGCTTGAAAAGTATGTTCTGTGAAATTCCAGACTTGGGTAACTTCTGCACAGAGGTTAGTGGAAGCTCTTTGAGAGATGAACTAGGCAGTGTGAGACTGAGCACAGGCCTAAAGAGGAAATGTGTGCTCTGGAGTATACTTCTGTTTCTGTCTTGTGTATGGACGTAACCTGCAGAGCTAATAAACCTGGAGTGGTTTTATAGCTAAAGGATAGGTTATAAATGCAGAAGCAGGCACCATAGTTAGTGCTAGGAGGCAAGTGCGCTGCTTTGGTTTCAGAGCTAAATGAATTCACCGTGTTATTCAAAGGGACTTTTGTATCTCAAAAGCCCTTGTGAGACTGCTGGTTCCTGGTGGCAGTAAGGAATGGAACTGATTTTTGAAGTAGCTAGGATTTATGACGCACATTTTTTTTTGTACTTTTGTGCTTGAGTAAGTAGAGAGGGAAACAGTTTTCTTATGGCCTGACTAGATGAATACAAACATATATACTAATAAGACTTCTTGGTTTTGCAAGCAATTATTTTTCAAAGGGAATTGTTAGAATGAAGGATTTGCAGGAAATCACTAATATGATTATTGTTACCTGTTTGTATCTTACCCCACACCCCCGAAGCCCTGGCAGTTTTATCACCACTTCTGATAGAGCTACCGTGTTTACTAAGTAAAAAAAATTGCTTTGGGTAAGTGGCTAGCAGAGGTTCCATCTGTCTCTGTTCCCATTTGTTCCTCCTTTTAACAGCTTTTGTTACGGCTGTTATGATGATGTTAAATGCAAGTCAACCGACTGTTCTCCCTAAATATCGTTTGTATGATCACTCTTTAAGTTATATTGGAATGTTAGTCATATGGATGGCTTGTAAATGAATAGGTTCTGAACTGTAGATTTGTTTCAGGTCAGAAAGGGGTCACTGTGAACACTTAATCTGTTCTCCTTCCCTGATCAGTCTCTAGAACTTCTTCCAAGATCATATTTTAAGCCTGTCACTTTTTAGCATCAGCTCTCTCCTTGGATCTTGTTAGTTTGTCTGCCTTTAAGAGTCTTTAATGAGAAGCAGTTATTTAGTCAGGTCATACGTGGACTTCTCAGAATAATATTTTATGGTTCCTGTTATCCCATGTCTTGGTACCTGAGCAGGCACATGATGAAAAGTCCAGGGACTATGGGGAAAAATATTCTCCACATGAAGGTACGTGAAATTCGTATGTGAGCCACCTCTTAGTCTTATCTTTGATTGTCTAAATAGATAAAACCAAAATTGATTTCCAGATGCTTTTCAGGGTCAAAATTATTATTTGTAGCTTTTTTCTGACTTTGTGCATAAGGTGCAGACGTTTGAGCTGGTTGCAACATTGTTGTTATAATGATTTGCTGAATGTTATATGAAATGACATTGCTCCTTACTTAATGTTCCCTTGTTATGCATTCAAGGCTCATGTTTGCTTTCTTAGCTGTGACATTACACTGAGAGCTCATGGTCAGTTGTTTTTCTGTTGTTACACCAGAGTTCTTATGGAGCTGCTAAACTCCAAGGTGCTATCTTTGACCTAGTGAGTGTGAGTGAAACTTTCGTTCCTCTGTGTGTGACCTGAGATTTCACTGGATTAAGCTACAGTGTGTTGATGCAATTGTGCATCCCCAAGAGATGCAAATCATTGTGTGCAACGAACAAGACCCGTCATCTCCTGCTACTGTGCTGGTTTTGTGAAGTTCAGCAGGAGTGATTTTATTAGTTTCCTCAAAGGAAAAATTGTCTGGTGGTTGACTGCGAGCAGAACATTTCAGGATTGCACTGACAGTGCTGCTGGGTGGCTGCTTTCCTCCTTTCCCTTCCTGATTATTTTTTTTTTAAATCTACCTGTCATGGACTACACACATTACTTTAGAAATCCTTATGTTTGCTTTTTCCAGACTGTCTCATAGGCTGTGTTTTGAGAGTCCATGTGTTTCATGGTCAATATGAGTTCAGAGGGTTCTTGGCTTCTCATTCCCATCCTGGTGCTGGAGGCAGATAATGTGCCCTTTCAGCTGTTTGTGGGGCTGTGTTGAAAGCCAGGTCAGGGATCAGATCCAGGGATGGTTCACTCTAAAAAATGCTTTTGCAGCATTGAGTGTCAGAAATGTATTAAAAGTATAGCGTAAGTAAGGGACCAAGCAGTAGGGAAAAACCTGACAGAGGGCACAGGAGTGCTTCAGTGCAAAAATGCTGTAAAAGCCTCTGTGTTGTTGAGTTGGGCCCTGAGGGTGTAAATAATCACTTTAGGAATGGTTTGATTCATGTACTTAGCGCTGTCATAGCTCGGTCATGTGAGTGCTCCTGGTCTGGCCCACTAAAGCCAGCCAGATTAGTATGAACCGGACAAGAAATGCTTAGCTGCTGCAGCAGTGTGGTTCAGTGACAGAAACGGTGGCAGGTAGCTCAAGCTACATCTGCAAGAGCTCCGATGTGCCAAAGTGGGATATCTTGCAGAAACATGTTTAAAGGTTCCTTATTGCCACTATCAAATAAATGCGTGCTATTATGGAGGAAGAAGTTAGACTTGTTTTGTGAGACTTAATTTTCTTGAAACCATGATGAGTGGTATAAATTATACTGCTGTTACTTGTTTTATTGCTGACTGGACCGAGCTGTCTCTAGTTTTTATTTTTGGAAGCTAATAGGGAGCAATAATTGATAAGAATAACAATGCTGATACTGAAATTAGAAAGATTCTAGGAATTTTGGAGGAGGTCACTTTTCTCTAGGTTTCATCTGTGGAGTTTCAAACAAAACCAGGGTCGAAAAGAGGTTCTGGTAGTCATTCCTTGATGCAGATATCCTGTGATGGAGTACTTCTCCTATGCTCCTAATCCCTTTGAGGCTGGCTCCAGGTGAGGTGAAAGACAACTATGCTGTTGAGAGAAAATGACGTTCCACTGAGCAGGGCCTGGATTCCTAACCTGTCAGGGATCCATAAAATTCAAGTGGTCTCAGTTTAATTGCATATTTTTATTTGTAGGTATTCCAGAAACGAGTCCTCCTGCTAGTACAAATGCAGTAATTCTTGAATTGACTTCATGTTGTGTTTTCCAAACTAACTTTACAAAGTTTAACAATTAAATTATTACATTTATGGAAAGAAGCATTGTTTAAGAACATGATCTAACCCAACACTTTTTAAGAAACAGGTGCAAGATTATTTATGTCTTGAAAGCACAAATGGACAGCTCTGAATCATGTTGAAAAAGTTCCAGTGGAAATAATGCTTTTAGCTCCAAATCCACAAGTTACATTAGAAAGACAGGTTTCAACTAGAATGACAACTATTTTAAACATTTGAATAAACATACTTTTTTTTTAGAGGAAAACCAGGGAAATGAAGTTTTGCTTCAGATTTTTCTTTCTTACGACCAACTACTTGTGTTCTTCTCGTGGCTTGTGAAATAAATCAAATTTTCAAAATGTTTGAGAAAACATAGTACATGTGTACAGTCAGGGCGTTATGCTGCAACTGCAGGGCGAGGGAGATAAACTTGAGTTCCTGGTCTAGGAAGCTAAAGGGTGAATGCATGCTGACCAGAGAGCTGAGAAGTGCTGGTTTTAGTGTTCATGAGCGAAGGTTTCCAATTTAAGATTTGATTAATTTTTAAATTGTTATTTATTTTAAACTGCAGGCATTTGCTGCTCCTCGTGTGACACTCCCAAAGCATCTTGGAGGTATTTCACTGTCTGGCTAGTAAGGTAACAATGTCTAATCCCCTTCTGGAGAGAAAGACTTGAGGCTTTGATAAACTGCTGCAAGATTACTGGAGATTGCTTAAGACGTTATTGCCTTCAGCTGTCTTGCTCTGTGACTACACTGGCAGAAGAACGTGTGTGCGCCTGTATCTTAGCCTGTCTGTTGAAT
This sequence comes from Steatornis caripensis, assembly GCA_013398225.1. Classification (NCBI taxonomy): domain Eukaryota; kingdom Metazoa; phylum Chordata; class Aves; order Caprimulgiformes; family Steatornithidae; genus Steatornis; species Steatornis caripensis. The sequence continues at coordinate 330,498 of VZSC01017490.1, read as the reverse complement.
AACCAGATACGAGTTTAAACCATGAGATCCTGCACTGCAGCGGCTGAGATAAAATTTGTATGTTTTGTGTTGTGGAGGAAATGGTGGTGTCTGTAGCAGAGTCAGGGGAGCACGTGCAGAGAGCACTGGTCTGTTCAGCAGCTGCAGCAAGATTGCCAGTTTGGGCTTCCATCTTAACAAGAAGAGCCTACTCTTCAAGCATGCTTCACCAGCAAAGAGTTGCCAAATCCTTTGCTCTTGTGTTACCATGAGCTCGCTGGTTTAGGTTAGCAGCTCTATGCCCGTAGTGTGACAGATGTCATGAGAGTCAAGCTCTGTTGTGGTGCTCTGAGGAGCTGGGAGCAGCAGTTGCTTGCCCTGTCAGGCTTCTTAGTATGACTCTGGACTGCTCTTTCTGTATCCATAGTATTCCTCTGTAGGGATTTTTGTCTGGGAAGCCCCTGGAAAATATTGCAAGTGTACTTCAGGAGCATATTTTGAGTTTCATACTGGACAAAATGGGATCTGAAACACTGTCTGCAAGAGATAGGGGCTCTCCATTGGACTGATAAACTACAAGAACCTAAGACACAGTCTGTAGATTCAAAGCCTCTTGACTAGCATGCGACTGAGGAAATTATCTTAGCTGTAGTGCCTTTTTATCTGGACTTTGTTCTAGAAGCAGAATTTCACCTTACACAAATACTGGAAGTTGACTAAAGCTGTTGCAGTGTTACAGTACAAAGTTCCTTTTGCTTTGACATTCTTTATTGTATTGAAGTGACTGTCTTGTGGGGTGGAAATTCCAAATCAGTAAAGTTAAGCCCACTGATTGTTTTTAGACTTTTGTTAAACATTTCTGCTGGTTCTAAAGGAAACAAAGTCCTCACCTGAATTTATGTGAGTTTTTGACTTGTCTAAACACTCAAATTACTAGTTCATTCTGTCAGTGTAAAATAAATCAAAATAAGCAAAGTTTAAATGCAATACTTGTATCTTGTACATAATCTAAAATGCTTTAATATACTTTATTTGCAACTTCGGCAGTCTCCGTGAAGTAGGTGTGTGCTTGTAAATTGGCAGGCTTCTGTCAATTTGGTTTCACTCTAACTGCTAGGTTCGAGTGTGCAGTTCACATAAACTAGTAGCATGAGGGCTGTCTGCAGTTGTGATAGAGACAACAAATCAGTCCACTGTGCTATTTGTGTGTTTATAACTTTGTTTGTAAGTGTGTGTATATGTATATAAGCTGGTGTATGATTTGTTTGTATAAGAGTATGGAATGAACTTAAAATCTCAATGTGCTTCTTTTTGGTAGAGCCTCGTTGGCCCTAAGGGCTCCTAAAACCCTGTAGCTAAGCTCCTTACTTCCCTCTAGAAAGAAAAGGAAAGCTTTCTTTACTTATTGCCAACACTGCTTTCAAGCATCTGCGTTTAAATATGACACTCTGTTGCCTTTAGGTGGATGTGGAAGACCCCAAGTGTAAAAGCTGTATAGTACTTCTGCATTGGGTAACTAGCTACAGAGTAGATTAAATATGCCATCTTTACATGCTTTTTCAAGGATGGTCTTGATCTGAAAAATGCCATTCCTGTAGTGCTGTGGAGTTGAATGTTGTTAATTGAATCTTAGGGTAAGGAAGCTGAGGAGAGGAAGAACCACCTCTTCTTCTCCTTTATTCTGTTCCTCCTCTCCCGTCTCTAAGCTGATCATCCTTCGAATTCAGCCTGCTGTCTCGTTCAAACTAGACCTTTTCCGTCTTTTCTTGATACTTTTATTATGCAAGATTTCAGCTATCATCTGAGTCTTAAATTTGCTATCAGCATGACGTGTAACCTGAGTTGTTAGTGTCTTTGTATGAGGATAACAGATTGAACAGAACTTAAAGAATATTCTCAAAAGAAGGAATTTGGATCATATCCTTTCTCAAAGATACTACTTAAATAGAGCTGCTTTTCAGGCTGGTCCACCATTTTTTAGTTTTTTTTTTTTCCTCGTGGGTAAGGATGGGGGAGGAGTATCATCACTTTTTATTTTTCTTAGTGTCATCTCTAGTTCATTCTTTTTCCACATGTTCCTGAGCATGGATGTCTTTAAAAGACATCAATGTTCCACTCTTCTGATATGTAAACTCTAAGAATCTGCAAGTGATCGCTGCAGCCTTCTCCACATTTCATGCTGCTGACACAGGAGACAGCTTTTTTACTGTGATAATCCTTTTCCATCAGGTTCAACTGCATTGGCCAATACGTTCAAGACTGTGCCTTGATGCAACTGTGCTGTAGCTGGATTTTTGTCTTAGTGTGTCCCTTAACAGAGCTAACCTGACTTCCCCAGTGATTGTCCTTCTCGCACCATTTCTGTGTGCTTTGTGTTTTATTGTCTGATTTTGAAATACTCTGAGTTCTGGTACGCCAAGCTCATAGCATATTGTTTTCCAGCCTTGTGGACAGAATGTATACATGAGTAAGTCTTGTGGGGGATGAGCAGTCAAACAGGTAGCTAGTTACCTTCTCCTGGTAGGTAGTTACCTTCTTCCATCTCCAGAAGCATACTCTTTTCTCTTGGTGTTTTGTGTTGAAACTTCTTCTTTTGTTAGAAATGTTTCAAGGCTAGAACCTGTGGTTTTTATGATATGAAGCATGTTTTTGATACTTGATGACAGGGTGTGGAAGAAGTGTTTACTGCCTGTGTCTTAGCTTTATCTGGGATCTTGGTTTTGAGGAATCTGGCTCCTTCAAAAAGTAAACCCGCGGAGGAAGTTTCATTTCTGTGGAGGGCATACCTTATGACTATCATCTATAAACCATCTTTTAAGGACAAAACAGGAGAATGATCCTGCCAACCAGAGGCTAATATAATTTTAGACAATACTTTAAGCAAAGTAGGACTATTGTATTTGTTTTGATTAGATGAGGAGAAATGTTGTAAACTGGCTTCTGTGGAGGCTTGACTGAGTATACTTTATTTGCCAAGTAGTAGAGACCTTTATGATGCTCTGGTTTGGTACTTTGGTGTGCAGTTTGTTTGACCTGGGGGAAAAGATTTGACAAGTTGTTCTGCTTAGGCCTTCTAGTGAATAAGACCGGATCTTGAAGCTCAGTAAAAAAATAACAGTCAAAAGGTGGGTTAAACTGGTTTTTATAACCTTAGTGATATTTGGATTTAGTTAAATGGAATGTTAAGCATTAACACATGAAAAGATTAATGGCAAAATACTGAAGTTAGAAACTGAACAGCTTATAGCAATCCATTCAAAGTGCATTTTTCTAAACAAAGATGAACTCTTATATTTTTGTATTAAATGCAGATATTGCATTAACTGTACTGGAAGCCTGTGTAATTTATCATAATTTCTTTATAATAGTAAGAAAGAATGTTACAAACCATGCAACTCAGCATAATCATTCTTCTTTTTGACACTTTGAATCTGCATGCTCACGCAGCTGTCTTGACAAAAAATAATGTGTCTTCAATTTGCTATATGCTTTTAGGAAAAAAATTAACCTGAGATTGTCACGTGTTTGGTTTTCCCCACCCTTAAGAATTTGGAAGTGTTTGCTAACTCACATAGAAATAGGTGTAAGTGTGAGATGATGTGAGTTGGGAAAGTTTTTTTTTTTAAATACAGGAACACTTTTTAAATTTTAGTAAAATCTACGGCATTCCTCAGTGGTCTTATGCTCACAGAATCCAGTAACTTGTTTTTTTTACTCTAATAATGCTGAAGTGCACCTGTTGTTCCAGTCAAACTTCATTATGTATGCCTTATGACTGTCTAATGATCTCTGTTTTGAGTTACCATGGCTCATTTGGGGATGGGCTGTGATGGCAAACTGAACTTACGACATTTAACAATTTTTGGTTTTTTACATTCTCTTCCTGAAGCCGTTGTGCTCTTCACGTGAGTTTTTAACGATTGTTTCCTGAATTCCTATCTTAATTGTATGTTGATGCATTCTGTGCTTGCTTTGGGCGAAGGAATCTCCAAGTACAGCTCTGGGACCTAAAGATCTACAGAGTGATAAAAACTTACTTCTAAATCAGTAGATAAATAAATTGGCACCAGTACTTAGCTCAGTGTTGGGAAAACTGTCTTTGATGTAAAAGCAAACCTGAACTTGGGAAGATAAATGATGAGTTTGTGTTAGAAAAAGAAAAAAAACATGTTGCCTTTGTTTTTCCAGTGTAGAGGATGTACTTGTTTAGTTTTAGGGGAGAAGTGGAGGAAGAAAGAAAGAAAAGGTTTATGACGAAGGCCAGACTTGCGTTCCTGAAAGAAAAAAGATTCTTTGATAGGGAAAAACTTGACTGCTGTCATTGGGATAATCATCTCCTATGGTCAAGTAGTAGTCAAATAATTTCTGGTTGCCTTTATTACAGAGATTCTGTTATAGACAGCCAGAGGATCTTTTCTTTATGTAAGTTAGGCTGAACTGTCCTGCTTGCGTTTTCTAGTGTTGCAAGGGGTTTTTTTGTTAAAAATGTTATGTTAACAGTTTTTGAAATCGGGGTTGACGTAAGGTTTCGGGAAGTTAATGAGACTACAGCCTCTGCTGTGGAAGGTGTGGCGTAAAGGTTGGGAACCTTGTGTTAATTTAAAATGTCACATGAATAAAAGAGCAATAAAAGTGAGAGGAAGGGCAAAAGCAGTAAGAATGTGACTTTGGGGGCTGGCTGCAGCATGTGTGCACCTTTAATGGCTCCAGATCACAAGTTTGCTTTGTTGATAGTCATCACCTCAGAGTTCTTCTGCAAGTGTCATATAATGAAGCAGGATTCGTGCTTCCTGACTGATCACGCTGAATGTAACACGTTGCTAATACCAAATGCTGGCAAGGTGCACATCTGTAACGTAGTCCAATCCTGATGCTGTTCCTACCTCCTCCTCCTGCAGTAATTGTGATGTCTAGTAATGAAAGTTTTCACAACCACTTCGTACCATTTGAAAGTTAAGCAAAGATAAAGTACAGATTATGATGTTATTTTGTTGAGAAACTAGGATGACGGTGCCATCTTTCTTCTGAAATGAAGAATTCCTGCAGCCCAAAATGAGCTAGAAGGAAAGTATTTAGTAGGATGCAATAGCTGAATAAGATCATTACTTTCAACAAATATGGTTCTCCTAGAATGTTTTGGAAAAGTAGAGGCAGCTTATCCAGGAAACATGAATCATTAAATGCTGTAGTTTATATTGTCCATTTAGCATGTGTGCCAATTTTCAGATAAAGAAAGTTGATGCGAACAGATTCAGGTCAACAGAGTTGGTTTTATTCCTGATATTTAAGGGAATATATTCTTTTAATTCATGTTGTTACAAGTTTTTTGCCAGGAAGATGCATCAAAGATGAAACGAATCAACAATATAAACTCTATTCTACAGCTAAAACATCCTTCTTGGCTGCAGTATTTATGTATTAAAATCGAACGCTTATCTGCTTTGCACAGGTCTTCCAAAGTAATTAACGTGTATATATTACTATATAGTAATTAAAACATTCGCCATGTAAAAGGATCTGTTAAACCTAAAAATGCCAGGTTTGAGGAAGCCATGTGTATGTGTGGTTGCTGGAGCAATTTGTCATTTGAATTGAGAATGAAGCCCCTATTGAAAGCAAATGAACTAGGACAGAACTGATCCAGCTGTACTGTAAATGAGCCTTAGAAATGAGTATAAGGCCAGTGTTCATTCATACCAAAAATGTAAGATAGCTGGTTGTGACACTGGAAGGATATTTAACTGTTGCATGATGATTTTCCCAAAGGGTGTGAGGTCAGGAAGTGGGAGGTGGGGAGGGGGAAAGGCTCTTCAGGAACAGTTGTAGTATGTCCCCTTAATTAAGGGATGTAAGCAAGCTGATCTGGTGGCGTACTAGCAGTTTTGATACGAAACATGAGTGGTCTTAAGACTGCTATGTAAATAGGGGCTTGTGGTGAAAGTGTGTCATTGCCAATGTCAGTGAATTGTAGTGGTTAGTAATTGGGTATTTTTACCTGCATGGATCCATTTTTTGATGGTGTATACTTTGGGCACAGTGAGATTGTGTTCTTTTTGTCCAGTAGCATCCTATATATAGACTATATGCTCTTGCATTCCTCTCCTTGAAACCATGTTTCAGGTCCTATTTCATTCTAGTTCTTGGTCCCAGAGAGCCGTTGGACTCCACAACACTGTACTTGAAACTCGAGAAGACGCAACTAAAATTTCTGAACAGAACCAGAGTAAGATGAGTACTTCATAGTTTACAGTGGTGCCAACAAGCTGAGACCTGCATATTCCAGTGCTCCACCCTTGTCAGGAGGCAAGCGGGCAGTGTAAACAGTAATATCTCAATAGGCCTTTCACCTGCCCAGAACAAACACAGATCTGGTGGACTCTGAAGCAGGTGTCAGGCTTCAGACTGCCTTTGTTGTCTCAGTCTTCTCTGTGCCTGTTTCTTTTTAAATACGGTTTGCGAGGTGGGGATTTGAGAAAACGGAGAGTCAGTGCAAGTCTAGCATCAACAGCGCTCAGATGCCCCTCAGATTCCCTGTATTCCTTTCTGTGAACTAGTTTGTTAAGAGAATAGACCAAGACTGCTCCACCATGCAATAGAAACCTTTTGCTAGATTGCATTACTGATAAAAGTAGATGTTTTCCACCTGAGCTCATCCTCTACATTTCACTATTTAAAAACTTCCAGGAGGAGTGCTTTATGGTAGCTCCAGTTCCCGTGTCTTCAGTGATTTTTGTCTTGCCAATGTTACAGCCTAGACAGTAAAGCCATTTTTGAGCCCTGCTAATGTACTGTCTTCAGGTACTCATTCTTGAAGCTTACTCCCTGAAATCAATTCAGTCTGATGAGCTAGGAAAGCCACTGTCTGCTTTAGTTAACTTGGATTAAAATGCTGCTGTGATCCTTCTGCCTCCTTTTCCTTCACTTTCCAGTCGCTTGGCATGTTGGTTTTGTTTCAGTTAAACCAGAATGTTAGTTGTAATCATTTTTCCGCAAGTAACTTTTGTGCCTGGGAGATCTTTAGGTCCATTAGTTTTGTTGGTAGGCAAAAGCATGAGCAAATGAGGACTTTGTTTCTTGTTTGTCCAAGGAGACTGCTAGCAAACAGAGGTGCTCTTTTCCACTTCAAAAAGAAGTCCTGACAGCATCTGTCTGCATAAAAAAAAAAAGTGTTTGTGTATTGGATGTCTGCAGGGCTGCTGCTTCATCCTGGGTGTTCCTTTCCCCAAAATAATTCAACAGGAGCCCAGTTCTTTTGTTCTTATTTGGGTGGCTAAAGGTAGCTAAGACTCAACCGATTCTTATCTTGCAGACTTTGAGATTTACTATTTGTTGCCACAAGTGGGACGAGAGTAGGCAGAATGTGAGGGAACAGATCTTACACAACCTGTGGGTGATCGGACTCTGCGAGCCTTACTTGGTTTGCATCCCTCCTCTGCCCCCATTTCTTCAGCACGGTTGATGCTGAGATGAGGCCTTAGCAAAGGAAGTGGGACAGCAGAGTCTAAGCTACCTTTATATAGAGGCTACGCACATCTGGGGTGACTGAGAAGTTCTGGAGTCTCTGCTCTGCACAGGTGAGCAGTCTCCATGGACAACACCAGTTGGATACTGTCTGAAGTCTGAGATGCTTGCGTGGAGGACATGGAATCCACAGAGACAATATTTCTTTATAGAGACCCAGTTACTGAAGAGGGGTAATGGTGCGGAGCTTTTTTGCTGTGTACATAAGTGGCACCATATTCTGGTCTCTCCAAGAGTGACTGAGAGCATAAAAGCTGCTGTGGTGAGCACAGGTTCCGAACACAGGAATGTTTCTGGGCGTTGAAAGCAAAATAAGGGTTTGATTCCCTTACCTGCTGTCTGCCTTCTGATAAACACGGAAACTGCAGCTAAATTTCGCAATTCTAACCTTTGGTATATGCCTTTTCATGTTGTAATGTAATCTATTGTATGATAATTAGCCATCCAGAACATAACAGAAGCACCTAAGGATTTTTATGCTAATTGTGCTGCAGGACTTGGTTTTATTTCATGGGTAAACGTTGTGTATGGAGGAGAAAAAAAATGGCAGCACTAGCCACACAAAATCAATGTATCAGCTGCAGATATCTTTATAACCTTGTCTGGCCATCACAAATGGCCTTTGGCAAGAAATGTTATAATTTGCATGGGTATCATGCTTGCCTGTGATAATGAGATGAGGTTTCAGACCCTGCATGTATGCTTACAGGGTAGGCTTTGCTGTGTTTCAAGCTAAGGCGCAGATTTCTAGTGGTGATCTACTTCTGTTGGACTCTGACAAATCAGCACGTTTGCTGTGCCCTTGTGCTATGATCTGCTGCGAAGGAGCTAGCAGTGCAAACACTCCCATCTCTTTTTAATCTCCTACCGTATAAACAAAATTTTGCTGAAAGCATCCAAAAAGATTTTTATGTTTTTGAGCGCATGCCTCAGTCCTGTTACATAATCCAGATATGTATGACTTGCTGTTCAGTAGCTGAATGAAAAGATAGAAGAATTAATGTTCCTTCAAAAAGATAATCAGTTTTCTTGGAATAGCTGCTTAAATAAATGAGAGATTGTGTCTTCCCCCCTCCTCCCCTCAAAAAAACCTAAATTAATGGATGCTTTCATACCAGCCCTTAGGTATTCTGAATCTTAATTTGAACTTGAATGGGGCTGGAATGTTGTTTGTTCCTGTGCGTGTGTGTGCAATTAGAAAAAGACATTTACGCTGCAGCTCTTACTAGTGACACCTGTTTTGATTCCTGATAGTTCTCTTTCTCTACTCCTAAATGACACACGCGCCCGGAGGGGTTGCATATTTTTTACGTAATTTTGAAGAAAACTAATTTTGGTGAATTTCTTGATGTGTACTTACTCTTACCTTGTTAAGGAGTTTCACTCTTAGAATAAAGGACCCTTAATCTTATTCCACATAAATATTTACATGTCAGTTTGATTTTCTGAATACCGTAAATCTTCTCCTGAAAGCTGTAGCATTTTAAAAAACACAAACGGTTTAATAATTTGTTGTTGTTTTCATGTATGAGAAAGAATTACTGAGACAATCAGAGCCACAGGAATGATAACATAGCTAGCGCAGATAAATACGTTTTTCCCCAAAGTAAACAGGAAGGGTATGGAATACTTTTATGCCAGCAAATGTGCTAAAATGCCAGATACCAGAGAAGATGGAAGTTTCAGTAAATTGGAGCGTTTTGAGTATGTAGAAACTGTCCTGATTGCTTGTAATAAAGCAGCAGTGCTTCAGGTGAAAGCTGAACCCACATTCCAGGATTATCTGATGTGTATTATCAAGAAATGTTCCTCATATGTTGGAGGAAGTATAAACTCAGTGCTGTTAAATAACCTGGAATAAAGCAGGCTTCTACCAGTCATAGCTTGCTTATAGCAGAGTGTAATACACAGGAGGAGCTAATGTAGAAAGAATCACTACAAACCTGAATTTCTCCATCTGAGTTTTGGGTGTTGAAACAGCAGACTGGTAACTGGAAATTTGCTTCCGTACTTGGAGGCCTACAGACATGCGCAGTGACCCAGAATTGAGAACACTATTACTAGCAATAATATTGGGAACAAGTACAGCTTTTTATAACCTGTGTTCCCAAATAAATTATTTGGACTTTGTGAGAGTTTAACTGAAAGCAGTATAGACCTCTGCCTGTGCTCTGCATTGTTTACATCTCAAAAATTCACAGACAGTTGTTTAGGAAAATGGAAAAATAAGGGACTGAAGCAATAGCAAAATCTAGGGTTTAAAATCAGAAATCTGCCTCCTGGTGCCGAGTTATCTCCGGGGGTTGTTGCCTTGTTTTTTTGTATTTATTTGTTCTTCATTTGAACCTGAAGTATAGCTGAAGGTTATGTGCCTTGGAGGGTGGTGGTGTGTGCCCAAATTTCACTTCATTTCAGTTGGGCGCACACTCCTTTCTGTTGCCTTGTGAGTACCAACATCTGTGTGTGTGTGTTTCTTGTTAATCTCGAAAGCATATGTTTTGTTATATTTGATCTTGGCATACATGCATATTAGCTCCCTGGTGGAGGTGAGTCACATCTGAGACACTGTACAAGTGCAGTGCTGTTTATCAAGTAGTAATTGCAGACTTAATTTAAATATATTTGATTTAGCTTGAAGGTGTGTGCACGTTGAAGAACAGGCTTGACAAGATCTTGAAGTCTAAGTTGTAGCAAGGCAAATGTGATCTATAAGGAGTTTATAGCTTTATAGTTGAAATGATGCAGAGAACAGAAGACAGATTTAGTAGAAGATGAAAAATAGAGAATATAGTAGAGAATGGATGAAGTGTAAAATAAGACAGTTGGGAAGGAGATTGCTCAAGTGAGTCTTGAAAATAAGAACATAACTTCCAGAAGGAAAGTTCTGCTATTTACCTTGAAGCTAAGCTACTAAAAAGGATGAAAAAGAATAAAAGATACAAAATAGAAATTAAAAAGAGGAATAAACATAAAGAAAATAGGGTTTCAGTCTCTTCTCCTTTTAAAATATGCCTAAATACTGTGTGGCATTGTATGTGTGGGTGAGACTTTAGTGGTTTGAACTATCTGTCAGGACCTTCTTTGCATTTTGTGACTCGTAACTCTTGCACTAAAGCACGGATAGAGCATGTGTCCCCTCTCTCAAGTTCTTCTTACAGCAGTGGTAGGGAGACAGAATGTAGAAACCGTTTAATCTTCTGCCTTTGTTAGGAGTCATAGACTGGCTTGTCCTTCAGGTATTTGGTAGGAAGTCTTACATTCCTGTTGCTGTCCTCTAGCACAGGCAAGTGCCAAGACCAGCACCAGGGAGGTGCAAGCCCATGCACCAGTACATGCTGGGGGCTGACTGGCTGAAAAAGGAGCAGAAAAGGACCTGGGGGTCCTGGTGGACACCAAGTGGGACATGAGCCGGCATTGTGCCCTTGCATCCTGGGCTGTGAGGCGGAGTGTTGCCGGCAGGCGGAGGGAGGCGATCCTTCCCCTCTGCTTAGTGCTGGTGAGGCTGCACCTGGGGTGCTGGGTGCTGTTCTGGTCTCACCCATATGAGATACACGGAGCTACTGGAGAGAGTTGAGTGAAGGGCTGCGAAGGTGGTTAAGGGACTGGAGCATCTGTCATAGGAGGAAAGGCTGAGAGAGCTAGGAGAGTTCAGCCTGGAGAAGGGAAGGCACAGGGGGATCTTAACGATGTGTGTAAATACCTGAAGGGAAGGTGCAAAGACGAGGGGGCCAGGCTCTTTTCAGTGGTGCCCAGTGACAGGACCAGAGGCAATGAGCACGAACTGAGACACAGGAGGTTCCTTCTGAACATCAGAAAAAGCTTTTTTACTGTGAATGTGACCAACCACTAGAACAGGTTGTTCACAGAGATCATGGAGTCTCTGTCCTCAGAGATACTAGAATGCTATCTGGACACAGTCCTGGACAACCTGGTCTAGTGGCCCTACTTGAGCAGGAGGGTTGGACCAGGTGATCTCCAGTGTTCCCTTCCAACCTCAGCCATTCTGATTCTGTTCCTAACATGAGAGCATTTGTTAAGTTAAAAAACAAACTCTGGTGATACCAGGGACTTAATACTGCAAAGGCATTTTGAACCACAGAAGTGCTAGTGATGGTGTTCATTTGCTTGTGATAATGGGGCAGAAACAAGTCTCTGGACTATTTGTCAGTCTTGTTCTTGCAAATCATCAAAGGCAAGAGATTGCGCAACATCCTTAGGTGTCTTTTTCCTTAGTTTTAGTGTTCTAACTATTGAATTTTTATTCTAATCCAAATCATCTAAGCTGCAAGTTTAAACTTTCCCTTTCCATCCAGAACATCGCTGATTGCTGTCCTCTTCGTAACACGCTTCTGTGTATTGAAAGAGTATACATTTTGATCATTGTGTTGGGCTGTGGGTTCTTAGGTGGGAGGCAGGATAGCCTTCTGCATTTTTGAGACAAACATGCAGACAACCTTGTTACTTGTTCCTTATAAGCCACATTTGCTAAAACCGTTACCCTTGCAGTTCTCTCTTGAGTGCTTTCTCTTTATCTGTCAGCAGTTTAAAACATGGAGCCCCAAACTGAGTATGGAATTCCAGCTGTGATTTGTTATTAGCACCAGGGAGCTATGATTGCTTTCCAGACCTCACTGATTGTCTGGGATAACAGTCCTCCTAGAAATGAGACTTGCTTCTTTTGGCAACAGTCTAGTATTGGTCGTGCACAGTTTTTAATCCACTGCAAACGCCCCATTCTCCTCTGTGGTACTCCTTCATTGATTTATCTCCTTGGTATAGTATTTTATATTCAGTGGGGAGGTTTTGTTTTTAAACCTCTTTTGATTGATACTTACTTTACTAGTAAGTGCCACTTTGAATTTTTAGTGCATCTTTAAAAAAAAAAATTGGTACAGAATTGATTATTTTGGACATTTTTGCCTAAGTTATTTGAGCTACAGTCTGTCTGGATGCCATCTATAAATGTTTGAAAGTGTACCCATTCTGTCATCCAAACCAGTAATTAAACTGTTGGAAAGAATCAGATCCAGGAAATAACTTGAAATGCTCTTCTGCTGGTTGTTAGTGCAGTTGATCAACCAGATGAGTCCTCACATCGTTATGTTTTAGATCATATTTCTCTAACTTTTTTATGAGAGTATTTAAGGAAATTTATGTTGGGAACCTATTAAGATTGAACTACAATTCACTCGTAGCTTTCCTTTCAACCTTTGGTATAATTGCTCTGTTGGAATAGAAGGAACAGGCTTTGAGATGAGGTAACACCCATCTTAATGCTCCCCTCAGTTATGTCTTCTGCGTTGTGGTCATTTGGACTCTTAAGTGGGAGACCTGGATCCCTGTGGAAACCTTGAAAGTAATACATCCTGTGGAAATACTTGAAATATTCTTGTTTGGCGGGGGGTGGAGGGTGGGGTGGTGGTGACGTCTATTGGGTACTTCTCCTTTTGTGAAGAGAAACCAGTTATTTTACAGTGAAACCTGAAATACTGAAAATTTTCAGAAATAACTCATTCTGACTATGGAAAGAGAGCAGTCTCTCCTATTCTGATAGAGGCCACAAGCTGGAGAAAGCACTTAGGAGTTTGGGGGTTTTATTTAAGTAGTAGGATGGAAGAAATAGTATATCAATGGGCTTCTAGTTTGTAAATGCAGTTGTCTTCGTACTATTTGCTGTAACATTTCATAGACAAATCAAACCCCCTCTAAGCTATCCTGAGAATAAATAAATAAATTTTTAAAAATATTTGTCCAGGGCCTTTGTTCTAAGGCAACATGGTACCTTATTTGTATGTCAGGGGGGTTTTTTGCTTTGTTCTTTTTACTGTGGATTCGATTGCTAGTAATGAGTAAGGATAGGATCCATTACTGCGGAAGGGCTTACTCACACTGCCTTATTGGAGTGGACCGTTTTACGTTCTGGGAGCTTCTCCCTTTGTGTTTATCTCACTGAAGTGCCACTGTGTTACTGTGAGGATTTACTCTGGATATTGCTGTTTTCCACTTCAGGGGTAACTTCTCTCATGGAAGAATTGGTTATGCAAGCAACTTTGCTCTTCTGGTATCTTAGGTTAATAAAGGAAAGGAAATAGGCAATTTTTCCTTTTTGATAGTAGGAACTCTTGAAAAATGGCATATGGGAGCTTGGTTGGCATTACCAGTGCTAAGCTTCTTTCTGACTGCTGATTTCTAAGCTGTTCAGACACCCATGGACTGTTCCCCCTGCTTGGCAGTGAGGCTGTGCAGGTGCAGGGTCCTGGAGTGCCCTGCATCTCTGAAAGCAAAGAACCAGCAGGTATTTTTGAAGCTCGTCTTGCTGAGGTGTAATTGCATGTGGATCCCTCCATCTGTAGCAGAGCAGAAAGATTCCCACCTTGTCCCCTTCTGGACAGAACTATAGACACAGTAAAGCAGACGCTTCATGGAGTGTCTGCAAATCAAGAGATGCCTTACGAGTTGGTCGTTGTTTTGAAATAAGTTATTCCAGCCTTCTGCAGAAAATGCCATTTCTTCTTTCCACCAGAAAATGCTATCAACTGCAGACATCTCTGAGCATGCATTAAGCATTTTTCTGTTGACTGCAGGTCAGTACAGTATTTTTATTAGCCTTTCTATTCTTGTCAAAAAGGATCGGGAACTGGAAGAGTGCTCCCTCGTCTGGGGGTGGGGGCATACTGTGGTGTGCGTTCTCGTGTTGCAAGCATTGACCGTTGTTGCCATACTTCTCAATACAGAAGTGCTTTTAAAATACTGGGAATATTTTCAAATCCCTCCTTGTATCAGTAGATACAGATACTCAATCTGATTCTTTTTTTGGTCATATAACGACCTCGAATTATCATGATGTGGAGAGATGTTTTCCTTCCCGCTTTTAATTCAGATTTTTCTTTGGTGTAATGTAAGTTTAGAGGCCGTAATGAAGTGTCGTAAGGTAATACTTTGTAAGCTACTGAATTGTAAAATCCTGGAAGTTCTGAAACCAATTGGATTTCTCCAGTGGAAGAAAAAATGATGTGGTATATAAAGAGGTAAAGTCGCTGTGCAAAACTTGTTTCTTCAGAGGAAGTTAAAAAGGAAAATGATTAGTATAACTAGAGAATATTCTTGTTGTTGGAGACCTTTCCAGATGCTTTCATTTCATAGACGTGTGGATCGGAATGATAGTCCAAACTTGTACTGAAAGCAGAGTCAAAACTGAATTTAGACTAGTTTTTTGTTTCGAGTTCAGATTGAGGCCTTTATCCTGTCTTGAAAACTTACAAGGATGGACATCGTGTGATTTCTCTGAGCAGCCTGGTGTGAATTTTATTGGTATATCTAGTTGGAACCTTTCCTGTTTCAATTTGTGTCTTGTTATCTTACCATACATCTCAGCAAAGGTGTCTTTGTCTGTGTTTGCCGTTACTTCTGCTTAGGTATCAGAAGATTGCTCTTCTGTTTCCCAAATAGTTCTTTTCTCCAGGCTAAACAAACCCAGTTCCTTCAGCCTTTCTTCACAGGGAAAGTGCTGCAGTCCCCTCGTGATTGGTGGCCCTTTGCAGAACCTACTCCAGTTATCAACATCATCCTTGTACTTGCCCCAAAACTGGATGCTGTCTCCCATATGTGATCCAACAAGTGCCTCATAAAGAGGAATAGCAAGTTCCCTGTTGATACAGTCCAGTATGCTTGTTGGCCTTCGTTGTGGCTGCAGTGTGCTTCTCCTTTGTGTTCAGCTTGGTGTCTGCTAGGGGCCTCTGGTCCTCTTCAGCACAGCTGCTCCCCAGCTAATCAGACCCCAGCCTGTACCACTGTAGGGGGTTAGCCTGTCCCAAGCACAGAACTTTGTTAATGTTTGAATTTCTTGTTGTTCCTATTGGCCCGTTCTGCCAACCTGTCTAGGTTGCTTTGAATGGCAGCCCTGCCCTTGAGTATGTCAGCTGCATTCCCCAGCTTGATGTCTTCCAAAAACTCAATGAGGATGCATTACAGCTGAGGAACTTTGCTTGTAACTGGCCCCTACGTAGAGTATGAACTGATAACCACTGCCTTTTGAGCCTGATCGTCCGGCCAGCGTTTCATCCACTTGGTAGTTAACCCCTCTAGACTCTAAAACATCAACTTGGATTCTAGGGTGCTGTCAGAGACCATGTTGAAAATCGTGTAGTGAAGCAGCATCAACTGCTCTCTTCTCATCCATAGATCTAATCATTTCATCATAGCAGNCATCCACTTGGTAGTTAACCCCTCTAGACTCTAAAACATCAACTTGGATTCTAGGGTGCTGTCAGAGACCATGTTGAAAATCGTGTAGTGAAGCAGCATCAACTGCTCTCTTCTCATCCATAGATGTAATCATTTCATCATAGCAGTTAATCAGGTTGATCAAGCATGATTTATCCTTCGTAAATCCATGCTAGTGTTTTTTCCCCATCATTGTCTTCTTTTGTGTGCCCGATAGTATTTTCCAAGAGGATGTGTTTCGTGATTTTCACACAGATTAAAGTGAGGCTGACCAACCTGTAGTTCTTCAAGAGAGTGTTTTTACCCTTTTTGAGGGTGCATGCAACGTTTGCTTTTCCCTAGTCATTGGATTCTTCTGCAATGTCCACAAGATTTTCAAAGTGTCTCAGGAACTGGGAGTTTTTGGGTGGTTCTGACACATCTGTCCAGTGAATGGAAGGGTCAGAAACTTCTTAGTGAAAGTATTTGTCCCATGCTTGTTTGTAAAATGAACCTATGGTGACTATTTCCTACCTTGAAGTACTTGTAGGCAAAAAGAAACAGTGGAGAAATTAAAAATGTATTTTTTAAATTAAAATGTTACAAAATTAACCTTTCAGAACAATATCTGAATGTTATATGTCATTCCTTCTTTAAAAGCACAAATATTTTCTGCTATGGCTTTCTGTTTAAGTCTGTCTATTCTGTCTAAGTCTGTTCTATTAAGTTTTAATAGAATTGGACACAACCCAAAATTAAAATTTTATCCAAGTAGAGTTGCATGTTATAACATGGTTTGAATCCCAGAGACTTGGTGAGGTGGCATGTGTGGGTGGAACACAGTCATAGATAGGTGTAGGCTGTTTAGGAAGGATCGGAAGCAAAAGAGAGGGAAATCTGCACTCTGAGTTAGGTAGCTCCTTGTCTGTGTAGAGCTGTAGTATGAAAGCAGACGTGCTTGTTCAGTCTGTGAGGCAGAATCAGAGAGAAGGGAACACGAGCAATGTTGTTTGGGAGTTTTTACAGAAAGCCTGACAAGGTGGAATTAATTTGTGGTTAATGCTTTCTGTAAACAACTAGAGGTCTCCTGTCCATTGTCCCCACAGAGTCTTTCAGCTATCCAGACATCTGCTGGGAAGGCCTCAAAACTCTGGGCAGACAATGCTGGAGGTTCCTAGAAGGCATAGACGATGAATTCCTAGTAGCCAGGGGTAATGTTCTGTTTGAGCTATTTGACCACAAAGATGAAAGAAGCTGGTGGATCTTAAGTGATCATGAGATGACTGAGTACCGGATTTGGAGAAGGCTGGGAAGCTTAGGAGTAAACTCAGGCCTGTGGACTGTGGCTTATATGAGGATTTGCTGAACTAGAGTCCCTGGGGAGGTAGTCAATAAGGGGCTTAAAAAGAAAATTTTAAAATCTTTGTAAAGAAAATGCCATGGACAGCTCAAGACCAGACCATCTCATTTTCCAGGCAGATAGGTCTTTGAACAGAAAACCATTTGACTGAGCAAAAGGCTTCTTGATGAACAAAACCACAGAAAAGGGACAATGTGGACCAGCAACAGAAGAGAAGTATAAAAGCATTACTCGGGTATTTAGGGATGAAAACTGGTAGGCCAGAGCCCAGACAGAGTTATGGCTAATGAAGATTAACAAGGAGGACTTCTACAGATATGCTAGTAGAAAAAAGAAGTTCAAAGAGAGTGCAGATCCACTGATGAGGTGGGGGAGACAACCTGGTGATAGACAGTGTGGGAAGGATTGGTGTATTCAGTGCCTTTCTTGCCGCCGTCTTTGCAGGCGTGAACCAATTCTCATACCTTTTGGGTGTACTGGTACAGACTGGGAAGGATATGGGCAGATCGCATTAGGGAGCAACAGGTTAAAGACTACTTAAACCAGCTGGATATACTGAGATCTGTGGTGCTGCGTCAAATTCACCTTAGGAAGCTGAAAGAGTTGGCAATATGACTGCAAGGTGAAAAATCATTTTAAAAGGCTAATGCTACACCCATCTGGAAGAAGGGCAAAACTCTGAAAGTTACAGGCTTGTCAGCCTCATTTCACTCCCTGGAAGGATCATGGCTTATCTCCATTTGGGTTCCATTTCCTAATACACAGTCAGGAAATTAGTACTTAACAGTCAGTGTGCTTTTTAACGAGTGTATGCTTACCCAATCTCATTGCCTTCTGTGGCAAAATGGCTGGCTGTATGAATGACAGAAGAACAGGGAATGTATTACCTTTTGAGTTTACTAAGGTTTTGGACACTGTCTGCAACTGCATTCTCATTTAGAAGTTGAAAGAAGTATGGTTTGGATGAACAATCTGCTTAATGGGTTGAAAATCAGCTGGACCATTATCAACATCAGGCTGGCAGCTGACTGAACGTTGATTCTGGAGTCCATGCTTTTCAATACTTAGGGATTTGGATGATGACATGTATTTGCAAATGACACTAAATTAGTGGGAGTGGCTGACATGGCATATGGCAAAGCATAAATCCCAAGGGATCTTGAGAGACTTAAGGATTGGGCCATCAGAGGCTTTTTGAAGTTGAACACAAAGTGCAAAGTTGTGCACCTGAGGCATAACAATACTGTGAACCAGGACAGGCTGGGAACTGATGGGTTAAGTGACAGCTTTGCTCAGAAGGACTGGGGGCTATTGTTGAAACCAAGTTGAATATGAACTAGTAGTGTGCTGTCATTGTCAATAAATCTGGTACTGTGCTACATTAGAAGTGTGGCCAGCAGATCAAGGGAAATTATTGTTGTCTGTACTTGTCACTGATGAGCCTACACCAGGAACATTCCTTTTGGGCCCGCTAGTTTAAAATAAATGTCAAGAAACTGCAGATGTTTCAGTGAATGATCACCAGGGTGGTCCGCATGAGCTGCGAGAGGAGGCTGAGGGAGTGAGCTTTGTCTGATGTGGAGTAAGGCTAAGGGGTGATCCACTGGGGAGGAACAACCCCATGTGCCAGTACAGGCTGGGGGTTGACTTGCTGGAGAGCAGCTCTGCAGAGAAGGACCTGGGAGTGCTGGTGGACAACAGGCTCACCATGAGCCAGCCAGCAATGTGCCCTTGCGGCTAGGAAGGCCAATGGCATCCTAGGGTGCATTAAGA
>VZSC01017490.1:297679-311374 GCA_013398225.1 Steatornis caripensis | reverse complement strand
AGTTCCACCTGAACATGAGGAGGAACTTCTTTACTGTGAGGGTAACAGAGCCCTGGAACAGGCTGCCCAGAGAGGTTGTGGAGTCTCCTTCTCTGGAGATACTCAAAACCCACCTGGATGCATTCCTGTGCAACCTGCTGTAGGCTAACCTGCTTTAGCAGGGGGGTTGGACTAGATGATCTCTAGAGGTCCCTTCCAACCCCTACCATTCTATGATTCTATGATAATAGCAGCCTGCAACTATTTGGAGGGTACTTACAAAGATGACGAAGTCAAGCCTGTCTTGGTAGTGGTAGATAAGTATAATAAGACCAAAGACCTGTTTTCAGCTTGAGAGTTTCACACTGGATATTATGAAAAATTTCTTTACTGGGAAGACAGTGTAGCACTAGAGCAGGTTATTCAGAGAAACCATGAGATCTCTACCCTTAAAGGTTTTCAGTTGGCCGTTCATTCAGTCTTTCTTTCTTTCTTATCTATCTATCTATCCTTGTTGTGTCTGGATCTGGAAGACTAAGAATATATTGGTGCCTCCTGTCCTTTGATAATCTTTAATTATTTTGGTTTTTTCTTTTATTTTGCTTTGGAAGTGTGTATGTATAGGTGTGAAACCTCTCTGAATTCAGTGGAGATGCTTTAACATGCTCTAGCAGCACGCTTTACAGTTAATTAATGTACCTACAGTGTGCAGGGGGACAGGTGGGGAAAGAAAAAAACATAGTTGCGTTCCTTTGAACAAGAATGCTTTGTTCGGCATTGGCACCAGCAGTCTTTTTTGGGCTTTGTCCCAGGGGAGCACGGTAACCTTTCTGGCTTTAGGATTGCAGTCTGGCTTTTCTTCCTGTCAAGGCTACTAGAGTCTAGGCAGTGTTCTGCTAGGCAAGTTTGTTTGTTTTTTTTTTTTTTTTTTTTTTTTTTAATCTTCCCTGTAATGATGAGTAATTCCCTCATAGTAATGAAGTCTAATAGCAGTGTCCGGGAATCCTTAGTATCCTTATAGGCTTCATTGCTTTGAATCAGCATCTTGACTGAAATGGGGCTGAGAAAGTGGGATCTTAAGTGTGTGTGGATATCTTCACATGTGCAGCCGTGCGCACTTTTGACTACTCTGGGGAGCTGAGAGTTCCTCAGAGGCAGTTTCGTCTTAAACTTGTATTTCACTAAATCAGCATCTCTGTGAGAAGAGCTTTGCCTGTCTCTTATGGATGACAATTCAAGTTCAGCATAATAGGAAGCAGGAAACTTGAAAGCAGCAGAGAGCTTTTGAATTCTTAGAGTATGTTTAGTAATGCCTATCTGTGGCTTCAAGAGTTAGTAAAGACTATGTATACTCAAACCAGAAGACTGAGTTTACTTTTTGAGGATGAACATTGGTGTGCTGCAGCAACATGGTCCAAATCTCTGTGCTTAATGTTGAATATGAAATAATCCTCTGTTCTGATGAGTACACCACTGATTATTATCCGCCTACCTTCATCTTAGTTGCTGCTTAATTATTGTCTTTCAGAAGTAGTGTGCCATACCTCTACACCTGATATTTTTGTCTGGAACTTGTAGTAATTTTATAATAATCTTTAAGTCTAGCTATTCCGTAGTGGGCATGTGTTGTGAACCTGAAGCACAAAACCAGAGTTGCTCATGAGTTTGTGTTTGAAAGCCATAGCAGGATAGTGGGTTGTGTGAGAGCTGTGTTTCCTTTCTCTTAATTTGAGGCACTGACACTTCAGAGTTTGTTGCGCAATTTTCTGGAGCTGTTGATCTGGACAATCCGTTGCTTGGGCAATCCTTTGAGTGCGGGCTGTTCATTCAGGGCCTTCTGCCAACTGATTGCCCAATTCATTTCCCTCCTGTACCTTGACTCTTGTCTTGCAAGCTGTCCTCTAGTACAATTATTTACACATGTAAGAATTCTGTAAGTTTTGGAAAATTTTTATCATTTTTAATGAATTTGTCTGTAAGTATCTTGTCTGCTTAGTTTTTCTAATGCCATCTACTTCCCCTTGCTGGGGCCTCTAGATTTGGCTTCTACATTTGTTTTTGTAATTAAAGGAGTTCTTCTTAAGCAGCTTAAACTTATAACAACTGTGTTCAGGCAAAAGTTAAGATACCATGTGTCTTCTCAAGTCTTACAGCTGTGCAAGGCCTGTAGTATGAGCATCTAGATCACGTCAATGGTGCCCAACCAGGCACCGTCAAGCCGTGGTTGTACTGGGCATTACAAGATCAGGCAGCAGGACAAATTCGTGACCTTAAACAGATCTTGTAAGACTCATTAAAGTGTGTATATCATCTAACAGAGAAGAGTATTTGTTGTATTAATACTAGCAATCCCTGTGCGCTGCAGGCTAGTAGAAGACGACCAGCTGGTTTCCCTGTCTTTCTCCACGTTGTCTCTCGTTCCTCAATTGTACCTTGCATATGTAAAATTTACACCTGCTTCTGTGATTCCTGTTCCCTTCCCAGTTTTATTACTGTCTTCTCTCAATTCTTAAATCCTCCTTGTAGTTGCAGCCTTCACTTCGTTCAGTTAAAGTCTTTCTCTTCTACTTCACAGTAATGATTTTCTGATTCTTCAGTTTGTGGATCAATAGTGTGTTAGATGTATACTCCTGGTATTGCCTGCATTTCTTTGACAGGTAGCTGATCTGCCTGTGATGTTTAATGTAGTCAAAAATACTCCTTTTGTATTAATATTGTAACATTACATGAACAGAAGATTATTTATTTGGCTCCACTTGGTAGACTGATTAAATACGTGATCAATAGCTGAGCAGCTACAAAGTGCAAAAAATACAGATGCCATTTAGAGCTGTTGAAAAAAGTGAAGATGTGGGTTTAGTGCACGATAAATAGATGGTATGTGATGTCTGTTCCATTACATAGTGTTACATGTGTGCTAGCTTGTTCTGACATGTGAATAAGGCAGTTCTCGTTTCCTTATGAAGCTTCGTGAATAGTGCAGCATACCTGCTGACATCTTCCAAGGTGAGGAAGATGTTTGCAATTTGTGTAAATTCTCATCTCTAAGTATGATGTAAACATCGCTGGTGAAAAACACTACTGAGTACTCTGCCTAGTACACTCAGTTTTATTCATCTTGGTAAGTTAGATTCAGGACTGTCGGTAGATTATTTTTGTTAGGAATTTCTTTATTTTGAGCAGTGTCTTTGGTCAGCCCTTTGAACCTTTTTTAGTCTTTGGTGAGTGAGTCTCATTATGTATGGAAATTGATATGCATTTAACCTGGTTTTTAGTATTTAGGCTTAACAGCGTCAGGAACTTAGCCATAGTAGTTCTAGCAGAGTTGTTCTGCTGTGGTTACCTTGCAGAACTCCTATTCTGAAATGAACTTCCTGAGAACTTCCTCTTCCCAAGGTGCGGAAGTTCCTCCAGAATAAATCGCTTGTAGCATAATCTCTCCATGAGGGAAGTGGAATGTATGTTGCCTTAGGGAGGGATCCTGTCCCAGACTTTCGTGGTCAGTATCCAAAAGGTAAACAAGCCGTAAGTCATTCCTTCATCCATGTATCCCTTCCAGGGTCTTGAAGACAACTGGCAGCTTTCTGGAAGATGGTATTGTAAGGTGATGTGTTGGGTTAAAACAAATTGGTTAGACATGCACCTTTTTGAAAATTGTTATTTCATCTTGTGTGTCTTGGGATCCAGATGTATTACACCAATGGATTTTTTTTAAAATTGCTTGCTTTGTGTAATTAGGCTTCCATTTTTCATGCACTTACACTTTACTAAATAGGTGTTTTGGAGTAAAGTAAGAGAGATGATTGTTTTAAGTTAGGGTTCGATGTCTACCAGTATCCTTGTGCTTCAGCAAATTCCTACAATTTAATACTCACCCTAGTTTACGGTTTATCCTGAAAATTCAAAACAACCAGCAGCTTTAACAGTGGTGAAAGCTTGAAGACAAATGGAACATAACATGAGAAAATGCTTTGTTTCTAAATGCTGCATTGTAAACAAAACTGCATTAATTCAGTATGAGTTACACACAAAGTCAGGAAAGACATGTTACCAACAAACTGTCAATCTTATGTCTGTTCACTTGCAGGAAGCTTAAATTAGGGGGTGGGGGAAAGTGTGAGAGTTTATGACTCACATGGACTGGGAGGTAATAAATCTAAACCTACATTTATATTTAAAGTAGTATAAAGCTTTAAAAATGCTTTTAAAGTGTGAAATATTTGTCATATTGTAGTTTGTAAATTTTGTGCTTTCATGATTCACAGGGAATGGGAGAATAACTCAGGCTGGGGAAGGACGGTTTCAAATACGAGAGATTTTGCAGCCCCTGGATGTTGTGAAAATGAGACTGGAAAGCATTTGGTGCTGCTTGCAGGCATGTGCACGCTCCCCACTGACTCTTTGTGGCCCGTGGAGTCTTGGCACTTCACTTTGCGTGGAATCTCTGAGCAGGAAGGAGAGAGTGCTCTCACATCAGAACAGTCTGTGTTTTGGTGGTTTGACTGTGTTTGTGTCAGTAAATATATTTTAAAAGTTGTCTTTTAATTGAATGCCCATAGTTACTGAATAACAGTAGTCATTTCTTCCTCTGAATGTTGAGGGTGGGGAGGGAGGATGAAAGACAAAGGAGCCATCCTGTTTCTCAGAGAGTTTTCATCACTCATTGAGGACATGAGTTTGGTGCTTTGTATTGTGAGTAGAGAGTATTGCCTTTCACTAATGATGAGTATGACAGACGTAAGATAACCTTGTCTTGAGCTAGGATGGTAAGAGTGACTGACGTGACTCTCTGCTCTCCACCCTCCCCCTGAATGAACACTGGCTATTTTGAATCTCATCCTGAAGGCCTGGTAATCTGTACATAATGTATGAGAAGCCTCGATACTGAGGTCAAGACTGTGGAGTCTGCGAGGGACGGTAGGCATCCGTATTGGGTTTACCTGGCAAGGTAGCAGGGGATCTGCAGGGTTGGCTACTGTGAGGCGATGCCAGAAGCTGCCCCCGTGTCAGACACAGCCAGTTCCAGCAGGCTCCAAGATGGAGCTGCCACTGGCTAAAACTGAGCCCACTAGTGATGTTGGTAGCACCTCTGTGATAACATGTTTAAGAAAGGGTAAAAAAATGCTGCACAGCAGCTGTGTGAGAGAGGAGCGAGAAAAATGTGAAAGAAACATCCCTGCAGACACCGCGGTTAGTGGAGGAGGTGCTGCAGGCACCAGAGCAGATTCCCCTGCAGGCCGTGGAGATTACCATGGTGACAAGAGTTGTTCCCCTGCAGTCCATGGAGGACCACAGTAGAGCAGATCTCTACCTGCCGCCTGTGGAGGACCACACGCCGGAGCATGTGGATGTGCCCAGAAGGAGGTGGTGCCCATGTGGAGACCCCACACCGGAGCAGGCTCCTGGAAGAAGCTGTGGCTCCTGAGGGAGACACGCTGGATCAGTCTCTTCCTGAAAGGCTGTGCCCTGTGGAAGTGTCCCAAGCTGGAGCCGGTCCTGAAGAACTGCAGACCATGAGAAGGACCCGCACTGGAGAAGTTCATGAAGGACTGTATTCTGTGGGATAGACCCCATGCCGGAGCAGGAGAACAGAGTGAGGAGGAAGGAGCAGCAGAGATGAAGCGTTACGGACTGCCTGCTACCTCTATTCCCCAGTGCCACTCTGGGGGGAGGAGGTAGAAGAGTCAGGAGTGAAGCTGAGCCTGGGAAGAAGGGGGAGGGAAACATGGTTTTAGTTCTGTTTTTATTTCTCACTATCCTACTGTTATTAATTCACAATGAATTAAATTAATCTTCTGCAAGTTGAGTCTGTTTTGCCCATCACAGTGGTGATCTTCCTGTACTTACCTTGACCTGATGGGCATATGGTCCAGCCTCATAACACCATTGCAGCCCTCTCCTGATCTCAGGTTTCCAGATCTCAGAGTCCTTGTGTACTGCCTTCACACAAGTCACCTACACATCCCAACTTGATTGTCTTCCAAAAAGTCAGTGAAGATGTGTTCCATCTCTTCCTCCATGCGGTAGATCAAGATGTTAAACAAGATAGGTTCCAAGATAGATCCTTGAGGAATTCCCCTTGTAGCCAGTCTCCAGGTAGTGTACAAACCATTAATCACTACCCTTTGAGCCCAGTGATCCAGCCACCCACAGTAACCCACCTATCCAGGCTGTAATGGCCCAGCTTGGATGCAAGGATGTTGTGGGAGACCATGTTGAAAACTCAACAGTCAAGATAAACAACTTTCGCTGGTCTTTCATCCAAGGTTTACAAAGGGGGCATAATTTAAGATCTTCAATGCGTGCATCGTCAGTGAGTGATTGAGCACTCAGCTTACCACTCTCTTCATCTGAATTGCTTGTTTTCCCCCAACATATGGTATTTTCTATACAGTGAGATGAAAAACTGAGTCTTCCTCGTAATCTACAGACTCTCTGGCTGTATCAACAGTTGTATGTGCTTTGTTGCTCAGCCTGAATAAACTTCATCACATGTTGTCTTTTTCTGAATCCACGCAGCTGAACAAGTGAGTTGGCACTTGTCTTTCCTGCGTCATTGGTACAGAGTTGTATTTGGCTGCAGTGAAAGGCTCTGCTGGCTGCACATGTGTGACTTCGAAGTCAGCTGAGTTGTTGGTGTCATTTAAAAGCCGTTAGGCAGCAAAATTGTCACTACGCTCAGAGTTTGGCTTGCGTAACTTTCCTCCATCAGAAGAATGAGAGTTTGCTCCTGACTCTGTTGTCCAAGTCTGCAAGTCTGGAAATGAGAAACATTGTTTCTATTAGTGATAGAATAGGGAATTAGGACAGCAAAATTTGATCCTCCAGTGACTTAGTAACTTTCCAAACGGTTAAAACACTTGGTGTTAATGCCGGTGGTTTAGGTTTAATTGAATAGTGATTGAATAATTAGTTGAAGTATTGTGAGTTTGTGGGAGTTGTCTGCTCCTGTGTTCACTTTTATTGTGAAATAAAATTCTTTCAAGACAAAGAGCCCGATACTGATTTTGTTTGTCAGCTTTATAAACAGGTTTTTGTTAATGTTTGCATGGAGGCTGTCTTGGAACTGCAAAGAACTGGTGGTACAGCCTTTGCTGGGACCACCACAGAGTGATTTCATTTTTAACTAGTTCGTTATCCCTCCAACTAAAAGCTGTGCTGTGAAGTGGCTTCGTGTTACAGGACAGTGGCTTTTGGATATGAACTTGACCATGGTCTGGTGTATTCGTACTGTGAGTAAGGAATTCTTGCCGTTTGTTTCCCTGAATTGAAAAAAAAAGTTTCGCTAAAAGACTATGTTATTATTTTAAACAACTGAGATGGTAGCAGTACAGCCATGTGTGACTGGACAGTTGGGAGTGTTTCATCTGATCTGTCTTGAAGTCCAGACTCTTGAGAACAAGATTTTTGCAAAAGTTGTCAAGCGTAGCAAAACTTCTGTTGAGGTAAAATGCCCAGGTGGAAAGAGCCAGCTGAAAGGAATGCCCTGTTAACCCATCACAGTAAACTGGGAGTGTCGCCAGCTTAAAGAGTCCTACTGAATCTCTGGCAATCACTGTGGCATTAGCGAAGTTTTCCTGTGTTTGTGTGGTTGTGTGAATCAAGAGTGTAAGCTCCTATTAAGGTATTGTTAATACACAGGTAAAATAAGCAAGCTGAAAAGCTGATACTTCATTTTTTTTACTCTTTTATGGTGCTTGCATTTAATTTCCACTGTAGTCTTTTGAATTCTGTTTCCCTTGACATGTAAATAGCCAGAATCCCTTTAATGGCATGGAGACAGACGTGGCAGCCAAACCTCGAAGTGAAAGACAAAACTCAAATCTTCCTGCAAATTACTAAAAACTGCAGTCTGCTGCAAATTGATTTTCAAATCAAACCATATGCAGGACAGCCTTCTAACTGTTGCTAATCTATCTGTACTCTCTGGAATGTATGTACATGTAGCATGTACCTTTGATCACGTATTTTCCTTTCCATCTGTAATTTTGTCTAAACAACTCTGAAGGCAGTCTTTCAAAGCACATCCAAAGGAAGTGCTGGCATATGATATTCCCTCCAAGCAGGCAGCAAAAATTGCAGCTTGCAGGGAACCTGACAGGGGAAAAGTCTGACACTTGTGCGGATTTGTGGTTCCTCTTTTCTGTCTGTCTTGATTGAAAATGTCCAGATTCTGATTTTCCAGATTCTGATCAATACTGTACTTTCCTGCAAACTAACTATAGGGTCAGAGGTTTTCTTAATAATCACTGCTTTTATCTTCTCAGCCTCTTACTTAACCTGATTGGATGATCTGTTGGTTGGCATGAAATATAAGAAATCAATTTTAGCTGTAACCTAGTCTCTGTGCTCGTGGTGTTGACACTCAGAGGTTCTAACTTAAACGTGGCTTTTCTTTATTAAAAAAACTCCAGACACATCAGTTCTTGTTCATTCTTCAGAATGAAGATGAACAGAACATTGGGCTGCCATGCCTATTTCAGTGCTGTAAGGTGTCCATTTCTCCTTCAGATCTGAATGACAGAGCAAGAAGTTCAATCCTATAGCATGATGAGAATTTATCTTGTCTCATATAATTCCTTTGCAGCAGTGAGGATATTAGAGTGCTGGACTCCTTTTCAGTATAGTAAACCTAGGTCTGGCATTAGGGTTATTTTTCACTGAGCAGTGGCATCATCTGAGGGAGGTGATTTCTATAAGCTTGAACTATTGTTTATTCAAACTTTTTTCTTAATTATGCTAATGAGGTTTTTCATAAAAACCACATGGCTGTTCCTATTGCATCTTCTGTCTTTCTGGAAAGAATGTAATTTGTAGGTATCTTCCTTAATTGCATATACTTGGCTAATTATGTCTGTGTTTAAAAAGAATTACATCTTCCTGGCTGCCCACTAAATAAAATATTTTTAGTGGCAAACTTCTCTGGCCTTTCTTTGTTTTATAAACTACTGTTTATAAAGCTGCAGTTTAAGAAATTTTGATGACTTTTCTGGATCTCTGGATTTCTGGCTCTCTGCTTCAGAGAGGAGCAAATAATTTGAGTTGATTCTTTGGAGAAAACTTGTAACTTAGTATCTGAAAGAACAAAGAGTGAAGGGTGCTGAAGTCTGTTGTCTGTCTGAATAGATAGGTGACTTCTACAAGGGATTGGTTTTGCATTTTACATCCGTAAAGCTTCTGAGGAAGGACCACCTTAGACCTTTGTCCTCCAGTTATAAACTCCCTTTGTGGTCACTGGTTCTGTGTTTCACATCTTTGAACTTTGTTTCGTGGCTGTAACTGTCAGGATGATCAATAATTAGAATGATTTATATGGAAGGTTTAGCACTTTATTAGACTTTGTGCCAGATAAGGGAATAGGTAATTAATGCTTATGTTAGCATGCATGTGGAATTAATTTTCTGCTGTGAAAAGGGCCACAAATAGTATGTATTAATTAATAATTAAGAATAATTAATTAATAATTAAGAAACAATTGAATGTGATTTATGTGAACATAAACAGCATGCAGTATTTGGACTGTAAGAGAGGGGTGGTTCTAAGGAACTTCTAGTTTTATCTAGACATAGATAAAAGTAAATTCCTGCAGGATATGTGGTGTGATATTCCTAAAGGAATCTGCACCTTTTTGCTTTTACGGGTCTTGTCCTATACACTAGAACCAATGATCT
The DNA here is from genome assembly GCA_013398225.1 of Steatornis caripensis. Lineage (NCBI taxonomy): Eukaryota > Metazoa > Chordata > Aves > Caprimulgiformes > Steatornithidae > Steatornis > Steatornis caripensis. Next base: position 301,724 of record VZSC01017490.1, on the reverse strand, counting down.
ATAAGGCATCATGTAAGATGTCTCTACTTAGAGCAACCCTTCTAGGTTTTGCCTCCCAGCCGCAGCTCAGCTTTGTGGCCCTCTCCTTGCTGCATTCATTACCCAGCGTTTGAGAAACAGCTTTTGGCACGACAGGCCCCACACCAGGCTGTACAATGTGGCCTGTAAGTGAATGTTTGTGTGGGGAGGTGGTTTGAAAGCACCCTTAGTTTAAATTAGTAGTAATGTTATACTGATGTAACTTCCCCCTGTAGGCAGTTCTTTACTAGGCGGTATAGCTGTACAGCTGCACTGATAAACCTCTTGGGTAAGAGGCAGAAACACAACGTGGCTGGGGCAGCAGGGACCCTGCAGACTTCCTTTACATAAAGTACTTCTGGCTTGTATTGTATGTGTGTCTGACTGGGCGTTACTGCTGGTCTTAGCTGCATGTATGCCAAAGGGGGGTTGCCAGTAGAGCCTTATCAGTAAACTGTTTTGTTGTAGACAGTCGTAAGTGTCATATTTATAAACAAGTTAAAAACATTGGAAAGAGTTCAGTCAAGCACAAATACGTGCAAAATGTATATGAGAGACGCGTCCATATGGAAAATTCTCTTTGTGCAATTGCATGTATTTAAAACTGTTTCTACCCATGAAGCATTCAAATGCAGAAGTATAAGAAAGCAAAGGTGTCTTTTGAAACTTTTGTACTGTCATTAGCATAAGAAAGCGAGGAGTCTTTGCTAAACTCTGCTGGGATTCTCTTCTAGTAGCATTTGCCTCTTCTTGTTCTCTTTTGGGTCAGCTTAGCTTATACCAGTGTTCTGTGTTATTTCTCACATGCAACTTAAAGTCATTACCTAGAATCTTCCCTAGCTGTCCAGCAAAATGGCACCTATATCCCACCATGATTTGTGCAGCAGGGCAGTGGGCAAGTCACGCGAGGGAAATGTAACATTATTTGTTGTGTTTGATAGTATCGTCTCTTAGACCTGGCTGCCACTATGCCACCCATAGCTTAGCTTTATCAAGTTCTGTCTCTTCCTCTGGTGATGCAGAACTGTAAATTATATCTCGATTGGAATCATGTAGGGTAAGAAGTCTCAGCATAGGTTTTTGTTCTCCTCATCCTAGCTACTTCGTGTTTCTTCAGCTGTGCGCTTGAACCTGAGATGCATGTAGTATTTTAGGCAGGTCAGGAGAGGGAGCTGGCAGTCTAGGGGTGAAAAAGAATCTTCCTTCCATACAAGTAACTATTTTTGTATTGTGCTTCTTGAGTGTAGAAATGTGCTGGGATAACCTGTCTATATGTGAAACAACAGGAATCCAGACCCACTTCTAGAACATGAAGTTACAAGTAAGGGGTTTTTTTACAATTTTGTTCTGTGGCTGATGGTAGTTTTTAATCTGTTGCCTGAGGATGCCATGTAGAGGTGTTGACATTGCTTTTCTCTTGGAAGAGGTCTGTGTTGCCAGTAGTGCATGTAGGTGATAGGGACAGTAAACAGAAACTCTCACCTTCATCTGAGTCCAATAAAACAAAAATGTCTGTGCTGATATTAGTGGTGCCAATAGTAATGGCACTTACAGGGTGTCCATCGCGGTAGTATCTGCTTGCCCTTCATGCAGCTTTTGGAGACATTAAAGGCTGTTCAAGGACAGCATGCCCTTCAGATGACCGCTGACTTGATTGAACTGGCATAGGCAAAGGAAACCCTATACTCACCCTTCAAATCTCACATGACTTTCTTGAGTCTGTTTTATTTTTTAAGTGTTGATGTACATAGGACATCTCTCCAGCAAGCCACTTGGCATGGGTTTGGGCTCCTTAGTGATAGTTCTGCATGTAAAGTAATTCCCTCCCTGATGTATTTTCTGTATATTCTCTACACTGCTGTGCTGCTGTTCCAATCTTTGATTCATCTCAGTGTGTTTGTACTTTATGAAGAATTACAAATCTTTTCTTCATTCCTATTGCAGAGCTTGAAAATAGCGTATTATTCTTCTCCACTGTTAATTCTTTGTGTTTTGGGTTTCTTGGTTTTGTTTTTAGTTTGGGGGTTTTTTATTCACAAGTGACTGCCCTTACGTAGCAGGTAGAAACTTAGGCTGATACGAGAGACTTGGCCAATGTCATGCTAACATGATCTGACTAGAAGCCCAGTGCCATTAAGGTTTATGTAGTACCTTGCCTGGTACATAAGAAACATGGTGATACATTTATTTGTTCTTGTTCTGGCTCCTCCTCTGTACCCATTCTATAGACTTTCTACCTTCAGTCCTTGCTGTCCTGCAGAAAGGAGCAGAGGTGCTACTTGTCTTTTGCAGTCATTGATCCCTATTTCCATCTTCTTTAGCTGGGATTGAACACTGATTCTTCTTGCCAATAAGTGGTGGAGAGCTGAGAGTTTGAGGGCTGTTGAGAAATGCTGCTGTGCAGCAATAGTGAGGCTTACTACACTGACTCTTTGGAGATTTTTTTTCTTAAGATCTGTCTGCAAATTCTCATTGGCATCTTAGTCACAGAAACCCAGCTCACTTGCACAGTTGTGCCAATCTGCCAGCAGGGAGAATGTCTTAATGGTAGTGTGCTGTTTCTTTATTTAAGGTTCCCCCTATGCCTTCGATGGGACGTGACTTGTGAGAGTCCTAGTTTTATCATAGACTTCGAAGGAAGCGGCTTGGTCTGTTGGGGAGGGTTTTTATTTTTTGCTTTGGTGTTTTGTTGGGTTTTTTGGGGGTAGCTTTGCTCATAATCTTCTTTTGCTGAGGAAATAGCAATTTTAGTTTGGGGCCTTGACAAAAATGACTGGGTGCAAAATGTTCGTGCTTTCAAGTTTATAAGAAGTAAATGCCCATTTGGGACATTTTTTCTCTCCTGATGAAGGGCAGGGGTTTTGGTGGTGTGTGTAAACGGTTGGCATTTTTTGTTGTTCGGGGTTTTTTTGCAAGGAGAGCCTAAGGGGCTTTGGGGTCTTATTTCTCAGAGGGGCTAGAATGAATTTTGTTCTTCTTCAGCTAAAAGTTTGCATTTTCTTCTGGGCACGTTCAGGAATGCTGCTAGTTTCTATGGTCTGTACTACATTTAAACATAATTTGCATGCAGTAGCAGGTTCTGAAGCAATGCTGCTGTTACTGCAGGGTGACCATTTTCAAATGGTCATTTGAAATGTGACATGTTTTTAAGTGAGCTTGGAGCCAGAACTGAAAATGTGAGTCAGTGGTTGACTGGCAAGAAAATAACCTAGCATCTTCAAGGAGCTTGAGCAAGTTAGTTAGCCCCATGCGAAATATGATGTATTAAGAAATAAGTTGCTTTTCTTTTAGTCTTAACGTTGAGTTTATTGTATATTGAAAGAAAGCAGTATTTGCATAATTTTAAGCACAAAAATGCAATTTTGTCCATAGTCTTGTGCATCTGTTCATTAGGTCCCTTCGGAAGAGAATGGGACGGGCACCAGGCTCATGTCTAGTCTGCAGACAGCAGCACACCCTCTACAGAGTCATCTCTGGATGGCAGCATGGAAACTGGAACTTGAAAAAATGTTACAGTCTTTTGACAATACTACCTATAGAAGCAGTGCTGGGATGGATGGATGGATAGCACCTTTTTCAGTGCAGCTTTTGCAAGGTCAATCATGGCCTCAAATGCATACTTGGCTGAAGCTGTTAGATGTCATAGCAATTGTGTTGTAAAATATGCAGCTCTTTTTAATTAAGAGCTAGCCCTGATGTTCCTACAAGAGCCATGATCCAAAGGATGACTTCACTATAGTCACATACCCTGCCAGTGACCAAGGTTAGAGGGTGCAGAGGGTGATGCCTGCCCCACGCTCTGCCCAATGGACCTATTGAACAGATTTATAAGAATATGGAAGAGTTGCATGTTTATGCTTAAAATTATGCAAGTACTGCTTTCTTTCAGTACGGGTGAATGTGTTTGAGAACCTGAGGGCTTGACTATCTAGAAGAATGCAAGTTAAAGGACAGATGATAATGAGCACCAGGAGTCAAAGCTAGTTAGAAGCAGAGACAGCTTTATAGAATCATAGAATCATAGAAT
>VZSC01017490.1:265644-296518 GCA_013398225.1 Steatornis caripensis | reverse complement strand
TGGACCCAGCACTGACCCCTGGGGAACACCGCTGGTCACAGGCCTCCAACCAGACTCCGCACCACCGATCACTACCCTCTGCGCTCTGCCATTCAGCCAGTTTTTGACCCACCTCACTGTGCGCTCATCTAAGCCACTCTTCCTGAGCTTTCCTATGAGGATGTTGTGGGAGACAGTGTCAAAAGCCTTACTGAAGTCAAGGTAGACAACGTCCACTGCTCTCCCCTCGTCCACCGAGCCAGTCATGCCATCATAGAAGGCTATCAGATTGGTCAAGCAGGATTTACCCTTGGTGAATCCATGTTGACTACTCATGAAGTCATGTTATGCATGTTTAGCCTGTAGTATGCCTGAAATGCTGGGAATCAACATTGCTAGTGACTGTTAAAAGGCAGAGTAAGTTCTCGCTAGTAAGCAATATGACCAGCAGATAAAGCATTAGTTGTAGATTTGAAAAATGAGTTAATAGCAGTTCAGGTGTGAGGACTGAGCAGAACATACCGAGCTACCCTGTTCCGGGAAATGCCAAGGAGACAAAATGCTAATAACGTTGGAATAGAGCAATATCAGGCCTGCAGAGCAGAGGATTGCTAGCTACAACTGCTCCTTTACTAACTTACCAGAAGCTAAAACCTGGTGCTTGTGACCATGAGGTCATAGTAGCCCACTCTGCAAAAATATTTGACAACTGCAGAATACATAATCCTGCTGAATAATAAATCTGCCCTACCTACTCATTGCTGCTACTACTCACTATTTGTTTTGGGACACATTACAGTTAATTGACTTTGACTTTTTTTCTTGACAGTAGTTTATTTTCCCTTTTTTTTGTTATCGTGTTGTCAGCTTGCAGGCTATTTCATGTACTCCTGGCCTATTTGACAGGTTGTTTTCCCAAGCACAACTTCAGCTATTTCTGAAATCTGTTAATAGTTCGTTTGTAATGCAGTAATCTGAACTCTCTAGTATGACTCAACAATTTCAGCCGCTCCACTTGAGTACATGTAATGCACTGTGCTTGATTGCTACATACTGCCCTTCAGTTTGGAGAAGGTGTGCATAGAAGCTCTCCAGCTTTGCTGTCTGTACTCTGAGACTGATTAATGGCATTCTTGCACTGTATCTGCGCTAAACTGGGACTTTGCTGGCTTCTATGTCCCCTTTTCATGCCCTTTGGCAAAAACCTTTCCAACAGCTCTGGAATAGCTAAAATCAACACTGATCAGCCTGTTTACACAGAGCCAGTTGGTATAAGATGTCCCTGGCTGATGAATTTGCCCCTTCCTTCATGCCCACCAAAAGCATGTTAAAACCTCTTGCCTATTCACATGTCGAGTCTGGAAGAGTTTCTAATTAGAGAAGTTAATCTTTGTTTTGTCAGGTTTTAGCTGACAAGAATTTCCGTAGATTCCGTGAGACTGCAAGTCTTTGGCAGTTAAAAATTTAGCCTGCTTGAACTGTGGGCCGTGCAGCTGTCACTGTGGCTCTACAAGGTGCTTTATACTCACACCTATTTGATTCCTTACAGGAGGACCCAGCAATAAGCCCTCATTAAATGTAAGAATTTGCTGCCTTGATTTATGGTCCTGAAGCAAATCTGATGGGGGGGTTATTTGAGAAGGTCTGCCTTGATAGAGTAGAGGAAACTGGCATGTCTGTTAGGCAGGACAGGGCTGACTGACAAGAGAAACACCTTTTCTTTCTTTTTCGTTTCAGTAGTTGCTCATTATCATGGTGCTTCCCAACCTGCAGGTGTAATTCAGTCTTCCGGTGTTTCTTCAAGGACAAAGAGGCAAAAGGGAACACAAGGGACTGCCTCATGCTAGTTCAGTTTTACCTTGGGTTGTGCCTGTAGTTTCGTTTGTAAGCTGGACATCTGAAATGTGCCCCCCCAGCATTAGCCTGTGAAATTTCATGGTGCTCAAACGAGTTCTCCTGGCTTCCAAGGGACACTCCACGGGGAAATTGGCAGTGGTTTAGTTGTTGTTTTTTAAAAACAAACAAACAAACTCCTCCCCCCGAACAAACAAGGTTTTGCAACTGTCCTTACATCACTGTTCCGATTATAGTAACTTTCATAACAACAAAGTAGTAGCTGTGTATAATAGTATGTGTATATTGTTTGTTGCCGTATACTCCCTTTTTTGAAATGAAAGTTACTCAGGTCTTTTACATCGGACAGTTCTGAACCATCTGTCTAGCAAGGTAGGACTGTAAAATATTCCGGGTTTAAGGTTGCTTTTGGTTTTACATGTATCTTCCAAAAATACACACAAGTTGAGGGTCTGTAGAGAAAGTGTGATTTGTTCCATTCCAACTGATTACATCTACTATGAAAATTTTCTTATATAAAATCAGTTTCATATTCTTCATGTGGTACCAGGATTTCGTAGAGGAACCATTTTTTAGCTTCTGTGTTATCTAGAAGGAGGGGAGGAGGAAAAGACCATGAAAATCAGAAGTTTCTCATAATAAGGACATTTTTTTCTCCTAGAGACCACTTTTATGCATGTGGGCATCGGTAATTCCTGAGGAAAAACTCTTCTATAACCCTTTTGCATATACCACCCATTTCATTCAATGCACAGGTAGCAACTTAACAGTCTGCAGTCTGGCTGCCTAGATCGTCAGGCAGTGAAGAGGCAGAGCAAAGGAGAGTAGGTCATCCTTTACTGTTAGTAGAGAAAAGGAGTTAGTCTCTTTTATCTCCCCCCGTAGTGTAACATCTCAAAGAAAGTTTTTTGTCAACAGTTTGTTGGCTGCAGCAGCTTTATGACCTAAATGGTATGAGTTGCTGGGAAAGCTCGTTTAGTGGCAAGTTAAATGTTATAATCTTCTGTTAGCTATGTATGTTATACTGCATTTTATGGTCTAGCCGTGCAGTGCAGAGCTATTCTCCATGTAACGCATATGTTGAACATTAACTACTATTTGAGTACAGAAGGTGGAGTGTGCTCTCTCTGGTTTCTATTGGATGGCAGTCAAAGATAAACATACTGGTAGTTAATGCCATAAAGCAAGCAACCAGGAACAGAGTGATCATAGGGCATCAAATCAGTTTTTCCTAGTTTTGTGAATTCCTCAGGTCTTTCCACTTCTTACCTGTTCCTGAAATTTGGTAAGATTCAATTTATGTGCTTCTGCTTCGTTAGTGCAAAAAAAAAAAACCCAAACCAATTCCAACAACAACAAACCAAATTCAAACCACAAAAAACTCAAATAAAATTTACTGCCTACGCCTAAGCTTGCTTGACCTTCTTGGAAAAATAGAGAGCAATTAAACTCTTCATCTTGTCTTTTGCTGAAGAAGACAGATTTTAGACAGCTTGGAATCCTGAGACAGGAGTTCCGCGTATTGCAATTGATGCTGCTTTTGTCCGAAGGCCAAACTAAAGGAACTGAACCACTGTTCAGCTCTCCTTCAGCTGAAATCAGTGAATTCTGCTACAATTTGAGATAAAATATGAATGCCCAGTATGTTAGACCTTTAAAAAATAATTTTTAAAAAATCCTGAAAGTTGTATGAGGGACAGCAGGCACAAAAGTGATTCCAGATCTGTACTTTCCTGTATAAAACACACCTGTGGCTTCCATCTCTTACTGAGATTTTTGGTCATCTCATGTATTTTTATCTCTCTTATGAGGAAGGGCTGAGAGACCTGGGTCTGTTCAGCCTGGAGAAGAGAAGACTGAGAGGGGATCTCATCAATGCTTATAAATATCTAAAAGGCGAGTGTCAAGAGGATGGGGCCAGGCTCTTTTCAGTGGTGCCCAGCGACAGGACAAGGGGCAACGGGCACAAACTGGAGCACAGGCAGTTCCACCTGAGCATGAGGAAGAACTTCTTTACTGTGAGGGTGACAGAGCCCTGGCACAGGCTGCCCGGGGAGGCTGTGGAGTCTCCTTCTCTGGAGATGCTCAAAACCTGCCTGGACGCGTTGCTATGCAACCTGCTCTAGGGGCACCTGCTTTAGCAGGGGGGTTGGACTAGATGGTCTCCAGAGGTCTCTTCCAATGCCCACCATTCCGTGATTCTGTGATTTTTAACCAAGGGTTGTTTCTTTTCCTAAGAAACTTGAAAACTTCCTTCCTCAAGTAACATGACAGGGTTTGCATGAATAATTGGTTTGTTATTCCCGCTTCCTCCTACCCACCTGTAACCTCCAAGCTTTGCTTCTTCTAGTGTTTGAAGTTGAAGCACTGGGTATCTGAATTCTGGGCTTAACCTCAGAACAAGTGCACAGACCAATGCAAACTAGGATTAAGATCAGCTAACTTTTCTACTGATACCAATAGCCCATGATTGGGCTTAGTTTTGTTTCCATGTCTATGTGTTTCAGATGACATGTCAAGTAAGAGTTGTAGCTTTGTTTTTTGCCTTGTTTTGTTTCTCTATTTAAAGGCTCTAAATGTGATTGCAATTAGCAACATCATTGAAAGGTTCTTACCAAATCCCATTAATTTTCCTCACAGTGCTCTTCAAGTATTCAAGCTGTCCGGAATTTATTTTGCAGCTTGAGTGGTGGTATGCTACTGCATGACTGCAGTTGATATGTGGTAACAGCCAGCAGATTTCAAGCAGTGTGTCAAGCAAGCTTTTACTGGAAAATTTGGCTTCCTGGGGCTAAAATGTTGACTCTATGACTTAGGACACTTACAGGACATAGCCTTTTCTTTCTTTCCTACACGTTAAGTGAGCTTTGAAAGTTTGCTTCGAGAGTGAAGTCTGATGCTGTTGGAATAGCTGCGGACAGGAACAACATATCCCTGTATCTTGAAAATAAAAAGAAATGTCAATACAATTCTTCAGAATAAATAGAATTACTATTTAGATATTGTTTTCCATTGTGGAACTCCTCTCCCTCATTTGAACTTAAAAAGAAGCCCAGCTAAATGCAAACAAACAAACTCACACCCACCCACAAAAAAACCCCAACTTTCTTTTCTGTTACAGAAAAATGCAAAGGGACAGGAGTTGTTTGACCAGATTGTATATCATTTGGACCTTGTGGAAACTGATTACTTTGGCCTACAATTCATGGATGCTTCCCAGGTTACAGTAAGTATAACTTCAGTTAATTTTTATGTTCTGCAGTCATTTGTGTTGCCTATAATAAACATATTACTAGTGCAGTTTCATGGAGAGATGTAGGCATTAGAGGATATACTGTTGAAACAACCGATAGCATGTTTGGTTCTTCCATATAAAGCTGAAGCCTCTAAATGACTCATGGGTCACTTCATAAGATATGCACATGACTTGATCACGCACAATTGAAAAACCAACAATTGTGAATAAAGAAAAACGTGCTTTAGGTTTAGTAGGCTCATGGTATTAAAAATGGGTTAAATCTCTTGCAAGCAAGGGTTTTTTAAAACTACTATCTTTGCTGTTTCATGTACAGATTGTGTTGCTCTGTAGATATAGTTTCATTTGCAATAGAGAAAAATTTTCCTTCTCTCCCTTTTCCAGTGACCCCCAGCATCTACAGGTAAAAGTTGAAAAAAAAGGGAGGACGTATTTACAAATGCAGGTAGATAGATATATTAATAAGGTAGGGTTGAAAGATTGCAAACTTCTAGTTAAACTATATTGCTGGGGTTTTCATGGAATCATGGAATGGTATGGGTTGGATGGGACCTTACAGATGAGCTAGTTCCACCCCCCTGCCATGGACAGGGACACCTTCCACTTGACCAGGTTGCCCAATACTGTCACTTATTGTCAAGTCACATAATAGGGAACTTGATACCTAGGAATAGTTACTATCAAGGAGTTCTGTCATGTTGTGAAAGAAGGGAAGCAGAAAGGGAAACATCCTTTCCTAGCAAGAAGGAGGGCAGATCAGAAGCAGAAAACCTGGCTGAGGAAGCAGCAAATGCTTATTTTCTTGTATTTTTGCAAAACTGAAGGGCTCTTTTGAATGGAAAGAAAGATGAAGCAGAGATGTGAGCAAGTATGTTTTCCATAGATGGCTCTGTCTCTGGTGTTCAGGGCAAAATATGCCTATATGTGCAGGTGGTTTAGAAATAGCTTTGCTATTTCTTTCCTCTGTGTGGGAGGGGGAGTAAATCATGGGATCTATGGTTACAAGAGGGATGAGGACAACGAACACGCCAAACTAGTTGCAGGGCTTTGGTAGTAGGGTTGTGGTTTCCTGGATCAAGAGGGGTGTTGAGGGCAGAGTTCTTTACCTCCACTGGAGTGCGCGGCTGAAAGCTCTCATTTGTTTAGTTGGGGTTTTTTTTGGGGCTGGCTGAAGGTGGGCAGAGAGTAGAGCTTAGAGAGCTTCGAGGCACCAGCTTTTTATATTCCTTAGCACCCTATCCAAAGAGGTTCCATGCTTCAACAGCCTTCCTTGGTCTGTTTGGAACTTGTGACCCGCTTTTGCATAGCAATTAATGTGTAGCCTCGATGTGCTTCTGCTTAGTGCCAGCCCAGCCACACAGTGGCAATTGTGGGATTGGGAGATTAAAGTTGTGTAAACTCCTTGAGGCTCTAGGCCTTTGTCTTTATTACAATTGTTAAGTGCTAAGCATGTTTAAGCCACCATTATTAATAATAGAGCACAGAATAGTCTTTCAGTAATGGAGATTGCTTCTGTGTGCTCCAAGGCCAACAGCTTTTGAGTGCAGTGTGTTTCTTGCGGTACTGTAACGTTACCAAAGGGTTGGGACAAGCAGTGATGGTAGCGGTGATTTAGAAAAGAAAATCATGTTTAAAGCTTATCTGCTTTGAAAGAGAGAAAACCTTTTTTGTTTGAACAGCTTATTACCCGAAAAAATAATTTTTCAGTACAACCAAAAACCAAAGTTGTGAAAGGCAAGTCATCAGCAGTAAGGCAGGAAATACTGTAAAGCCTATTCAGGGAACTCTGCATCAGTTTGTATCTTGTGTTATTTGAAGATATCCATAAATAGAAGGATATAGACAATCATTAGTAGTTTTTTCTAAAGCAAAGGTGTGTGTACTGTTGTATTTTAAGTTATCTGGTATAAGTCCAGAAGTAGCAATACTCAGGGTGAAGAGAGGTTGTTAAGTATTGCTGTTGTGTAGAAGAACATGCTTGGTCCAGTGGAGAACCTTTATTCATAAGTGAAGTTTAAAAAGCAGCACAGATACATCGCCTAATCACAGTTTATACGTTATAGTGAGGAATAAAACTGCACCTTCCTGTAGCAGCATAATAATAGCTTTGGACCAACTCTTTTTTTCTACCAGACTCAGTAACAAAACTCCTGAGACTTAGTGCTCTGCAGCTGTTTGAGCGGTGGTTCTTTCATCGTTCTCATGTGTTTTTAATTTCTGTTTTCATGTATGTTTTATAACATGCGTAATATGGTAGTAGAGTGTAACATGTACAATTTATAAGTAAATACACATTATGTTGGAGGTGCGTGCTCAAAAACTTCTTTACTTGTTGTTCCATCAAAAATGGTTGGAGACCACTGCTCTAGGACAGCTCTAGTGAGTCCTGGAGTGTTAGAGGGGAAGTAGTGCTTGGAGTGATTGTAGTGTCACTGTTACGTGGGAGGTCTCTGCAGTGGCTTAAGGGAATTGTAAAGTTTATTGGGTTTTTAATTACTTTACTATGGGGTGTGTGTGTGTTCTGGCAAAGCAGGAAGCCTTGAAAGCTTTAGTTGAACTTGGAAATAGTAATAATTAAATATTGTGAGGCCATACTATCAAAGTTGAGTTGGCATGAAATATTTTATTGATCTTTGCAGAAACTGATCACATGCAACATATTCCATGGTTGGCTTAGGTACTTGACATTTATTTTAGGCTGCTGATAGCTAATGTTTATTCATCTTCTGTCCAGGCTTGTCCTTTCTTTGTCTCTTATTCCAGATCAATGTAAGAAAAAGGGTTGCTGTGGTTTAGAGATCCTTGTGAACTACAAAATATTATAGGATTCTCTCAGGATATTGATTTCTCCATTTCTACAGTTGCATTCTTGGTTCCAGTTGTCTGACCTGTGATAGCAAAACCTGGGATATCCTCCCAGCAACATCCCCTACCCACTCTCCCTCCAGTGTTTTACAGGAATTCAGAACAGAAGGGCTGCTCATGTTGATTAGCTTGGAGTTTGCTTCTGTTTCCCTCATGATTTTGTTTCTGATCACAAGAACAGTTATAGAGTACTTGAGGGAGGAAGAAGATTTTAGATCCATCTTTAAATTTTTTTTTTTTTCCTTTTGCAAATGAACTGCTATAATTGTTGAGGTGTGAAACTTTAGTTAGGAATGCATGGAAGCAAAAGGATTAAAATACCACTTTTCTTACATGCATCCCTTTATGTCTGATATCTAATGTCAGAAAAGGCCTCTTGGCTTGAAGAAGGTCTATGTGGAACAGCCTTTCCAGCTGGGTAGATATATTGCACTCTGCAGCCAGTTGAGCCATTTTAAGGATGTGTGCATGCACCCAGTGTATCCGTTACCTTGGGAAGCACTGGATTTACAGCATGTTTACAGCAAGACTTTTGTGCAAGGACAGCCCATGCCTCCTGCAGGTGGCCATGGCTACGATGGGGGCCAGAGTTCCCTGGGGAGATGAGAGCCAGCACCGACCTGCAGTGAGTCGTCCTTGCAAGCTGCGTTTTCATCTGAACTTCTTAATATTGACCAATATTATGGTCAATAAATTATAATATTATTAATATTGTGTAGTAGAAACTGAAGAAGACTTTAGTGAAAGCAGTGTTCCAAGGACAAAAATAGAAGGGAAAAAAAGCGGCAAGAACTGTGTTGCACAGACTGGGCCTGACCAGCAGCAGTGTATGAGGCCCCACTGGTGTGGACACTGAGATCCTCACCTGTATGGGAGGTGGCCTTGTCACCAGGTTTTTCTGGGAGAGTCAGGATCACGTGTGCTTCACAACATAGATTTTCAACAATGCAGTGTGAGGGTGGGAGGTGAAACGAGCTGGACAATCAAGATGTATATATAATAAAGAAAATATATATATAAATAAAGAATATTTCCAGAACGCCTTTGTTTTCTCTACACATCGTGAACTAGGGTGCATCCTAGGGTGCATTAAGAAGAGTGTGGCTAGCAGGTCGAGGGAGGTGATCCTCCCCCTGTACCCTGCCCTGGTGAGGCCGCATCTGGAGTACTGTGTCCAGTTCCGGGCTCCCCAGTTCAAGAGAGACAGGGAACTACTGGAGAGAGTCCAGCGGAGGGCCACGAAGTTGATTAGGGGAGTGGAGCATCTCTCGTATGAGGAAAGGCTGAGAGAGCTGGGTCTGTTCAGCCTGGAAAAGAGAAGGCTGAGATGAGATCTCATCAATGCTCACAAATATCTAAAGGGTGGATGTCAAGAGGATGGGGTCAGACTCTTCTCAGTGGTGCCCAGCGACAGGACAAGGGGCAATGGGCACAAACTGGAACACAGGAAGTTCCACCTGAACATGAGGAGGAACTTCCTTACTGTGAGGGTGACAGAGCCCTGGCACAGGCTGCCCAGGGAGGTTGTGGAGTCTCCTTCTCTGGAGATACTCAAAACCCGCCTGGATGCATTCCTGTGCAACCTGCTCTAGGCTAACCTGCTTTAGCAGGGGGGTTGGACTGGATGATCTCTAGAGGTCCCTTCCAACCCCTACCATTCTATGATTCAATGAACTAGGCTCCTGGATATTTCAGCAGGTATTAGGTCAGGACATTGGAGGAACTTGGTGCGTCATGGCTGCCTCTGATGCATCTGAATTTTCTTCTAAGGGTTCATTGTCATTCAGATCAAGAGTCTTTTCAACTGCTTGCTTTTAATATTACTGCTCCGACTTAAGCTTGTGAGGGATGTGGAAAAACAAGCAACTCAAACCAGTCGATTAGCCTCGTAGTGTGATATCTGCGAGTCTTTTTCCATACATACTGCTTAATATTGTAACAAGTGCTTATTATGCAGAACTAAATAGGGACAAGCCTTGTTGTTCAATACAGTGAATGTTTGGAGGAAGTAAGACTGATAAATATTTTGATAATGCAAAAATTTTCCTTTTCTGCTTCTGGTAGAAACATCCCATTGCCCCATGAAGAAACTGTGAAATTAATCTGTGACTCTGTTTCCCTCCCTGAATCTCCCTTGCTCCTCTGGGTGATGAGCTCTTTGGGATTGTGGCTGTTGCAGGATGTGTGTCTGTGGATTGTAGCCCGGAGCAACAAATAACAGTCACACCTGGAGGGTCCCAAGAGCCTCCAAGGTAACAGGTACTCAGTGCTTCAGTTACTAATAGTAGCAGTGATACGAATGCCAGTTCGGTAACAGGACAAAGGCAACATGACTGACTCCATAGCAATGCACAACACCGGATTAATGACTACTTCCAGCTGTGGCTGTCCAAGGCTGTATTGCAGTCTGTGGACACTTGGTGGGAGACTCCAAAACACTAAGAATTCCTAGAGCATCTCCACTTTTTAGTCTTCCGTTAGCACTTGCTGTTTCCTGGAGGGCTGGAGACCATTTCCCTGGCTCAGACTTCAGAAGCAGCTGTACAGGGCAGGTGGTTGTGATACTATCTATCAGTGATGCTTCTCCACCTCTCTTCTAAGTGTAGAGAAATCAAGTCTCCAGTCTATCCAGGACAGCCGGCAGTTTTTGCCGTTTTCTTTTGTCTTCATGTGTGGTCAGAACATAAGCTGAAGTGGTTTCTTTATTGTTCTTCCACAGATTTAGTCAGGTTTGTCACCTATTTGTTACAAATCCTTTCAGTTTACTTTTTGAGTGTTTGGGCACAGGCTTCAAAATTAAAGGTAACTTGCATTTTATTGCTAGAATTGATCTGGAGTGGCATCAGCTTTCACTGTCTGTGTAATAAATCTAATGGGAATTATGCCACACAAGGCAGGTTTTTTTATATAATTTTGTGGTTTGCTTTTTTAAATTCCCCTCCTCTCTGGGATATGAAGTTTCACTGCTGAGAAGAGAAAGGGTATAATCTTGTATGCACTATTGTTTTGAGTGGTAGTGATTATCTGTGTTCGGACTCAATTATAAGTTCTGCTTCTGTCACCTCAGGTCTGCAAAGCAAAATATTCCTTGGGCTGAAGTAGGTTATCACATGTGTGTGAATTAAGGTAGGATAATGGTCTTGAAGGATGTCCACATGGCTCTCCATTATTCGTGTGTAGTCTATCTGGACTACAGATAAACCACATCACATACCGGGATGCTTCTGAGATGGCTCGCTGCAGGCTCAGGCTGGGGCGTGCAAGGCTTGCATGAATGCCAGTTTGGTTATGTTGTGTTAATACTGTAACTGGGATTTTTCTTTTTCAGTTCTGTCTTTCAGTCTTAATATTCATGGTAATCATTAAAACATTACCATGAGAGGATTTGAAATATATGTGATATTAATTTTATGTTTAGTTTCTGTAAAGAGCCATGAAAAAACCACCCTAAAGCAAACCACACACAGTATGACCCTAAGTGTATTTTCAAGAGTATGGAATGGGCAGGTGCAAGAGCTGTGTAGCAGCCTTGTCCTGTTGGGACAGTACAGTTTTCTTTCATTAAAACCTAGCTGTTTATTTAAGCAACTTTGAAATTAACTTGGACTTAAAATTAGCAGATATATTCTGAAAACAAGGTAAGTGTTCTGCAAAATCAAGATCAAAGGGCAGATCTTGGGAACTTGGCAGAATAGGAAGGAGTTTCTGCAAATAAATTTTTGTGTTGTTTTGAACTGTAGGAGGCAAAATTTTATTCTGGCTAAAACCAGTTTGTGTTAAAAAATCCTTCTAGACTTTCTGTGCTATTAAATTCAACTGAAATNTCTGAGGAAAGGCTGAGAGAGCTGGGTCTGTTCAGCCTGGAAAAGAGAAGGCTGAGAGGAGATCTGATCAATGCTCACAAATATCTAAAGGGTGGATGTCAAGAGGACGGGGTCAGACTCTTCTCAGTGGTGCCCAGCGACAGGACAAGGGGCAATGGGCACAAACTGGAACACAGGAAGTTCCACCTGAACATGAGGAGGAACTTCCTTACTGTGAGGGTGACAGAGCCCTGGCACAGGCTGCCCAGGGAGGTTGTGGAGTCTCCTTCTCTGGAGATACTCAAAACCCGCCTGGATGCATTCCTGTGCAACCTGCTCTAGGCTAACCTGCTTTAGCAGGGGGGTTGGACTGGATGATCTCTAGAGGTCCCTTCCAACCCCTACCATTCTATGATTCAATGAACTAGGCTCCTGGATATTTCAGCAGGTATTAGGTCAGGACATTGGAGGAACTTGGTGCGTCATGGCTGCCTCTGATGCATCTGAATTTTCTTCTAAGGGTTCATTGTCATTCAGATCAAGAGTCTTTTCAACTGCTTGCTTTTAATATTACTGCTCCGACTTAAGCTTGTGAGGGATGTGGAAAAACAAGCAACTCAAACCAGTCGATTAGCCTCGTAGTGTGATATCTGCGAGTCTTTTTCCATACATACTGCTTAATATTGTAACAAGTGCTTATTATGCAGAACTAAATAGGGACAAGCCTTGTTGTTCAATACAGTGAATGTTTGGAGGAAGTAAGACTGATAAATATTTTGATAATGCAAAAATTTTCCTTTTCTGCTTCTGGTAGAAACATCCCATTGCCCCATGAAGAAACTGTGAAATTAATCTGTGACTCTGTTTCCCTCCCTGAATCTCCCTTGCTCCTCTGGGTGATGAGCTCTTTGGGATTGTGGCTGTTGCAGGATGTGTGTCTGTGGATTGTAGCCCGGAGCAACAAATAACAGTCACACCTGGAGGGTCCCAAGAGCCTCCAAGGTAACAGGTACTCAGTGCTTCAGTTACTAATAGTAGCAGTGATACGAATGCCAGTTCGGTAACAGGACAAAGGCAACATGACTGACTCCATAGCAATGCACAACACCGGATGAATGACTGCTTCCAGCTGTGGCTGTCCAAGGCTGTATTGCAGTCTGTGGACACTTGGTGGGAGACTCCAAAACACTAAGAATTCCTAGAGCATCTCCACTTTTTAGTCTTCCGTTAGCACTTGCTGTTTCCTGGAGGGCTGGAGACCATTTCCCTGGCTCAGACTTCAGAAGCAGCCGTACAGGGCAGGTGGTTGTGATACTATCTATCAGTGATGCTTCTCCACCTCTCTTCTAAGTGTAGAGAAATCAAGTCTCCAGTCTATCCAGGACAGCCGGCAGTTTTTGCCGTTTTCTTTTGTCTTCATGCGTGGTCAGAACATAAACTGAAGTGGTTTCTTTATTGTTCTTCCACAGATTTAGTCAGGTTTGTCACCTATTTGTTACAAATCCTTTCAGTTTACTTTTTGAGTGTTTGGGCACAGGCTTCAAAATTAAAGGTAACTTGCATTTTATTGCTAGAATTGATCTGGAGTGGCATCAGCTTTCACTGTCTGTGTAATAAATCTAATGGGAATTATGCCACACAAGGCAGGTTTTTTTATATAATTTTGTGGTTTGCTTTTTTAAATTCCCCTCCTCTCTGGGATATGAAGTTTCACTGCTGAGAAGAGAAAGGGTATAATCTTGTATGCACTATTGTTTTGAGTGGTAGTGATTATCTGTGTTCGGACTCAATTATAAGTTCTGCTTCTGTCACCTCAGGTCTGCAAAGCAAAATATTCCTTGGGCTGAAGTAGGTTATCACATGTGTGTGAATTAAGGTAGGATAATGGTCTTGAAGGATGTCCACATGGCTCTCCATTATTCGTGTGTAGTCTATCTGGACTACAGATAAACCACATCACATACCGGGATGCTTCTGAGATGGCTCGCTGCAGGCTCAGGCTGGGGCGTGCAAGGCTTGCATGAATGCCAGTTTGGTTATGTTGTGTTAATACTGTAACTGGGATTTTTCTTTTTCAGTTCTGTCTTTCAGTCTTAATATTCATGGTAATCATTAAAACATTACCATGAGAGGATTTGAAATATATGTGATATTAATTTTATGTTTAGTTTCTGTAAAGAGCCATGAAAAAACCACCCTAAAGCAAACCACACACAGTATGACCCTAAGTGTATTTTCAAGAGTATGGAATGGGCAGGTGCAAGAGCTGTGTAGCAGCCTTGTCCTGTTGGGACAGTACAGTTTTCTTTCATTAAAACCTAGCTGTTTATTTAAGCAACTTTGAAATTAACTTGGACTTAAAATTAGCAGATATATTCTGAAAACAAGGTAAGTGTTCTGCAAAATCAAGATCAAAGGGCAGATCTTGGGAACTTGGCAGAATAGGAAGGAGTTTCTGCAAATAAATTTTTGTGTTGTTTTGAACTGTAGGAGGCAAAATTTTATTCTGGCTAAAACCAGTTTGTGTTAAAAAATCCTTCTAGACTTTCTGTGCTATTAAATTCAACTGAAATCATATGACACAGATACGTTTGGAAGAAACACTTTTTAATTAAACAGGACCTCTTTGTTGCAGTTGCAAATACTTGTGGCTCTGTGACCCTGGTAGGAACAAAGGGGTGTAATCCTTCTGCCTTTGGTGTCACTGAGAGCTGTTTACTTTTGAGTTCAGCGTATGCTTTCCTAGCAGTTTGTCTCTGTGAGTGTCCTTACAACCAATTTTGGTTTAAGATAACACAGATAATGTTTCTGTTAGTGATGAACTGAAATCTCAAACTATGCTGCTGACACCTTTATGCTGTAGTCTTAAGTGAGTCCTTTCTGGAAAAAAACTAGCCTCCAGTTGCTTGTGTTCATCTGTTAGCTTTAATTAAGTTAAAATAAATGACAAAATTAAAACAATTGGGCTTTTTTGCAGATAACATTTATTTACCACTTCTGGTAGCAAAACTGTTTTAATTCATGGTCACTGCTGAGTGCGCTGTAGGGGTCAAACCTTCTCTGAAGGTTAGTAAGTACGTAGGAATATGTTGCTCTCAGAGCCTTACCAATGGCTGTAGATGCAAAGTGTGGCTTGAAGTGTTGCAGTTCCACTTGCAGAGCTTGTGCTCAGGAAAATTCCAGTGCACGTGGAGAAACAAGTGGCTGGTTTTGAGCACGTTTCACTTAAAAGCCTTCGACTAGAGTTTACTCTGCTCTGTACGGTAGTTACAGTTGGCCAAAATATTACTTCTGTGGTAGAGCTTAGTTCACAGCTTAGTTCTCTCACAGAATGGATGCTATAGAACATTCATATTGCTTCAAATATTAAAGGTTAGAAACACAAGTAAGTGGGGGCAAAAAATGAAGGCATGAGGATCGTAAAACTGGAGTCCACAAAAACCAGTGACTGAACATACTTATGCTATGGCAAAGATGAGCTGCTAATACACTTGGTCATTGGAAAAAGAGACATGCACTTGAGCGGTTTCAGAAAAGCATGCAAGGGTCAGCAGAGTGTGTCCAGTAAAGATGACATGGATTCTTTAGAAGAACAACAGCGTTTGCAACAGAAGAATAATGCACAGCAAGCCTGCTCTGTAATAAAACTGTGGTAAGAGATACCCCTGGCCACATTCTTTTATACTTTTATTCAGAGGCTGTTTACGTACTAAAAATGGTAAAAACTGGTTTCATGAAGGTTCATGCATTGCACTGCAAAATTTTCTCTTGCTTTCAGATTATTTCTGACATCATGGTAATTACATGTGTGACTTGCTTGTGCTTTTTGTGGTTCGCTCAAATGGCTATTTTAACTTGATGTCATCCTGTGCTTTTCTTGTGGCCAGGTAGGTGTCACAGTTTAAAGCTGGGCTGGCTTTTAAACAGATGACAGATGCTTTTTGTTGACTCCCTCCCTCCTCAAAAGGGGGAAAGAGAAAAGGGAAAGAGACTTATGGGTTGGAAAAGTTAAAACAGCTTTAATGTGACTACAATAATAATGGAAAGAATAATAATGAAATATATACAAAACCAGTATCAAGCTCCCACCTCCCCAATGACAGATACGTCACCTGCACGCTGCAGGGCATGCCCCAGGAAAGTCCTGGACTGTACTCAGCAGGAGGCGGAAACTGGATAAAGGAATGCACAGATCAGGATCGAAGGCAGAATATTCGGGCTGAGTCCTCCTCCGACACTTGAGCAAGGAGCTGGGCAGAGCTGGAGAGCCTTATCCTGCCACATCACCAGGACTCCCACTGACAGCCCAGTGCTGGGCTTAAATAGGCTCCTGGGCCATGGGTGTGGGCAGAGGCTTCTTAGGGTCTTTGAAGCCCATTAGTGCCCTCAGGCCCTTGGATAAAAGGAGAGGGAGTGACCCTCATGATCCCTAAACCCTGCACTGATCATGATGTGTGTGGGATGGAACACTGCGTTTGGTCAAACCGGGACAGTAAGGTTCTTTTCCTGACTGTGTATTGCCTCTAGAAAAGTACCAAGAAGATGCTCTGCATCTGGGTCTCAACACACTGGGATTAGGAAACATGACTCCTGGAATAGAGACTAATCTGTTCCTTAGTTTTTTTGTGCTCTAAACAGGCATGAAATACAGGCATATGTGTTGCCTTTGAGATATATATAATCATTATGATTTTTGACCTCCTTTCTGATTATTACGTACTAAAGTACTTTTTCAGCCTGGAATTACAGACCACGAGGTACCATAGACTGTTTGTAAGGACTTTACAAAAGTGAACTAAGGAAAAAACAAACTACTGTCAGCAACTTTGAAATCACTGTACTGTCTTCATCTCCGATGGAACATTTTTAGGAGCTTGCTTAGTGAAAGACTGAAAATTGCTGGCATACTTCTGGTACTTTCCTCGCATCACAGGAATAGAAAACCTTTTTCTTCCAAATACTGATTCTGTTTAAATATTTTTCTTAGCTTACATCTATAACATTGTCAGTACCAGCAGCTGTTGCAGCATTTGTGGTTTTTAATTCAGAGGGAGGTTGCCTCTGTTCATGGTACCAGCCAGATGTCGGTGTAGTATATTTGGGAACTTCTGTACCCTAGGAATGTGACAGAAATTGTTTTCAGCTGATGTAATCTTACTTGCTTGCACTGGTTAGATCATTATTAATGCCTCTACCCCATCTGCTAGTGGACCCCAAAAACTTCCTTTCAGTGCAAGCACAGCTTCTGCACAGAGAACATAATCCTATGGAAGAGTCTTGTATGCCTTTGCCATTTATGGAAACTTAGAAATAGTTGTCAGGTTAAAACAAAAAAAGGGTGTAGAGAACTCCTTGTCACTTCATTAGATTACCATCCATAAGGGGAGGTGGGAATACAGGAGTAAGGGGTGTAAGTGCAGGAGAACTGATGAAGATGTCTCGTGCCGTGTCCGGAATGCAGCAGTTCAATGGAACTCATACAAAAATATGTTCATAGCTAAAACACTGTGTTGCAGGTGTGATGCCGGTCTTTGTTAAAAGTGAAAAGAAAAGTAATACCAAAGAGAAAGGATAATAGCTAGTTAGAAGTCCAGCTCTAGGTTTTGTTGACTCAGGGCACTACTCAGGACTACTAGCAATAGCTAAGTAAAAAGGAGGGGGAATGATTTTTCTAAAATTACTTCCAGATTAATGTGCATGGGCCACATACCGTTCTCTGGTGGATTGAAATTGATGGGCTCCACACTGTTTTTGGTAGATTGACATGCCTGGGCGTCACACCATTCTTTGACAGATAAACACACCTGGGCCTCACACCATTTTTGAGCCTGTTGTATGTCCATAGAGTCTGTGCTATCCCAGTTAATCTTCGGTGCACAGGCTGGGCCACTGGTAACGAGCTGGCCAGGTGCTCCTGCAACTCTGTTGGCACAATTGCAAAGAAGAGATCCCAGGCATGCTGGGGTAGTGCCAGGGCAGCCTGGCCAGAGGTAGATCCACTTCTGTCGGTTCTTCTTCATCTTGAGGTGGATCCACTCCTATGGTCTCCACACTATTGTCTGATGGATTGATGTGCCTCGACCCCATGCCGTGCTCTGTTGGATCAACATCCATGGACTCTTGGGCACAAGGACCACCCTCCATCTCCCCTCACATGCCCTGGATTTGTAGGTGTGGGCTCAAAGGCCTCAGCAGTAATGTCTCAGCCCACAGCACAATCATCAGTGTTCTTCCTGAACTAGAGAAGACCCTTGTTTCCTGTGCCCTGGCACTGCCCCTGGAGCATGGAGAGGTGCCGTCTCCACAGAGGCCCACAGGAGAGGGGAGGAGAGGGCCTGGCGTCCTTTGGGCTTCTGTGCCAGCGTGACACGAGGCGCCTGTCGGAGGCCACCGAGGGAGGTCCTTGGGTCCTGGAGGTGGTGGTGGGGTTCAGTCTGAGGTGCACCCTTGCTCTGTTGGCTGGTATGAAGGACAAAGGTCCTCACTGCTTTTGCAGTCGCTTGCTTACCCATTCCGAGAAAGAGCTCTCCCGTTTTGTTGGAAGAATCACAGGCAGCTCCTGAACTGGAGCCTTCCTTCAGGTTTCGGGAAGAAAGCTCTCACCCTTCTCAGACTGTGTCTCTGGCCAATGTGTGTGGCCAAACCTGGCAGATTTGGGTGTGGGGGGCCTGTGGCCTGTAAGATATCCAGTGTGGGAGAAGAAGGGTCACAGGGGCTGAGGGCCCCTTCCCTGGGTCTTGCTCCTGCCTGCCATGTTGCTTGCCCAAGAGAAAGGCTGACCTTTGGGCACCAGGACCACTGTCCTCACGTTGTGTTCCCTGAGATAACAGTCTTGAAGGATGTTCATATAGCTCTCCATTATTCACGAGTAGTTTATCTGGGCTGCAGATAAACCACCTTACGTATCTTGATGCTTCTAAGATGGCTCAGTGCAGACTGAGGCTGGGACAGGCGAGGCTTTCATGATCGCCACTTGATACGTGGTTGAAGGTCCCAGATAGGGCTGGTAAGGGCTGTTAGGCCCTCTCAGTGCCCTCAGGCCTCTGGAGTTAGCATCTATAGCCTTATATTTCCCCAAATCCCAACCCAAAACTTTCTTCCTACAGCTCCATGTGCCCTTCTGCTACTGGACAGCATTGCTTGCACCATCCCACTGCTTCTAACTTGTGGATGGTAGCTGCCTTTCTTCACAGGGCAGGAGAGAACTTGGCATGAGAGATGCTGTTTTCATTCTTGCACAACTTGTAACACACAGAATAACGTCTGTTGAAAAGGGACTGCTGGAGGTCACTTGGTTCATTGCCTTGTTCAGAGCAGAGACAACTTAGAAAACCGATATAACATCACAGTTTGATCAGGTTGCTCCTGTCGCCTCCAGCAGCACTGACATGGCACTATACCACTGTGCCTGGGCTCCTGTGTTGAGTCTGTGTGGCGGAGCTTTGGTAGCAGGGGAAGGGGCTACATGGGTCTGTGGCCCCTGTCAGAAGCTGCTCGAAGCTCCCCCAGCTCCAAGTTGGCCCTGCCTCAGGCTGAGGATGGGCCATTTAGAGACAATGGATGCGCCTCTGTGATAATAATGTATTTAAGGAGGGGATGGGACAAAGAAANGTTTTTAAGATCTGGCTTTTCATGTCTCCTTATCCTACTCTGCTTTGATTGATAACTGATTACATTGAATTTTTTTTTTCCCCAAGTTGAGTCTGGTTTTGCCTGTGACCATAACTGGTGAGTGAACCCTCCCTGTCCTTGTCTCAACCCAGGAGGTTTCGTTACATTTTCTACTCATCTCAGTGTGGAGGGGAAGGAGTGAGCGAGCGGCTGCATGGTTCTTTGTTGCCAGCTGGGTTCAAACCACAACAGCTCCATTCAACAAGAATGTGGCAGCAGGATCCGAGGAGGGTCTGAAACAAGACTGAGCCACCAAGCTTGAAACCCTTGTAGTTGTAAGATCCTGCTGGATTTTATGAAGAGTTGGTCTCATCTGAGCCCAAATGCAAACTGTTTGTCTCATTAATCCCAGCTTGGTCTTGTGATGTGAATGCTATCTGAGCAGAAGATGCATTCTCTTCCCCCACGCCCCCTTCTAAGATAGGTAAGATTACAGAGCAGCATCCTGACAGATGCTTCCAAAACTTACCTGTTGAAGGAGGTGCATATGTCCAACCAAGTTCCTGCTCAGAACAGCCCCAGATGGATCCGGTTTCTCCGGACTTTGTTCAGCCATGTTTTGATACCCTTAAGGACAGCAGCTCCATCGTCCCTCTGGGCACCTGTGCTTTGTCTGCACAGCTTCTTTTCCTTTTGTGTAGCTGGGATTTCTCCTGGGTTTGATGCCACTCATCCTTCTGCCACTGACCACCTCTGAGAAGAGTCAGTCTTCATTTTCTCTACAGCCTTCTAGCAGGCTGCTAAATTCTCCTGTCTGGCCCACCCCTGAGCCTTCATGCTCGATGCAAACCAGAGGCAGCTCCCTCAGCCTGCCCTCGTGTGCCCCAGCCGCTCACCATCCCAAAGACCCTGCGCTCCACCCACACCATACTCATCAGTGTCTCCCCTAGACTCGGGAGACCAGAACGGGACACAGGAGTCCAGATACAGTCACCAAAGGGCCAAATAAGAGAGGAAGCAAGCATTTTTTACTGGGGTTTTCTGTTGGTTTGTTGGTTGGGGTTTTTGTTGTTGTTTATTGCTAACTCTTGAAAATGACTCCTAATGGAGCAGCTGGAAGGGACCTTAAGGGTGAAATTCAGCAGGTCTTCCTGGCAGAACTGCAGTCTTCCTGGCAGAACTACTTCTCCAAATGTATTGGGTTTGCCTGATGAGGTTTTGGTAGCAGCAGAGCATTAGGGGTTGCTTCTGATAGAAGGTGCCAGAAGCTGTCCCCGTGTTGGACAGAGCCAGTTCCAGACAGCTTCGGGACACGCCTGCCACTGACTAAAGCTGAGCTCATCAGCATTGTTGGTAATGCCTCTGTGATAACATATTTAAGAAGGGTAAAAGCTGCTGCGCAACAGCAACTGAGAGAAAGGAGTGAGAATATGTGAGAGAAACAACTCTGCGGACACCAAGGTCAGCAGGAGGGGGAGGAGGTGCTCTAGGCGCTGNCCCTTAAGGACAGCAGCTCCATCGTCCCTCTGGGCACCTGTGCTTTGTCTGCACAGCTTCTTTTCCTTTTGTGTAGCTGGGATTTCTCCTGGGTTTGATGCCACTCATCCTTCTGCCACTGACCACCTCTGAGAAGAGTCAGTCTTCATTTTCTCTACAGCCTTCTAGCAGGCTGCTAAATTCTCCTGTCTGGCCCACCCCTGAGCCTTCATGCTCGATGCAAACCAGAGGCAGCTCCCTCAGCCTGCCCTCGTGTGCCCCAGCCGCTCACCATCCCAAAGACCCTGCGCTCCACCCACACCATACTCATCAGTGTCTCCCCTAGACTCGGGAGACCAGAACGGGACACAGGAGTCCAGATACAGTCACCAAAGGGCCAAATAAGAGAGGAAGCAAGCATTTTTTACTGGGGTTTTCTGTTGGTTTGTTGGTTGGGGTTTTTGTTGTTGTTTATTGCTAACTCTTGAAAATGACTCCTAATGGAGCAGCTGGAAGGGACCTTAAGGGTGAAATTCAGCAGGTCTTCCTGGCAGAACTGCAGTCTTCCTGGCAGAACTACTTCTCCAAATGTATTGGGTTTGCCTGATGAGGTTTTGGTAGCAGCAGAGCATTAGGGGTTGCTTCTGATAGAAGGTGCCAGAAGCTGTCCCCGTGTTGGACAGAGCCAGTTCCAGACAGCTTCGGGACACGCCTGCCACTGACTAAAGCTGAGCTCATCAGCATTGTTGGTAATGCCTCTGTGATAACATATTTAAGAAGGGTAAAAGCTGCTGCGCAACAGCAACTGAGAGAAAGGAGTGAGAATATGTGAGAGAAACAACTCTGCGGACACCAAGGTCAGCAGGAGGGGGAGGAGGTGCTCTAGGCGCTGGAGCAGAGATTCCCCTGCAGCCCATGGAGAAGACCATGGTGACTAGGGTTGTCCCCCTGAAGCCCATGGAGATTAATGGTGGAGTAGATCTCCACCTGCAGCCTGTGGAGGACCCCACACTGGAGCAGGTGGATCCCCGAAGGAGACTGTGACCCTGTGGCGAGCCCACACTGGAGCAGGTTTGCTGGCAGGACTTGTGACCCCATGGGGGACCCACGCTGGATCGGTCTGTTCCTGAAGGACTGCACCCGTGGAAGGGACCCATAGTGGAGCAGTTTGTGAAGAACTGCAGCCCGTGGGAAGGACCCGTGTTGGAGAAGTTTGGAGGACTGTCTGCCATGGGAGGGACCCTGCGCTAGAGCAGGGTAAGGGTGTGAGGAGAAAGGAACGACAGAGACAACTGACTGCATGATGAACTGACCGCAGTCCACATTCCCTGTCCCTATGCACTGCTTCTAAGGAGGAGGTAGAGAGACCAAGGATGAAGTTGAGCCCAGGAAGAAGGGAGGAGTGAGGTGAAGGTGTTTTATGATCTGTTCTTATTTCTCATTATTTACTCCAATTTGATTGGTAATAAGTTAAATTAATCTCCCTGAGTTCAGTCTGTTTTGCCTGTGAGGGTAATTGCTGGTGATATCCATGCCTTTATCTTGACCCATGAGTCTGTCACCGTATTTATTCCCCCTGTCCAGTTGAGGGGGGAGAGCAATAGAGCAGCTTGGTGGGCACCTGGTGGCCAGCCAAGGTCAAACCACCACACCAAAGCAAAAGCTCTCTCTCTAGCTTCTTTGCTTGATCTGTTGCTATTCATTGTGCACCACTGTGGAGGGTTTGGCTTCATCTTCAGTCACCCCTTGGGTAGGCTTCTTGTCCTCAGACTGAAAAAGCCAAGGACCTCAGTGGCCCTCTGGGAGTCTCCTCCCGTCAGTGTGGCACAACAGTCCAAAGGAAGCTGGGTGCTCTCCTCCCCTTTCCCTTGGGGCTCAGCATGTAATTTGGGAGTGCTGTAATTGTCCGTGTTGATCTCACAGAATCCTAATTTAAATAATTTCTCCAGCCAGTTTAGGAATGCCTTTCTGTGTCCCAGCTCCCCCCCTCTCTCTCTCTGCAGTTTGGAGTCATTAGTAACCCTGTGGAGGTGCATTGTGTTCCATCACCCTGCCTCTTTTTGAAAATACTTACCAGTATCACCCCTGGTGTTCATCAAATCTTGAGTTGTATCTGAGCAATTTATCTAAAAGCAGTTTTTCTCTGCATCTACATTTTCAAGACAAACATAACTTTGTGGAATGGATCAAAGAAACTTGCATGATTGTACAGAACAACTTTCTCATCATTTTAAGCTGTGAACTCTTGGGAGTTTATACCGTTTCTAACTATATGCTTGTATAGTCCCTGAGTTTGCACATGACCCCAATTCTCGTTTGTTTTTTCGTTGCTACCATAGTAATATTTAAAAGGTGACCTTCAGGAGGAAAGAGGGAGGGACTTTTTCTCCTTTGTTACCTTTTAGCTTTGTACATGTAGAGACGTCCACAAACTGTGGTGTGGTGTGTAGGGTTTTTATTGATTTGATTTTGGTAATCCTCCCAATGTGTTCCATCTCTGCTTTTTTATCCTCTCTGCTTTAGAAGGCCATGTCTTGGTAGGATTCGGGTGCCTAGGAAACCAGACAGCAAGATGACAGTTGAAGGGACGATTGACTTTTGATTTTAAAGGTGCCAGCTTTTATTCAGCACGCTTTCTTTTCTGAACGTGAGCATTTAGCACAATTCTCCCTCCTGTACCTCCAGGTAAGGCTTGAGAAAGCATTTAAGCAGTATTTTTCAGAGAACAAATAAAACTTGCAATAAGAATAGGCTTTCCCTTACTGATAGTTAAGTATATACATAAGTATAAGGGAAAACAGTCTATTCAAGATGTTCTTCATGCTTTTTTAACTAGCAAAGCAACCCAACCAAAAAGGGTCATACGCAGTTTTTTTCCTTTTCAGGTCACCTTTGAGGGCTGTATAGATCAAGACAAGGATTTTTCATTCATTTAGGAATCAAGTAGAGAGACGGTGGAATTTGCAAAGCTCAGGTGTGTGATGGGTTTGTGTCAACCTGTACTGTCCCTTTCAGTCTTCATTTAGCAGTCACTGTTGTCCTTACGTAGACTGCTCCACTAGCTATAGTTTGTCTGCTATATCTTGACACAAATACATCTTTCCCTTCCTGCATGACTATTTTGAGAAAATACTGGTTGCTACCACTTACGAAGTGTTGAGATACTTTTTTTTTTCCTCTTCAGTTAGATAAAGTGAGTGATCAACAGGAGAGCATACTGAGATAAATATGTGCTTCCAGTACTTTAAGAAATCTTCTTTTAAAATTGTGTTTCTTTCATGTGGAATTGATTGGGGTGTGTTTTCAACACATGAATCCCAACCAGTGACTACTGTTGTATGTCAGTTATTACCATGGGAAACATTATTCATTTGGCAAAGCAAAGAAA
Source organism: Steatornis caripensis (assembly GCA_013398225.1). NCBI lineage: Eukaryota > Metazoa > Chordata > Aves > Caprimulgiformes > Steatornithidae > Steatornis > Steatornis caripensis. The sequence continues at coordinate 272,286 of VZSC01017490.1, read as the reverse complement.
TTATTCTGGTATTGAACAGCAATAAATGTAAGTTAATCCAGCATTTGAACTTCCATTTTACCTGACAGAATTAAAGGAGCAACCTCATTGCTCTCCACAGCTTCCTGAGGAGGGGAGACAGAGAGGGAGGTGCTGATCTCTTCTACCTGGTATCCAGTGATAGGACATGTGGGAATGGTTCAAAGCTGTGCCAGGGGAGGTTTAGACTGGACATTAGGAAGAATTTCTTTACTGAGAGGGTGGTGAAACACTGGAACAGGCTCCTAGAGAGGTGGTCGATGCCCCAAGCCTGTCAGTGTTTAAGAGGCATTTGGACATGGCCTTGATAATGTGAAGTGGTCAGGCAGTTGGACTAGATGATCATTGTAAGTCACTTCAAACTGAACTATTTATTCTGTTCTGTTCTGATCTGTTCTATTCTATCCTATTCTGAAGTAATCATAGAATCTTTNCCTGCATGACTATTTTGAGAAAATACTGGTTGCTACCACTTACGAAGTGTTGAGATACTTTTTTTTTTCCTCTTCAGTTAGATAAAGTGAGTGATCAACAGGAGAGCATACTGAGATAAATATGTGCTTCCAGTACTTTAAGAAATCTTCTTTTAAAATTGTGTTTCTTTCATGTGGAATTGATTGGGGTGTGTTTTCAACACATGAATCCCAACCAGTGACTACTGTTGTATGTCAGTTATTACCATGGGAAGCATTATTCATTTGGCAAAGCAAAGAAATTATTCTGGTATTGAACAGGAATAAATGTAAGTTAATCCAGCATTTGAACTTCCAGTTTACCTGACAGAATTAAAAGAGCAACCTCATTGCTCTCCACAGCTTCCTGAGGAGGGGAGACAGAGAGGGAGGTGCTGATCTCTTCTACCTGGTATCCAGTGATAGGACATGTGGGAATGGTTCAAAGCTGTGCCAGGGGAGGTTTAGACTGGACATTAGGAAGAATTTCTTTACTGAGAGGGTGGTGAAACACTGGAACAGGCTCCTAGAGAGGTGGTCGATGCCCCAAGCCTGTCAGTGTTTAAGAGGCATTTGGACATGGCCTTGATAATGTGAAGTGGTCAGGCAGTTGGACTAGATGATCATTGTAAGTCACTTCAAACTGAACTATTTATTCTGTTCTGTTCTGATCTGTTCTATTCTATCCTATTCTGAAGTAATCATAGAATCTTTATTACCTGCATGTTGACCAGTTTTAGGATTTTTTTTCCCTTACCATGAACAAAGTAGCTTAGACATTGTATTTAATATATATAATAACACAGTATATAAACTGTATGTAATAACACAGTCCCAAAACAATTAATCCCTTTCCTCCTCCTTTTTCTGCACTAATACTTCTGAGTCCAGACTGGATATGGGGAATGTGACAGTGTGTAGTTGAAATTAGTGTGGTCAGCCTCGGTCCTACGCTGTGAGATCCATAGTTAGGTTTCTTTGATGAATTCGGATCCTGAAGTAATGTACAGTTGTATAGGCAGAGCTACAGACGTAAGTGCTAAGAGAGCAATAGTCCACACTGGTTTTATTCAGCATCCTAGTGAGACTTCNTTGGCAAAGCAAAGAAATTATTCTGGTATTGAACAGGAATAAATGTAAGTTAATCCAGCATTTGAACTTCCAGTTTACCTGACAGAATTAAAAGAGCAACCTCATTGCTCTCCACAGCTTCCTGAGGAGGGGAGACAGAGAGGGAGGTGCTGATCTCTTCTACCTGGTATCCAGTGATAGGACATGTGGGAATGGTTCAAAGCTGTGCCAGGGGAGGTTTAGACTGGACATTAGGAAGAATTTCTTTACTGAGAGGGTGGTGAAACACTGGAACAGGCTCCTAGAGAGGTGGTCGATGCCCCAAGCCTGTCAGTGTTTAAGAGGCATTTGGACATGGCCTTGATAATGTGAAGTGGTCAGGCAGTTGGACTAGATGATCATTGTAAGTCACTTCAAACTGAACTATTTATTCTGTTCTGTTCTGATCTGTTCTATTCTATCCTATTCTGAAGTAATCATAGAATCTTTATTACCTGCATGTTGACCAGTTTTAGGATTTTTTTTCCCTTACCATGAACAAAGTAGCTTAGACATTGTATTTAATATATATAATAACACAGTATATAAACTGTATGTAATAACACAGTCCCAAAACAATTAATCCCTTTCCTCCTCCTTTTTCTGCACTAATACTTCTGAGTCCAGACTGGATATGGGGAATGTGACAGTGTGTAGTTGAAATTAGTGTGGTCAGCCTCGGTCCTACGCTGTGAGATCCATAGTTAGGTTTCTTTGATGAATTCGGATCCTGAAGTAATGTACAGTTGTATAGGCAGAGCTACAGACGTAAGTGCTAAGAGAGCAAAAGTCCACACTGGTTTTATTCAGCATCCTAGTGAGACTTCAGAATTCATTGCTTTCACTTTCCTGTTCTTGAGTCAGCAAACAGTATGTAGCCAAGCCCAAACCTTTTCTGGGCTTTATCCAGAATGCTGTGGATTTTTTTGAGCTCAGAGGGACATTTGGAAAGCTGGTGTGATTTCCAGTGTGAAGAAGCCCTCTGACATTATCTGATTGTTGAAGTTCAGCCTGATTTTCACAGAAGTTGCACAAAATACCTGACTTTTAAATGGGCGTTGGCTCACAAATCTGCATGAAAACTGCCAGGCCTGGGAACTCTGGGCCAATAATACTACCAGTCCATGTCCTACCTCTGTATTTTTATTTTGTGATCTGTGTTGTGGCCACGTGACACACACCCATGATGTGCAGTGTGGGATGGGGGTAAAACAGCAGCTCATTCTTGCTCCTGAAGAGAGGTGAGTTTAATGCTTGCTGTGTTTTATCTCCTGGAGATAAAGTCTGCCTCTTGCCGCTCGGGTATGGAGAGTGAACGATAGTTTCCTGTCTAGGCTATAGTCTTATGTAACGGTCTGCGCAAGTAGTTTCTAGAGTCTTGATAGTTATTTTAAAACCTTCTCTGAAGTATTTACACTTATGAATGATGTTTGAAACTTGCTGTTATTTGAGTTTTAATACACCTAGAACACAACATTCCAAGACTGGGACTATCAGCTGTTTGTTTGAATTTCGTTGGGATTTATTGTAGTTCAGGTTGTGCGGTGCCTGTTTCTGAACATGGTACTAACATGAGCCACAGATGAAAAGTTATTGGAGGATTTTTGCCTGTAGTGTAGATATTATTCATGTTTAGTTTTATTTAACATGTAGCTCAACTTTTCCTTTAATGGAATCAGTATATTTGTCTTTGAGAGTGGTTTATCTTTAGCCAAAATCAATATTGAGGAGAAAGACATTTTTTGTAGCTAGGTATTTGAAGCATAAAAAATTTATCTGCCCCAGAGGTGTGAAAACCAGACTTGTATAGTTTCAGTAAAAAAAGCAAAGTTTCAATGTTGATACTTTTTCCTTATCAAAAAGTTGAAATACCACAAAGCTGCTGTGAACTGCTGTGGTTTCTGGTGTAATTCTTCATAAGAGCAAAGTAGAGACAGAATAAATTATTTGCAACTCTAAGGGATGTATTTGTGTGAGCTGTTTTATTCCCACTCTGGTAGAAATTTCTCAGGCTGTAAGGACGGATTGCTTGGCAGCCTCACCTAAGGGATTGTCTAGCAAGTCTCATGCAAATAAAAGCACCTTCAGAGTAATTGTTTCATTTCTCTTCTCCTTTTTTTGTGAGATTTATTTACCTCAAGAATCATAAGTTGTTAGACTTTTGATCTATACCCTTCTGTAACTGTAATAAATAAATTTTTGCCTTGGCTTAGGACGTTCTTAGTATAAATAAACACCAGCACTGCTATCCAACAAATAATTTTTCACATTTATTTAGCTATGGTAGCACAGTGTTAGTTGAATGATAAGTAGTCATTCAGAGAGTCTCCTTTGCGGAAAGCATAAATGCTTTAATAGGGAGGAAGGAAGAGTTTTTTCTCCTACGATTTTGTTCCATAGTACCTAGCTTATTATTTTAGAATAAATAGATACATAAAGATAGAAAAACATTTATTTCAGGGAAGTCCAAATACTGCTTTATTACCTTATGCGACAAGAGCATTTGCATGGGGTTGCTTCAAATCAGATTGCAGCCTTGTGTGGGACACTGCGCAGAGACAGTCAAAGATTTCAGCTAAATTTACACCCAAGTGTTTATTGCCACTCTTCTGTACATGCACCATGCACTGATGAGAAAGTGCATAAACTTTGCTGGGAAGCATACTTTTTTGTCATCATAGTTGCATCTATTCAAGATCTTTCGCCATTAGTTTAAAAACAGGAGGGGAATATGCATCAATGTTTCCTAAATGCTTTTAGTGTGGGTTGAGTCTTCAACCTTATCTTGAAAAAATTTGGCTATGGAGCAGTGGAAGGCAGGACAGTACAGGATCTGGAGGGTCTCCGTCAAACAGCAGGGTTGAAACGAGAATGAAACCCAGGGGTTTGGCCTGCTGTCCTCAGTGAGACGGGCAACTGTTAAACCTGGGGGTGAAAGGGTATTTTTATTTTCCTTACACACCACTGCTTTGTGGCTTTGGATTTTGAGGTTTCCCTTCTGGAAGAGTAAAACTTCCCTGGCAGTACTGATGCATTTGTAAGTCAAGCTTTTGGCCATGAAAGAAGGTAAGTTGGTAAATGTGCGCATAAACGTCTGCAAATGTGTAGAAGTTTAGCAAATAAATATGGCAGTATTTCCTTTTAAGAGATTCTTGTCTGTTAAATTTTACTGTAATTAGTTTATTGTGTCAACAAAATCTTGAAATGGAACTGCTTTTAAACATGGATTTTCTTTTTTTAGCACTGGTTGGACCATTCAAAGTTCATTAAGAAGCAAATAAAAAGTAAGTACCATGTCTGTGCCTGTTTATTTTGTTACTTCCTTCAGAATTTGAACTTAAGAGTATTTGAACGTGATTGTGAACATTTAAATATGACCTTTAGTGGAATAAATACTTCTTAGGAAAAAGATTTAATGTAATGGCTAACGGGCTGACTATATCATGGCTAAATGCAAGAGCACTTACAAGCAATAGACCAGCCTTTGCTAACCCTTGTTAAACATGTGCTGTTTGTCTGAGGCAGAGTAGGTTGCCAGGTAATTTCAGTCTGGTCTGTGAAATCAAGTTGCCTGGACACAGAACGCGGTTGCTGTTACTGCTTCTGATCCAGAACAGATTTCCTGGGTTTTTTCCAAAGAGGAGATGGAAAATATTTTGTTGTGTAACAGTTAACGTCTTTTTTGTATCTTATAAATAAAACTAGCAGAAATACTTGCTGCTTCATCAAAGGGAGTTTTGGTTGGAGGGAGTGGGTCTGGCTGCTGAGTCTTTTGTGGAAATTGGCTAAGGCAGGCAAGTTGCTCCTGGATCTCCAATAATCTGGTGTCAGGCTTGGGTACAGTACAGCATTTGCACTAACGTGTTTTGTTAATATACTGCACTTGGCAACAGCCATAGGCCAACTGATAATGTCACTTCTGTGATATTAAAATGCAGCGTTTTGCAAGGAAATTGTTGATCTCCTTGCAGGACCTCACAGAGATGGGTCTTGATTGCTTCAGTGGTGCTTTGTCTTTTTTTCTCATAAGTATCCAAATATCGAGACAGTTTTTGTAAATGGTGGAGTTGTTCTTCTCCAAAGGCCTTTAGGACAGTTTGCTTTCACCCCATGGTGTGTAGGTGTCAGTCTGCTAGAACAGGTGGTAAGGATGTCTGCTATGGGTAAGGTTTCGTGGTCGGCTTTCTCTCACCTTTTCATCGCATCACAGACTGCTTTACCTTATGTGATTTGCAGGTGCACTTTCTGTGATAGCTTTGTCCTTTTCTTGATCTGTCTTAAAATATGGAAAATCAACGATTCTGTAACACCTTCAACCAGTTCAGTTGCACTGGTTTGTCTGTGTTTAATCTGTGAAGAGCCTGTTTTAAAAAGAAATTGGCCAAGCCCTGCCCTGAGGAACGCCAAAGTGGGAAGCAATTCAAGGAGTGTTGTAAAGGTCTGTCTCACAACAGGATGCTTTTCTTTACCTTGCATTCAGCAGGTGATTTGAGAAGAGTTCCTCTTTCATGGTGGATGTTGCTCACTGCTCTTTTTTTCCCAGCAGTGGGCAGGTAAGAGAGATTATGTCGCTAATGCAGACCTCACCAGTGGTGCCTAACTATCAGCCTAGCGTACTGTAACCTGTCTTCTAGGAGCTACTGTTGGAGATAATGTCAAAACTCTAATTATTAGTTTTTGCTGCTTGTCCTTTAGTAGAATGGATCACTGATAGGCACATATATACTGTGTTGATGTGGTGTTACAGAAGGCCTTAGAAAGGTGTGAGAAAGAGTAATTTTTCCAGCACTAATATACCAACAGGCTGTTGGTCTAGAAGGTGAGACTTAGGTAGATGAGGATGCATTGGTCACTTTCTCATGGTAGCTGGGTAACATTTTATGATGTGTGTTACATAGAAAGTTAGACCTAGCATTCACCTTCTGGCGTTAGAAAACAACAATTCTTGCAACTCCATTTTGTGGAATTTGTTAGCTTTCTGTGTTCATGGGTGCCTTCCAGAGTCCTCTCCAGCACTTTACACCTTATTTATCTTACCTTTTCTCATTCATGTGTATCAGTT
>VZSC01017490.1:175611-265419 GCA_013398225.1 Steatornis caripensis | reverse complement strand
GCTCTCCCTCCCTCTCCCTCCCTCTCCCTCCCTTCCATCTCCCCCTGCCCCCAGCAACAGGCAGTGTACCTGGAACTTGCTGTCACAAGCATGCTTCAGGACACACCTCTTTGAACAAAAATGTGTTTGCCAAATGGACCGTTGCTTTATGAATCTAATGATTACAGTATCATGAAGTATGGTAATAATATAATTTTTTTATTGCATGCATTTTTAAATTTAAAAACATGAAATACTTGCTCCTTTGAAGAATTTGAAATTCATTTTGGATCTCTTGGGTTGTGGGGTGCTGGCTGCTGTTCTGCCTCAGCAGAACTGTAACCAGTGTAAACTTTTTTCTCCCTATCTAAAATCTCTGCCTATACAGTTGGACCTCCATACACGTTGCATTTTCGAATTAAGTACTATTCATCAGAACCGAACAACCTTCATGAGGAGTTTACAAGGTAGGAACTATGCATGGTTAACTGGGTGACTGGCAGAGGGGTGAATAAGACATCTGAGGTACATGGAGGGGGGGTGCTGTACTTGAGCTTTCTTACTAAGAGTGGTCATTTTGTCTGACTTCTTAGTTTTTTTCCTACTGTCAGACAAACATAATGTTTTTTATTTGCTGCCAGAAACCATTCATGGGCGTCTCCAAGTGTTTTAGTCTGTAGAAGATGCTGTGTTCCATTGCTCTGGAGTTAGCAAAGAAAGGCAGCATTGGGTTGGGAGAGCTGCTGCTGAGAGACAGCTGCTCTTTGCACCAGCAACACTTGCCATACCTCTGAGAGGATTTTCTATCGTGTCCTGCTGAAATCCCAGTGCTCTGCTTTGTCCCCCTTGCTCTGAGATATGAGGGTAATTTAATAATGGTACAAAAGCTACAGAACTGTTGGAATAGACAGCTTGAGTTCTTGGTTGATTGGCTGATTGAATCTCTTTCAGTTCCCCACAAGTACTCTGTAGTGCAAAAGGTGTAAAGGCTGCATTGAGTAAAGTCACTTTAGAATACCTGGAGATCTTCTGTTTCAGTCTGGAGGAACTGAAAGGAGCAGCTGGAGGAAAAGGGTTTACCTATCTTTTGTCTGCCAACTTCGTGTCTGCTTTGTATAGTAGTCATCTATCTTAATGTTATTTTATCTTTTTTGTTGTTCTTTTTCTCACTGTAGGACACTGTCTCTGTCTTTAATTTGCTTGGCAATAATCAGTGTAGTCCCAATCAGCCTAAGGTGTCTAAAGATTCTTGGTTGTTGTAGTTCATGTGCATGTGATGTTTATAGTAAACTTACGCCTGCAGGCATATGTTTACTGTCTCTTTTCCTATCTGCTGTGTTGACCATGTATTTTTTTTCACTGCTTGAGACAAGATCAAAGAGCTAATTGTCACCACCTTATGAGGCTGACATGGCAGCTTTGATATCCATTATCAATTTAGTGCAGCAGTGTTAATTCAATAAAAGGATATAGTTCTATACAATGTATAATTAACCTGTAGAACTCCTTGCCGCTTATGTAATTGAGTATAAGATCACAGAGAATCCAAAAACTTGGATGATTTGGGGGCATCTCTAGTGAGAAAATGCAGTTAAATTAGTAGGAATAATAAGTATTTTCTGAAAATTGATTTAATTCTTCATACATCAGGGTGCATGTCTGACAAGTATTACATTTCCCCTGTGGTCAAATTATTCCATTACTGTCTACCACAAAATTTCTTGCTTAATCCTCTGAAGCATATGATCATAGTCACTGTGCGATGTGCGTTTCTGAGCTATGTGATCATTGCTGTGATGGCATAAGACATTTCCTCTAAAAGTATTAATCTCTGATGTTTCGTGATCTAATTGCTGAAAGGTGGCATTTCAGAAGACTGTTTTAATTAGGAAAACACTTTAGTCAGCTAAATTTCCAGTTATTAACATTTTTTTTTATTATAAGCTTGACAAAAAGCCACTGTGAAGCTATGGAAGGAAAATGAAAACAAGCTGGAAATTGATTTTACAGTGAACAAATAGTTGCATTTTTCTTTTTTGTTAGGGAAAGTAGTTTCAAATATTACTGGTTTTTAAAGAATCTTTATGCTGGCTGGATCATATTTTCCATGTAGCATGTTGAGTAAAAAGTGAAGTTTAACAACTATATATTCAAAATTGTTCCAAGTGGAAATGGAATGGGAGTAAGAGGAAAAAGAAAAATTATCATTAACGGTAACCATGAACTGGCCTGGTTGAAGGGTGTTCGAAATTCCTTGTGAAGACCTGTTTTGTAGTAGACTCCAGTTTCTAGTGAAGCTGTAAACATCATGTTCTCATAATTATCAGAGTAGTGGGGAAGTGCTCTGTCTTTTTCCAGTTTAAGAACACAGTTGAAAACCATTTTGGAAGACATCTTCTGTCACTTTTACGGGACCTGATTAGTTAGTTTTGTTAGACAAACAACAGAGGAATGTGTCTGCAAATGTGTGTTGTGAAGAATTTTGCTGATTTGGAATATGAAGAATAGAGGTGCTGATGCTTGTCAGTCTGCCTGCAGAAAAGGAGCAAGAGTAAGCCATACCAACCAGAGCAGAGCTGCAGCACTGCACAGGCTAGCTGACACCGATAGAAGCACTTCCCAGACTTTTCTTGCAAATTTAGAAGAGTTCATGGGATTGTGAATCATCAGGGGAAAACAATAAGAACAGGAAATATACTTGTCTGCCCTTAATCTATGCATGCAAATATGCAGGTTTGATTGGCAAGTCAGGTGTTAGCCAAGTATGTGAATCAGAGATGTGAGACAAAGCTAATGTGGATAAATCTGGTTCTGCTTTAGTGTATCATGAGAAGTCTTTTTAATCTTCCTTTTCCTTTCTATTCTCCTGTCTAATTCCAACTGTTCATCCTTCACCACATTCACAGCACATCCTCTGTAATGAAAAGCACTTTGTCTTTCTACCGTCCTTTGTAAAGATAGGAGAGGTTTACATTCACGTTTACTGGGTTGACTCTCAGCAGTGCTTCATGCTTCCTTCTCTTGAGTCACTCGTCATTGCAAGCCTCACTCCACAGTGTCCAGAGCAGTGCAGAGCCTGCTTGTGCCATCCTGCCCCATACAGAGCTCTTGCATGGCCTGGGGTACTTCTTCATGCCTCGAACCCCAACTCTTGAGTGGCTGTAAAACATGAAGCATGCCTAGAACTGAAGATTAGCAAGAGCTTGAAATACTGCTACAGTTTGAAGGCTATAAATTCCTACTTGGCCTCCTAAATAAATGCGTGGGCTCTGTGGAATTCAGATTTCTTTTATTCAGGTCTTTTCTGCTACTTTAAGTGAAAATTCAGTCTGAGCTTTTCCTTTTGCCCAGTTTGAACTTTTTCCATGTTCTGTATTTCTGTTGAAGAACGTAGCCCTAAAGTCCTCATGCCTTCGTCTGCTTTTTGTCTCTAGATCCTATAGTTTAATTCTTGCTTGAATTGAGCAAGACCCAGTTCAGCAGGACATTGGAATGTCGGTAACATTTAGGTTGCTGTGGTGTATGCTCAGATAGAGCATGTTCCTAAACAGCAAGACTTTGGACAATGTCCTAAACACAGCCAGTAGGTGAAATATGTTCTCTTCTTTTTGATTTCAGTGAAAGCTGTGGGAACTTTGAAAGTTGCAGGGTGTATCTGAGTGATCCCAAAAGCCCTTGTTTAAGAGCAGGTTAATGAAAATGTTGTGACTACTCAGTGAATTGGGATATTTTTCCAGCCATCGGGACTAGAAAGACGACATTATATATACTTTTGACTTTCTGAATTTTTATTTGTCAGGTACCTGTTTGTATTACAGCTCCGGCAAGACATTCTTTCAGGGAAGTAAGTACCTCTTTGCTCTTGCAACTGTAATTTAAAGTATTTCTAATAGTTAATCTCATACTGATTTAAAATTTTACTTTAACTACATGATCTTTTTAATTCTTTATGGTATTTGTGCACAGACTATAAAAATGATTTAGAGTTCCACATGCATTTTTTTTCCTTTAGAATACTGAAATCTATGGCTTTGTGTGCATCATGACTTTATTGTTGACAAATAGAATGGGGTAAAGACCTTTGATGGATTGACCAGGTGATGGAAATGTATAAAGAGAGCAAAGACTGTCCTCTGATTTTTATGGCTTGAAAATGTAACATGGGCTTGCCATATTTTTCAGTATGGTAGGTAAAATAGAGGAGGAAAAGGTGATGAAGTGCAACACTTTATGTACAGGTCAACCCTGCAGAAACATTTTGTGTGTTCGTAGACTCACCCTGGCTGATAAATTCACAGCTACTCAATTTTTTTTGAATTACAAAAACACCACCCCCCCCAAACCACATGTTCTAAAACATAGCATTGGAGCAAAAATTATTTCTTAGTAAATTCAGTGTTGTCTCTATTAGATCACATTTGGTTTATGGTGGAGCATATCATGTGTTTAGTGCTAATTAGAATGTACCAAATTAGGAAATAATCATATGCAAGAAAAAAATAATTGTAGATGTTTCATATTATTAGTAGCTTCTGGTTTAAGGGATCTTGTGGAAGTTAATGTTTCCATTTCATATATTAGGCTACTTCTTAGCTTTATCGCAAGAAGAAGTCACTGAGAAAAAAGGCATTATTTTTATAGCTCTTTTTTTTTTCCTTTTTAAGACTGAAATGCCCGTATGAAACTGCTGTTGAACTAGCAGCCCTGTGTCTTCAAGGTATGCGATCTTTTGAAAGCGGTTTGTCTTAATGTATTAAATAACTCACCTACTAGTTTCTTTTCACTCTTTGTTACTAATGATTTCTCCTTGATCATACATAAACGCCGTTCTTTTGCCTGAGGAGGAGAACTTTAGGGAGGTCACTTCCCTGTCTTCCCTTCGTTCATGATTTCTGAACTACATTAGACAACGTTGGCACGCTTGCCGAGGGGAAGGAGCCTCAAAGGCATGGATAGACAGAGGTTTCATGGAAACCGTGGGCTGACTAGGGAAGAAAGACCGCAAACAGTAAGGGAGAAGCTGTGGTGTGTGCACAGTGTTACATCTGCAGCCTGAAGAGCCAGCTGGTCCATCAGCACACGCTTTGCGACAGGCAGGTCTCTGCAGATGTAGCTCTGAACGTGGGTTGCCTGCTGCCTGGCGAGCGCTTGGGAGAGCGAGCCTGCACGGCGTGTGAGACAGGAGATGGTTACAGGGCAGGAGGGAGGGGACAGCAGGTATGGGAGAGGAGAGCATTGTATGGAAAGGTAAGAACTAAGATTAATTCTGTGTCAGGAACAAGATTAAAAGATTTATAAGACAAAAGATTACAAGATAAAAAAATCCTAGGATGCTATGTTTCATTAGTTTGGAATTCATTGTAGGAAAAAGTATTGTTTTTATTGCTGCAAACATGTTAATACAAATACTCATTCCATTTCAGGCAGTTTGTTTTGCAAATAGGGAGGAAACTTGTGTAATGAAGCTCAAATCAAGTTCATTTTTTCTAAGAGAAAATGCAGTGATCTGGATCATTCTAGCCTTATCTGCAGCAAAATAAATAGACATGAAAAATACACTTCCAGTTCTGCTGGTGGTTGGCAATGGTACATGGAGTGCTTAGGCAGAGTCTCTTAGTTTAATACGGGAATGGAGATAACTCAGCGATTCTAGGTGGACTTGACAGTCAAAACTGGGAATTCAGTTTTAAACAGCAACAGGTGTAAATCTTAAGGCAGTGAGTTATTTTTCAGTTTCCATCTGCAGCAGTCTGGCACAGCTCTGCTTGTTAGGCGTGCAAAGAATGGCTGCAGGCAAACTGTTTGTCTTTTTGAGATGGAGAAACTCTGAAGCCTGTATTTGATTCGTTGCTTCCGTTTTCACAGATAAAAACACCAGTAACCTCACCCCTGGTCTAAGCAAGGAGAACCAGCGAATAATAGGTTGATGCCTCAACATTTTGGGCAGTAACTAAAACCTGTGATAACTATGTAAATGTAATACAATAGCCATCCTTCATGTTTATAATGTCTCCAACTAGGTACCAAAACTAACATTTCTTGACGCTGTCTGTGGGAATATATTTCAGTTGTGGTAGCATTTTCATGTGTCTTTTTTGCCATCTTTCTTTCAGTTTCAGTTTTCTGCTATTTTAACATCATCACAATATTATTTCATTCTTGCAACTAATTTATTTATCTCTGCTGGCATATGCTATAATTAGCATTTTAATAACATTTTTTACTTTTTATTGACATCGGAAGCTTTTAATTAAGCAGAAGAGTTTAAATAAATGTCAGATGATTATTTCCTCCTCAGTAGGTTACATGGACTCTGAAATCCGATCTTGCTCCTTAGTGTTGCTCTCTTAAAAGGGAGGAAGAAGTTATAAAAGGCTGTTTAGGAATTGATGCTCTAACCCTCTGAAAGAAAGGCCTTTTCTCTTTACAGGACAGTTTTAAAATTCATACATTTTCTTTATCAAGGAAGTTGTTCTGTTACAGTAATTCTTTCTTTGTTTCCAAAAACAGTTTCATAGGCTGGCATTTTGTGTGAATCATCTTTCAAACATAAATTGTTGGTTTGTTGTCAGTGCCATGAAGGAACTTCTGTAGCAAAGAACATCGATTTGCAGCATGAGGTGACTTGTGAAGCAGATGCATAATCACGTGCTTCACTTAGGGGTTATCTACATGAAAGGTTGTAATCGAACTTGAATTGTCAGCGCTAAAGTTTTTAACTACCTCATTAGTCTTGTGTGGCTTTCATATTTAACCAGGTATACTTTTGAAATTACTAATTAAACTGAAAAGGAAAACCTTTTCTCAGATCTCCAGTTATCAGTTCTAACCATAAGACATCTTCATGGGATAGTGAAAGCTTTTTTTTTCCTTCTGTGTGAAAGAATCAACAATATATTTACAGATAAACACATTTTTGTAGTTTTCAAAATCTCTCTAGGAAACTTCCTTTTAAAAATGTCCCCCAGTTTATGTAGTTACTTATTAAACAACATGGATAATGTATATAAATGCATTATGTAACACTCTTCCCCACCCCCTCCCAAAAAAAAAGACCAGAGGAGGGACATGCCAAAGCATGATACTTTGTCATGAAACCTCAAATGAAGAGATGGATCCTCTGGTGTGTCCTTGTGTTGAAAAATATTGGTACTGCTGAGCCATTCAAGGAACGTAATCCCGCCAGGAAAGACACTAGTGAGAGCATTCTCATACAGATCCGCGCTTCCCCTTTCTTCCACTTCTGCCTGTGCAGGGAGCTGATGAGGCTCCTGTTACCTCTAACTCTCAAGATCTGTTTCTTAGTCAGCAAAATGATGACATTGTTTGTTTGCCTGAAAGTGAATAAATAGTGAGTGCAGCTGTTGAGAAACAAGGGTGATATTTTTCTTGTACCTAATACTTCTGCCCTAGCTGCTCTGTGTATCTTGTCCTACATGTTCATGATTCTTCTCGTTCTTACACATCCTCTTTACAGCACAGTCAGCCTTCATTCCCTGCCTTCTGTCTCAGTTAACTAGTAGAGCCATCTCCCGAGATTTTTCTACATGGTTGTCAACACATCAATCTTAAGTTTCTGACTTTTTTTTCCCTGAAGTCCTCCTGGCTAATGCGTTTGTTGTGGCTGCCTCTTACTTGCTGGAGACTGGACTGTCAGTAATTCTTAGCAACATCTGTGTTAAATAGGCTTCCAACTTAGATGAAACAGCAGCAGAGCTGAGATATCTCTGTTAGAGACATATAAATAAGAATACTGCAAGTCACCATGGAAGATTACTGTTGAAGAGAAGAAATGTGTGTGAGGCAGTAGTTAGAAATGAAGATCAGTGAGCTCAACCTGTTTAACATCCTCAGGAACGCTAAATGTTTGAGTGGAGCTCAAGTGCTCAAAACCACCTAGTAGGTGATCAGTCAACAGATTGCAGTTTGAATGTAACCTCTGTGTTCTAATGTATCCTGGGAGGTATTTTTGGAGACTGAGAATGAGTTAAATTTTTGCAACTGTTACATGTAAAACTGCCCTGAAGCAGTAAAACTGTTTTCTTCAAGTGATTTCATTTCCCTCTGTGCTTTTTTTTTTTTTTTTCATTTTTAGTAGTAATAGTAGTAGTAGTGAAGAAACACCGACTGACAGAGGCCTGGTTTGGAATCACATCATATGTCAGGTGACACCTGGTGTTGCTGAACGGTGTATTTGCCACTGATGTTTGTCTCTCAGTCTGGTGGCAGTGACATTGCAGGCTCTTTGTACAGCTGAGAGGTTCTGGGAGCAAAGCACGTCGCAGGCACAAGGTGGTTATCAGTCACCGAGATGCTGAGCACTTGCATCTTTTGCTGAGTTCAGCAGAGTTTCAAAGTGTTCTGCTCCTAGAAAAGAAGATACCAGGCCCTAATAAGTAGAAAGTGACACCTCCGTTATGTTAATGCTTCATTATTTCTTTCCTTAAAAATTGCTTAATCTGAATATTATATGACCACTGTGGTTTTAAAATAGCCCCACAACTTTATCACTGGTTTCTTAAAAACTAGGTATTATCTTCGTATTTTGACATGAACAGTAATTTAGCAGAGCATGCAATAGAACGGGAAGTGTTTTGGAATGAAAGATACTGCCTCATTGCAATGAGAGGAAGTTTCAAAGTAACCGCTTCTGAAACAGCAGTGCATTGATTTTTGTTTTTAATAGAAACTTTATTTCCTTTAAATGCTTTAAAATACAGAGAAGCAGCTTTAGTTAAGCAGGTTAAGTTCTAACATTCTTGAATGTCAGAACTCTGTACCAGCCTTACCCTGCTCCTGCAAGCGCGTTTGTCTGACTTGCTGTAAAATCTGATTTGAGTTTGGGGGTGGGGGAGGTCATCTTACAACATTGGCACAAGTGTATTCTTCTACAACATACTTAGAAACTTTACAGACTAGCATTTTCTTTGTGGAAATTGTGGAATTAAATGTTTCTGGTCATTCCATGATCTTTATGTTTTTAACTTTTCAACTGATTGATTGCAGCTGAGCTGGGAGAGTGTGAGCACCCAGAGCACACACCAGAACTCGTGTCTGAATTCAGGTTTGCACCAAACCAGACCGAAGCAATGGAATTTGACATTTTTCAGAAATGGAAAGAGTGCAGGTAGGGTATCTGTGTGGCAGTGGTGTCTCTAGGAACAGGAGGTTTTCTTCTCTTCTCTTCCAAAGTCAAGTATGTCCACAAGAACCCTTTCCATAGACGTAAAATGGTGGTTTATGTTTGTCAGTTGAGAATTATTTTAGACAGACTTTGAGAAGTCTAGAAATGGCACGCAATAATTTAGTGAAGGTTGGTGGATTGAGTTTTATTTTTTGTTTATTTTTCTTTAGATTATTTCGTAACAGTTTAAGCAGTCTGATCTTTTTTCTGTTTATGTTGGAAATAATCTATTTCTCTCTCTCCTTCTTTCACATGGGCACACAAAGTTTTGTGTTCAGGGCAGTAGCAAATGCTTTTTCTTGTACCATAAATATGGTACATTTTGGTGATGCTGTCTTACCTGAGCTCTCATTCTTATTGGCAATTTTAGACATTTTTCAATTTTTGTCTCTGATTTATTTTCATTGGGAGGGAAGAGGTTAAAAATATAAGCTAAGCTTGAAATATCATTTAGTGTCATTAAGATTGAGGGGAACAAATTTTAAAACATTTAAAACAGACAAAAACTTTGTGTCATAAAGTATAAATGTATTTTATGTTCTTAGGGGAAAGAGCCCGGCACAGGCCGAATTGTGCTACTTGAACAAAGCTAAATGGCTAGAAATGTATGGTGTAGATATGCATGTAGTTAAGGTAAGATCCATGTTACACTTTATTTTGTTCATGTGGGGTCCAAACATTGAATGGAGATGCTGTCTTGGGCAAAACAGTCTCGACTCAGGGAATGTAACTTAATTTAATATACTGCCAATTAACATAAACATTTAATTACTGATTTGGGTACTGACCAAAAAAAAAAAAGACAACAATAAAACAAACACAGAAACACTTTTCCTTCCCCAGCTTAACTTCAGTGCAACACTTCTCGTCCCCTCTTCCTAGTGTCAGCTCCCGTTGTTTTCCCTGAGGGTTACACTCAGTCCCTCCCAAGGCAGCCCGCGAGGCTGGGGTCATCCGCACAACAGTTTCTGTGTGCTGCTTCCTGCTTCTCGCTCATTTTCCTCTGCTGACCTTCCTACTTCTCCTCTGCTGCTGCATGGGTTGCCCACGGGCCACTGTCCCTCAGGGCCATCCCTGCCCCAGCGTGAGGCACCCATGGGCCATGGCTCCTCAGGGCTGTCCCTGCCCCGTGTGGGTCAGTCCCTCAGGGCTGTCCCTGTTGTGGTGTGGATTGCCCCTGGGCCATGGTCCTTCAGAAGTACCTCCTCCTGCAGGGAGAGGCTCCTCCCAAGAGTGCATCTCCAGCCAAGTCCCTCTTGCAGTGTCCCTCTCACAGTGTCCCTTTCCACGTGCCTTTTCCCATGTCCCTCAATTTTTTTCTTTTGTGTCTCCTTCCCCTGGCAGCTACTGTTTGCTCATAAACATGTGTGAGCCGAGGTGGGGGCTCGCTGGCTTCAGTCTTGGTGCAGGGCTGTTTCCATGGGCCTCAGAGCCATCCGGGGCAGCACACAGCCTCCTTCCACACAGGGCACCCTGCAGCCCCCTGTTGCCAAAACCTTCCAGCTTGCACCCCATAGAAATGCATAGTCTTCTGCTCTGAAACGTTAAAAAAAATATGCAAACTTTATTGTTTAGTTTAAAACCTATGAGTTTTGATGTACTACTGTAGTAAGATTTACACTACTAATGGCATATTGATTATTGATTTTATGCTTGCTTACAGGGAAGAGATGGTTGTGAATATGCTCTTGGACTGACACCAACAGGCATATTGATCTTTGAAGGAGCCAACAAAATAGGCTTATTCTTTTGGTAATCTGTGTTTGTGTTACATTCCTTTCTGTTAAAATGCTGAAATCTTTCTCCTTTACATAACGGGGTCTTGACTATATTTTGTAATGTAGATTCAATGGTCAAGGTTAAATCTGAAGGTAAATTGGCCTGTTTAGAAGTACCACTCATATATGAAATATTTGTCAAAAGATAGTCACATTTCCAGGAAATCATACTTTTATCATGATTCCTGAAGTGTTCCAGGATTGCACACCACTCATACATTTTGGGGCATTCTCCTACATTACCAAATGATATTTTCCCATTAATTTTCTTTTTGCTTCTTGTGTTTAGGCCTAAAATCACAAAAATGGACTTTAAAAAGAGCAAACTAACACTTGTGGTTGTAGAAGATGATGAACAGGTAACTTTCTTCCCTTACTTGGGCCTGATCCAGCAAAGCGGTGTGTGCTCAGGCTGGTAAGAACACAGGGGAGACTCAGCACACTGTTGGCGCAGGCTGTATTTCTCTTACCAAGGACAGTAACTGATATCATGCTTGCCAACTTCCAAAGCTTTTGTTTCTGCATTTAGGGCAGAGAGCAAGAGCACACATTTGTTTTCCGGTTAGACAGTGCCAAAACGTGCAAACATTTGTGGAAGTGTGCAGTGGAGCACCATGCCTTCTTCAGATTGCGAGCCCCAGCAAACAGTAAATCTAGTAGATCTGACTTCATAAGGCTGGGATCACGCTTCAGATTCAGGTATTTAGCAAAATAACAGCAACATATTTGTGTTTATGCAAAGGAGCGGGTGCAGCATCCAGCAAAAGGCAGTAGTTAACTTTGTTTATTTCTGCATTTTAAGTGGGCGAACAGAGTATCAAGCAACGCATGGGACGAGATTACGCAGAACTAGTACATTTGAAAGAAGGCCCAGCAAGCGATATCCTTCTCGAAGGCATTCAACTTATAAGGGTAAGTGTCTGTACATGTGTTACTAAACCAGTCATGTAGGTGTCCTGTTAACTTATTATCATGGCTTAAGCCCAGTCGGCAGCAAGTACCATGCAGCCGTTTGCTCACTCCTCCCCGCCGTGGTAGGATGATGAGGAGAATCAGAAGAAAAAAGTGAAAACTCTCGGGTTGAGATAAGGACAGTTTAATAGGACAACACAAGGAGAGGAGAAATAATAATAACCGTAATTACATAATTACAACCATAAAATCTGTACCACAGAATAAAAAGAAAAACATGTCAGACCACCTGAAAAATCAGAACATACATGGTTTTTTTTCCGAAGTCAGAGTCTGTTGTTCGTATCTACTGTTTTTAATCGCTGTCTACACTCAAGTCATCCATCCTCTGTCTGTGGAGCAGGAAGTACCTATGGTTTCTTTTGTTGCTCAGTTGAGGAGGGAATAAAAGTTGTGTCGAACTCAACGACAGAAAGCATGTAACGTTTTCTTTGAAAAAGTGCATTTTTCATGCAGAGTGGAGCAGTGTCCAAAAGCCTCACTGACTTGCTTATCTAGCCAGACAGTTTTAGGATTATTGAACGGTCTCATTATGCAGTTATTGCTATTTTGCTGACTGTAATGGCATGTTATTCACCTGTCCAGACTCTGACCTTAACCAGCTTTCTCTGGGAGTTGAAATGTGCTGAATTTGAATGGAATGACAAGGAATTGATTTCCCTTGTGGTTTTGTCATTTGTCCTTCAAAACTTAAGCTGAGATTTTTATTCGTTGTAGAAAAACCTAAGAAGGAGCACTGCAAGACAACCCCCTCTAAATTCTCTATTATTTGAGGCTGGAGGTGTAGTTGCTGTACGGAGCAGGGTGAGCTGACGTTCCCTTAGGATGTCTTTGCGTTCCTTTGCATTCCTGGAATGTGAACCTCAGTTCCATGAAAAGTCCTTGTGGTATCATGGGGGCACTTTTATTTCTCACGTACAATGAAGGGGAAAAGGGTAGCAAGCATGCATGCTTTCTAGAGGCTGTAAAGCTCCCCACACACACTTCCTTAGAACGTGTCAGTTTTTTACGGAAAAGCAATTTTATTAAATTTGTGAGATACTGTTATGTGATACATGAGAGTCAATTATATGGTAAGTGTGGATGATTTCATAAGTGGAAGAATAGATTATTTTTATTTTATTTTATTTTATTTTTACAATAACGCGATCTGTTGGACCTGCAGCGTGTATCTTGTGTCTCAGTGCTTCCATACTGTGAGATGGGGGAGAAGAGAGAAAGTATGGCTTATGCTCAGTTTAGTTCTCTGTGCATAGCAGCCAAGCAGAACTTCTGTCATACCCAGATGATCTCTCTCCAGAGAGCTCAACGGCATGGTTGTTAACGCAAAAACTCCCTTTAGATTATTTTCTTTTACGTATCCCTTAGCCATTAAGGCTTGTACTTAGTTGCAGCCCAGAAGCGTTGGATTCTGTCTTAGCTTAGTCTCTTTGAGACTTCTACAGTGTCTCATTAAGTTTGTCATCCACTTTCTGCATTCAGCAGATGCTTGGATTTGCAGCTGTATCACTCGCCTGTTCTTCAATGCTATTGAAAAATATGCTGTTTGTTAGGGAAAAGAAAGGACACATCTTCGTTATTCAGCTGCCGCCTTCACCATTCTTTCCAGCCTGTCCAAAGCACAAGCCAAGACCTTGTTGCTCAGGATGGCTCAGTGTCTTCCCCTATTCCCAACTGATGGGCTTTTTTAGCTATCACCGTTCACTGTAGTAAGACACAGGCCATTACCAACTTCAGGAATACTCTGGTTTCTGTAAGTTGCAAAATTGCAGTGAGAGGTACCTTCTGATTTCCAAGGGACTCTACGGTATTGACATGGTAGCTACATCAAGGTGGGAAAAGTAGTGCTCTGAATGTGCAGAACTCGCTCTGCCAAAAGTTCTTCTGTTATGACATTTGGGAAGAATACTCTTGTCTGCTGTCATCTTTGATGGGCTTTGACTCTTGCAGAAACAGAGGGAGGTTCGTGTCTGCCTCATACTTTATATGTACTCGCACAGGAATGGTAGAAAACACAGGGCTGCATTTGCGATTCTGATGCGTTTGTGCAAATGTGTCTGTATGAGGATTGTTTAAGCTGTAGTGTAACATCCCAGCCACAATAGCTGCAAAATGACTGATATTTCACGTGTCTTTAGTTATTTTCACCTGTCCTAAGGTTTTTTGTTTGTTTCTTTTCAAGCAAACAATCCTGTGAAAGCAGCACAACTGTGGTAAGTGACTGCCCAAGTTCTCTCTGCCTCTCAGTTTCTGCTGTCAGGCAAGTAGGATTCTGAAGACCCATTTTTGCATGAGGATTTGTCAAAACAAATTCTCTGATGCAGGATAAGTTGCTTTGGGATCTCTCATTATGCAGCACTAGATTCTTCTTGGAGACTGCCAATGAGACCTTAAGTGCTTCCATTTTTTTTTTTCTTTCTGTGTTTGAGATCAGACTAAAGTTAGACATATTTCCTTTCTGCTTGTTGCTATTATTCTAACTTATCTAGCATTCTTTGTTCCTGTTTCATAAATGTTAAATGAAGAAAAAAAATGTGTACCCCTCTTTCTTGCACCCTAATTGCTGTGGTGTATATCTTAAATAAAATATTGATGTCCTTAAGAATATGAATTTAACTTAACTGTAATACTTCCCTGAAGAGCAGATCCCTAAACCATAGAAAATTGTGGCATAGATGTATTGATTACATAAAAGCTAATTTTTTTTTCCTCCCTTAGTGCAAAAAATACTCCAGAAGTCCATAACTACCAGGTAAGAGCATAACAGTTGCTGAGGAGAATATTGTCATTTTCTTGTTTAGTAGTAAATATTTTAGCTCACTGTAATTAGTACAGCTGCTTTGCTCCCCTTTCCTTACTCTGGGGTGAGATTCTCTGAGGTGGTTCAGAAATAAATAGCATCACACTGGGAGCTAAGGGGAAAGTGGAGGCGACTCTTCTCTCTTTCTTCCCCTATGTTCTTGGATGGTCTGCAAGCTGAGTACACTCCTTTTGCTACCATCATTCCCTTCCCTTTCTGTGAAATCACAGGTTAAAACCTTTGGGACTGTGAATATGATGGACCCCAGGAGACTGCTCTGCAAGCAGGGACGACAAGTTCAAAGTTGCAGTTACCTTCCCCGTCACAACACTTGAGTTCATTGCTGGTCGAATGTTTGATTGGATGTTTTTTTTTTTTTTTTTTCAAACAAGCTCCTTTATACACTTCAAGGAAAAACCTTACCCAGTTTTCATCTGTGATACTAGCAGTCAGTGCTGCTGAGAAAGCAAGCTGTTCTTTCATCCAAGTCGAGTGTGTGCATGAGAACTTAGTCTTAACACTTGTTTTTATTAAAAACCTCACTAGTGATTTTGTTTCAGTGTTTCTCCTCAGGATCTCATGGATATGAGAGAGAAACGCTGTCACCAAAGACAGGTGACCTCCTGAAGACTGCTATTATAACAGTAACCTTTCTCACTCTCCACCTTTGATTAAAGCTGACATTCTTTTGATGTGCTTATTATGAGAAGGACTAGATGTGCCAGGTTGTCTCTCCAACAGAAAAGCAATTTTCTTTGTATTTACCCGTGAGTGTGTCCTAATGAGCAAGCTCATCACCACCAAAAGGTCTCATGTATATGCTAAATGGCATGGGAGAAGGTCTGAAACAGTGGGCTTTCTGGGGTTCACAGGGACCATGTTCCTCATGGCCCCAGGAAAATAAGTTGTTAATGTTAATAGGGAGTTTTTACATTATTTCATTAACCGGGTTTAATGTTTTCACTTGCAGCCGCAGTATCATCCTAATATACATCCTGCTCAGCCACACTGGCATCCACATACACCTCTGAATGTAAGGTAAGCAAACTTCACTTTATGGAAGAAGGTGATTACTTCTTTCCTTATCTTAGTCTGTTGGCATGAAGCTTTGGTGGACGTATTGGGCAATTTTCTGCACGTGAAAAACGAACAGAAGTTATTAATATCTGGTGTACAGGCAATATTCAATAACTTCAATTTACATTTTGCTTTGGAATGTCCTAATGTCCTTGATGAATTTTTTTTCAGGTTGATTTTTAATTCACAATTTGAAATATAACTTTAGTGTATTTCTGTAGGGAGCATGTTGGGTGGGAAGATGCTCAGTAGCTTCAACAAAATTAATTGCAATTTGATCAGTAGTTAATCTCCTAAGACAAAGAAGAAAGTTGTTTTAGGGTAAATTTAAGTTACAAGTGAACAGATTCTTGCATCGCAATGCTTTTTCAATCTTTCGCAGAAATGTATATGGAAAAATAATATGTACGTGGAACAATGTATCAGGCACTTTACAGAAAAGTAGTGAAATTTTAACATTGAATTTTTGAGAACTGTTTCACAAAAATATTCCCATATGTGCTACTCTGCTATTTTCTATCATACTTTTTTATTTTGTAACTAGTAATGAGTGAAATTGAGTGAAAAGAAGTTTTGGAAGAAATTCAGTCCAAGTTAGAACCAGCTTGGTGGAACACACTGTGGAGGCACGCACCTGCTGGTGGATACGTGTCTGTGCATGGCCACGTGATAAAAATCAGCTGCTGTTTATGCTAATAGAAAGTAACTTTTTTTAGGTTACTCAGTTTTTCAGACAAATAATTACTATCTTGACTGAAAAATACCAATACCCTAATCATTCCTATTAATCTTATGTTTTTATCTCTATATTCTTACATCAGGATACGTAGACTTTGTTCTAAGTGTGGGCAGGCTCTGGAGATGAGGCTGAGATGAAAATGCAATTTGATCCGAGTTTGAGTCTGAGGGAAAAAGGCAAATATGTTATTAGAAATACTAGGCAGAGAAGCAGACATACTCATTGTCATCTCAAAATTACTAGCATACAGAAGTAAATCAGATACTAAATTTATGCTAGAACCAGAGGACTGTTTAAATTGGGTAATTAACTTTGCCTGTACTTCATGTTCAAGATTCTTCCTGGTTTTAGGGTTTACTTGTCCATTTTTTCGTGTGTGATTTAAAATGTTCAATTTCACATTACAAAAGACTGATTGCCAAGAGAGGTTAATGACTTTATAAGTCATTTGAGGTTTTGCTGAAATTTTTCTAAAGATTTCTTCACTTAGGATACTAGTCTGTAACATTTTAAAACCAAATAGTTCACCCTGGAGCAGTGTGATATTGAAATAAGCACAATAATGTATTGTAATGTGTGTAGACAACCTCCCCCTTCAGCCCCTCCGTTGCCTGGGCAAAGATTAAGGTCAGTGAGATATGAACAATGGCTTTTTTATAGCTAGGCTTGTAAGTCTAAAAAACGTACTTAAAGGCTCAGTCATGCAACATCAGTAGAGAAGGCGCTCAGAATACTTGTCTCAGTCAGGTAGAAGCATTTAAATGTGTGGTTAAAGTGGAAGCTTCAAGTTATCTAACTTGGAGTCAAAGTGGAAGAGCTGGGTGTTTAACATCTTGGATAGCTTGATTTGAGAAAGCTTAATCCATCTGACCGTGAACTTGAGCTCAAACCACAGATGCATGGGCGTGCAAGTGTAGAATGGGCCAATGGCTGAAATGAAACTACCTGTGCAATACATGTTACCTATGGGGTTTTGTTGAATAATTTGTGAAATAATACATGGAGTTGTGTCTCACTCTTCTCAGAAAAATTGTTTCAGTGAAATTATTTGTTTGCAGTCTTCTGAGAAAATGAATTCCAATTAACAGTTGTCATTAGATAACTTCAGATTCTCTTAAAAAAGGTAACATCTAAACCTACTCGTGTTTCTGCTAGTACAAAAAAAATTACCAAAATAAACAGTGCAACGTCAGTTTGGTAAAAAGGGAATCTTCCATATTGTGGTTTCCTACATACTGTTCAAATTAATTATTTATTTATTTATTCTCCTATCCCAAGCATTCAGGAGACTGTAGGAGTGGTTGAGGTTAATATCGCTAAGCAGCAAAAAGTAATGAACAAGGAAAACATGTTTTTCCCCTTAGTACTTTTGCAAGTTGCACTACGTGGTCACAAAGAAATACCTGTACTAGCTGTAGGCTCTGGGCATTCACATCTTAACAAACTGCAGCTATGTAGCTTAAAGGCTGCTTCAGTATAATGAACTGCACCAGCCCTCAATGAATGGCAATATTTACAGAAGAGTAATTATCATTCTTAGTAGGATTGCCTTTCTTAATTTTTCAGGCCTTAGGGAGACGTTTTCATGAGCTCAACTTTTTGCATGATATAGTTTATTTTACTTGTTTGTTGTAAGCATTTAGTTTTCCTGTAGCCTGCTCCTCCCTCCCCACCGTCCCTCTGGGATTCAGGAGCATTGATGCACGACACAGGTCTGTAACATCCGAAAACAGAGAGGGTTTTTTAATGGCTGAGCTCCGATTCAGAGCCCTTTGAAATCGGCTAAAAGATTCCCAGTTCCTTAGTTGCTTCTGCACCAGACCTACAGGTCTGTCACCGTTTCCTTCCCTTACCGATAGCTGCCCATCACACCTATGCATGCTTAGCCCTTGCGGGATGAACTCATGTTACTGTGTAGCACTCATAAGTTTACTTCCATCTCTCGCTAACCAATAACTGTGCAAATGGTACAGGCCACCCTATCATGATGACAGGCCATATTGGAAACCCCCCACAAGTGGAGAGGACAGCAATTTACGGTATGTCCAGGAACAGAACCAGAAGAATTTAGGAGGAGTTCAAAGCATGGTGTACCAAGATAAACTCATGACGACTCTCTGAAAAACAGTCATCTTCATTTCACCTGCCATCTTAGACGATCATTGCATTCCATGGTCCTTGTCTGTCCGCAGTATGTTCAAAGTGTATTGTGTATAAAGTGTGTGTCTTTGTATGTATATCCATCCTTGTTTAGTGTTCATGGACATTCTTGGGAAAAGTGTTTTCCATATCTTTGTAAAGAATCTTGAAAAATGTTTCGTGAAAGCTGGTAAGAATTTTCAGTGCCCCAAGACCAGAAATATTTCTGGGAATTTACATTCTACCATACTTTCGAATCTGTGACCCCTCTGCCTGCTGTTGAAGACCAGCCGTTTGTGCCTTAGTTATTTTTATTATCTTGTTTCTTTTGAGTCAAATTAATAGATGAAGTTTGAGAAACTTTGTTTTTTACGTGGCATGCAAATAGGAGATAGGAGGGAGGAAAAAACAGAATTCACACTGGCAATCAAAACGGCTTGTGGACCACCAACAAAGGGAGCCTACTGAGTTAGTCATAGGTTTGGCTGTCACTTGTTTTTAATTTTTGTGTTCTGCAGCAAAGATAGAGGTGCTTGCCTAACTTTGAAAAGAAGTATAGGGAAATAATAAACTTCATGGATTATGCGTATTCCTTTTTTGACATACTGATCATATTGATAGCATCCCCCGAAACCATACCTGCTGCTATAAAGGCAAGAATGTTAAAAATGAATCCTTGCTAAAAGGGTGCTGCTGTCTTCTTATTTTTAATGTGATTATGGAAGTAAACTATACAATCGCATAAAACTACCTACTGATAACTCTTCTCTGCGTGGATTCAAAAACACAGCTCACAATCGGTACACTACAAGATGAGGACAATCCAGTGAAATAGCTCTATTTTTTTAAGTTAGACATTTGCAAAGTTGAAGATGTATTTTACAAACCTACGTCTTTAAATAGACTTGGCTGACATTTTGATCACTTGCTGATTTATTTTTTTAAAAACTGGAAATCATAGTGCCATCCTCAGTCATGCATTTGTTTTAATTAGGCCTTACATCTGTGGTGTGTCTGAAAGTTGTTGGAATGAATGAATCTTCATTTGGGACATTTTAAAAATGAAGTAGTTTTTAACTTGATTTTGATAAATATTCATTTATAAACAGCTATAACCATGAATTTTTTCAGAGCAAATTTGATAGTGTATAACTTTTTGTGAAATATATTTGTTTACAAATGCTATCTTTTAATATTTGTTTTGATCTTTCCTGTATGTGCGAAGTACAAATAAAAATTTTCAATCTTCTTATTCTGGTTATGATGCATTACTTATTTTTGAAAGATTTTGGGAGAGGGTGGATAAATAGATACACCTTGTACTTGTACCTGTTTTGCCCTGGAATCACTAGTGCTGTTTCAGCATCCCTAATCAGCATTTTCGGTGCAGTCTGTAGAGAGGGGAAAACAATAAAGCAATCGTGCACTGAAATGTGAAAATTCCAGAGTAAGCCTAAGGTGGGTAATCACCTGAGGCTGACTTCAGTTTCCCCAGGCTAGTCTTCCTCTGTTTCAGCAGCATTTTATTTGGGAAAGGAAGAAAGAGAAACTTTGTTGGAGCCATTGGAACAAGAGCCTAGTTTAGCTGCTACTCTGAATGCCCTCCAGAGGAGTTTTTTTTGAATACTCACGTTGAAGTGGAGCATTGTTGCTTCATGATTCATACACCTGCATTCATAATACAATATCCTTGTTGTCCTATAACTAACTTCATTGGCTTCTGTGTGGTTTGCTGTCAGTGTTCCTCCTCATCGCTTGTTGTTATCTGTGGTTGGTTTTATTGCTGAAAGTGCACTGAATGAGGGATCTCCTTGACGGGTTGCAAGAAAAGACAGCACAAGGCCTAACCGGTCCTTAGGTGCTGAAGTGCCTCGTGCAGGAGGTCTTCAAATGGGTGAAGAACAACCTGTGGGACTTGTGTCTCCTGCAGTTTGTGCTTGTCACCTCGAGGGAAGCGCTTGTCATTCTGCTTCTCTGGCAAAGCAGCTCACACACTCTGCCCTCCCCTTTCACTTCTTCATCCCACATCCTCCTTGCTGTCTGCAGAAACCTGTACCAGCAAAGTCACCGAGCAATCAGATAGGTAAGACAAGATCACTTTCTTGCTGTAGTCTTAGCGAATGGGCTGAGAAGAGGAAGCATTTCTACCTGTCTCCTTTCTGAGCCCAGCATTGCTCTGACTGACCTGTGCAGCTTATGTCACCTGAACAAGGATGGAATCGGGTGCCCCTGCGCTGAACTAGGTAGTACAAATAAGTTGCTTTAAGTAGCACCTTTTGTTTAAAAATAAAATACTGGGAAAGCTCTGGCAATGTAAGTCAATACTACGTTGTAGATTCATGCTGCTACAGGAAGCCCCTGGTAGTTTATAGATGCACAAACTCAATCCAGGGATTTGATAGCCCTGGTATATGAGCGTTTATATATTGTGTTGAATTATTTTAACTAGGTGTTCTTCATGAGGAAATGCCACACAGTTTTTATCAAAGAGCATGTTACACAGTCATTCTAGGTATAGAGAACTCAGTGCATTTTGAATGTGTTCTAAATATACAGGGACGTTGTTAAAAAAAAAGCCTTGCAAAGTGCCTGAAGGAGGTACCACCTTCTGAACCCAAATGAAGCATGTTCTCAGGGGCCCCTGTTGAACTGTGTGTGCAAACTTTCGCCACCCCATTCTGAAGTCTGTTAATTGTGCAAGTATAAAATTTTCTTTTTACATGTCCAGCATCCAATTAGAAACTCTTCTGTAATCGGATTACAGGTGATAAACACTATCCTCACGTCACCTTGCGGGGGACGGAGGGTGGCGTGAGTACAGTGCTAGGCATCTGAGAAATCACACTGATCTGAAGTCCAGCGTGTAGTTGGTTGCATTCGTCCACGTGCTGGAGAATCGCTTGATATGTCTTGGCCGAGGATGTCTTCTGATTGTCTCTCCGCATACCTTCCTCCTGCATTTAATAAAGCTGGAATCCAGTTCTGCCCCAGCAGAGCTCAGGCCTGGCACGCCACTCCATGTATCTGGATTTGCAGGGGGTGTTGCTTTTTCCCTGTAATAATCCTGCATCCTCTTCCCTAGGAACTGGTAGGGGAGTCAAAAAGCTCCGATACCACATCTGTAACTTGGGCTGAAATACATCGCTCTTCAGCCCCAGCCAGGCCTTTGCAAGCAAACTAATGACTGAGGACTGAAACAGAATACTGAAAGCGTTGGCACTTCTGGTAAATTGTTTTAGTGTGGACTTTTTCTTTAAACTTTAATTTTCAGCTATTTTTCTCTAGCTGATGTGAGTCACAGGCAAAGTGAACAAAGGGATCTGGATTTGTAATGCATTTCCACAGCCGGCAGTCAGGGGTTTGCACACTTAAGGAAAAGAATCGACAAGTCCTTCCAGACCCTTTTATCTTTGAAACCATGTGCAAATTGACCAAAAGGAGGGTTGCTTTCTTACATTGTGGATGGGAAGGAAGCATGCATTGTGGCCTTATGATGTAAAACGTCATTTTTCCTTTCTTCTGGGTGAGTGTTGCAGAAGATGTCTCTTCAGCCTGCAAGAGAAACAGTATTAGAGCTTGCAGGTAATTTTGAAAATGGAACTTCAGGTGCTGGCAAGGAGTGACCTGGGGAACATCTAAGGGAAAAAAGTTGAAATTGAGTGTATCACTTGCTTCTCAGACATCAAAGTTGGCTAGATGGAGCCCTCTGCTAGGAGGAAGACAATTCAGTGCCACAATCACGTTTTCAGAGGTTTTCCACCAGTTATTCCAGTTTGTTACCAAGCAGGCAGGCTAACACTACCTAGCCCGAAGGAGAGAAGTTTTGACACACATCTGTCTAACCTGACACACTAGATCTCTGAAACTACTGTTGATGATGAGTGGTATTCCTCTTACTCTGCAAAGGAGAACCAAGGACAGCAGACTTGTTGGGGGAATGCTAATGGTAGCCAAAGAGACTGTTCGAGCCAGAGCTGCTACAGACCAGCTGGCATTAATGGATGTAAAATAGGAACTGTATTTTTTTAAATTGATCTCAGACTCCGTGTGTTGTACTTTGAAAAGGGACTGATCCATTGGGACCCTAGCTCCTTTTGTTTGGACTGCGCTAGCCAAGAATCTCCTTTGAGAGCCAGCTTGATCTATCACTCTGCTGGTCAAGCCTCTGCACCGTAACTGAATTTGTGCTACAGCATGCTGATTGAGATTTCAAACCAGTTCAGAATAAATACTTTTTCCTACTTTACAGTCAAACTGCAAATGCTTGGAAAAACACAGTGCTGTTAGGCATGCTCCCAAGATGTAGTGTTGAAGGACCTGCAGGATAATCAGTCCACTTTTCTCAGCAGGCACCAGACATGTAGAAAGATGCAGCTTTTGGACAAAACCGATACTCGTCAACATAGATAAGAAAAAACATAATGTAAAGGGACAGACTACACCTTTCTCTCTATCTCTTGCATCACAAGAGTATGTTGCAAAGCACTGTGTGACAATGACGAAGACCTTGTTCGGCTTCCCTTGTTTTCCACGTACTGTTGTACCTTGAAGTGACTGGCCAAACAGGCTTCCTTTCTGAGCGTATGTGCTGTTGCTGTTGTTGCCGCTGTGTCACAAAAAAACAGATAAAAACTTGATTTGTCTGGAGTTCCTCCCTTGATATGAGTTACTTCCAGTAATAAAGCTTCTGCAGACTAAATGCTGCTCTCAGCTACTTACTAATGATTGTTTCATGACCATCCTTTAAAGCAAAACAACTTACTTTCAGTTGGTTTCACAAGCAGTAATCTGAATTTAGTTGTGAAGTTCACAAATCAAGCCTCTCGGTGCGCTGTCCACTGCACATATTCGTAGGCCGCTACAGAAAATGCAGGCATGTCTGTAATAACTTACATATTGCTTTTAATTTCAGCATGTAATAAGCTTCAATTTTGAACTGGAAGAAAAGGTCGTGTTTAAAAAAAATACAGTATACTCCCATCCAGCTTTCCTAAAGATGGTGATTTTTTTTTTTTTTCAGATAGTCTTGGCAGGCTTGTCACAGAGGGAAGATTAGTGGAGATGGCAAGTTCCACCAGCCTGATATCTTAGACCCAATGTTACTTCTTTGGTTTGTGTTTCTGGAGTAATGGCTTTCTCTTAACTCTGTGGGACTACTCCTTTTGGTTTGGTGTTGTCTTATCTTCCATGTATGTATGTTGTATGTATGTCTTCAGAAGAAATCCAGTTCATTTTCTCTCTAGCAGAAGAATCATTCATGATGACTGCCATAGTCATCATACCTTCTGAGAACTGAGGAATCTTCCAATTTATAAATGAGACAAATGTTGAGCTAAGGCTATTGGGGAACCACTGGAAATGCTCCTAGCGTTCTGTTTTCCAACTGACATCACAATTACGTTTCCACTTTTGATTTTTTTGTACTTTTTATCTTCTAAGTTTGTAATGTGCTTGTTTTTTCCTTTTCCTAGTTGCAGTATGACCTTTAGCTTTAAACTGTCAAACAGTAAGACCTGCAGCTGATCATATCAAGGATGAAGATGCATTGAATTAAGCAAGAACAGATGGCTCAAATAGGAACAGTTTGGAAAACCTGTAATTCCTGGCTTAGCAATGTCATATGTTGAAAGATTATTAAAACCAGTATTTTTTTAAAATGAGGCAAGAAAAAATTCTTTATTTCCTGCATCCTGAAGAAAAGGAAAGAAGTAGCCACACCTAATTAGTAGTAGGAAGTAGTGATCTAATGCAGTTTAAACTCCAGATTAGAAGCTAATTATTTATAATTGGGTTTTTTTCCCAGTAAACCCATAACAATCTGTGCTGGAATTATAATAGCAATGGTTTACCTGCCAGTACGAATTTCTGCAATTTTGAAAACCTTAGAGAAGTAGAAATATAAAACATTACTACATCTCCAGTGCTCTAAATTGTGTAATGAACTTGGTAGCTAAACAGATGACAAAGTAGCTGTGTTCTTTTTCGTCTCCCAAGGGCCAAGCCCCTGAATTTTGATGCCTTGTTGGCAGGCAGCAGGGCCAGCATCTTCGTGTCCCCAAGCTGAGTCTTTCTCATCAGTAGGAGTGTAGGAGTCAGACAGGAAGGAAGGAAGAGCTCAGAAAAAAACAAATGGGCCAGAGAAACAAAAAGCTCAAGTAGAAGGTTTAGGAGAAGCAGTTCTACAATGGAACATGCAACGGGAGGAACTGGAAAAGACAAGCAATGAAGTCTGCTAGAGACTGTGGGAATGGAGAACAGGAATGAAAGAGGCAACGAACATTGAGACTTCAGTATCTGTGTCCTCAGCACCTGGAGCTCGCTGAATCAATAAGCAAGGCTTCAAGGAACTTGAGTGTAAAACTGGATGCTGCTGCTGTATCAAAAATTTGAGCCCGGGAGGACTCAGTTTGTTATCATTCATTTTCAGTTTCTACTGTTGTAGAATCTCTCTGATTTTCAATTTCTGACTTCAAAAAAAAGTCTGAAAATTGCTTTGAAGATAAAATTAACAGTTTCTTGCTGTAACTCATCTGAGTTGCCAAAGTGTTGCAATGAGAACAGAGGTAGGACCGGTTGCAAGTTTGTAAATAAGAAAGGCCTTGCTGTGCTGAGTGATTGATTTTATATTCCTTTTACCTGTTAATACTGTATTCTGAGCAATTAACTGAAAAATTCTGTCCTGCCTTGGTAAGAGTTTTTACTTGCTGTCTCTGTACCTCTTCAGTGGCTTTACTGGTAATGTGTTAAAAGGGCAAAAATCTATAACCTCAGCTGAAGTCATTTTTGTGGCAGTGGTGTCAGGTATGTTCACGCTGGACTTTAAGGTTACGGCAAGTTACTGAAAATTCAGAAGACCACATACTTCTTCATAGGGTATTAGCAATGTTTAGAATCTGAATTATGTAGAAGCATGAAACTTCTACAGTTTGATTAATTCCTTTAAAAACATGTTTTTTTCCAAGGAATTTCAGCTTTCTAGAGACAGAAAGGAGATTTTGTAAGACGGGAGCATATTGTTAAGGGAAGCCAAATCCAGTGGATTGGCTTTAAGGCTAAAGTGATTTCACCTTCCTAATCTGCTAGGTGTGAGGCTGATGTAGTTCCTGGTTTCCGAGCCCAGCCTGTAGAGATGCTGGGCACGTATTCCAGAGATGTAAATACACAGAGAGCACGCATTCAGCCAGCCATGCAGAGCAAAAGAGGTGGCAAGCAGTGCCTTCACCAGCATCCACAGACACAAACAGCAGCACACAAGCATGGGGCAGCACAGAGAGCTCAGTCCTGTGTGCATCCACCCCCACAGAGTGCAGGGCTACCGTTAAGAAGATGGCCTAGACTGCAGTGATCGGGTCTTGACCAGCCAAGCATACTGACCAGCAGCTTGCTTGCGTGTGGCTGGTCCCTTTTCTCCCCCTGCTCTCCATTTCCCCACGCTTATTCGTCCCTGATGCACACGGATTCTCCCGTTCACTTCCCTTATTACTTACCCCTGCTTTTTCCACGCATTGCTCCCAGTTTTGCTAAGTCCATACTCAAATTTCCCAAGGCTACGTAGGTAGTTTGGACTTCAGGTGGTATTACTGATACAGTGTCCTAGGCGGTGCTGGCCTTACAAGGTTATTCTCACCAACAAGTCCTGGATGCTTCCCATCAGTGCTCTGGCCATTTCTTGTGTAGCTCTCCCTTAACTACCTTTGAAATCCAGCAATCCTTCAGGGCTCGCTCTGTAACATCTGTTAGCTGCCAACGCTTTCATCTGTTCTGTCCAGCAACTTCTTCCATCGCATCCTGTGTTTTCTGATGCTCTCCTCTGTTAGCTAAGCCTCAGCCTCAGGCCTGTGCCGGCTTCTCTGTCCACGTGCTTTGTCAGATATGTGATACTGTGGAAGAGAGAGCGAGACGGGGATGTGCTTAACTCGGAGGACCTGAGTTATTTAATGGGTTAAGCAGTGGAAAAGGCTGTATGTAGTGTGGTTAGCAACCCGGGATCAGCTGCAGGCTGTCTTGGAGGCCGAAGTTCCTTGCTTGCTTTTGCTCCTATTTTAACCTGAGTTGCCTTGCTTGGATTAGCCGCCCTGAGTTGTTATATTTCCCAAGGACAGGCATACATTGTCTACCTGTGACGGAAAGGGGAACGCAGCACTGACTTGGGGGAGGCTTTCATCTGTCTTAGAAAATTCTGTGTCTGGTTTTCAGAGTTTTTCTCATCTGCAAGGGCATCTGGGACAATGAATTTTTTTGTCAGGTGATTAAATATCATTAGCTATCGTTATCATTAATTAAAACCATTTGTAAATGAAGAAAAGCGAGTTTAGTTCCCCAGTGGGCCTATTTTGCATGCCAGTTTTGCAAGGCAGTATTCTTTTAATGATCTTTATGTAGATAAGGTGAAATTTGTGAGAACAATGGCTTTGTCGAGTTGAGATTTGTTTCTTGCTATTTTATTAGAACATGCTTTGCCTCGGGCTCTGTTCTTCTTGTGGAGAATTGCAGATTACTCCTGCTTTAAAACTTAGCTCAGCATCTTGTAATGCAGGAAGCTGCTGCATAGACTTTTGTCTCCTACAGGAGGAATTCTCGCTGCTCCCATCGCCATTTCTGAACATTCACTCCCCCATCACCATATTCTCCTTCCTTCCAAGAAGGCTGCTGGCTGCCGACGCTGCTTTCTGAGGTGTCCCTAGGAACGGATGGGGACTGCTGGTCATCCCTGGCAGTGTGGAGATAAATCTGCAACACGTCTTCCAGGCCTTCCCGAAAGGATGCAAATGGGCCAGCTCTGCGGTCATCTGGTGGTGTCAGGGCAGAGTGTGGAAGTGTAACAGCACGGTCAGCTTTGGTTACACTTGTTCTGGCCAGCAAAGAGGTCTTGGTTACACGGTGCAGAAAAACAACCAACATGGGTTTGTTTTTAGTGATCCCAATCCTCCTTTACTTAGGAACACTCATTGCTTTTATATGTCCTAGTGCTTGGCTGCATAACTGAAACTTCATCCTCTCTCAGTCCTGCCATAGTCTGTGTTCCTTTCTTGTATAACGCTGCGTCCTCTCAAAGTCTTTTCCTTCAGTCCAATAGTTCTGGCCATTAATCGATACTCATGCAGAAGACTACTTTCTTCCTATCCCCCCTGTTTCCTCTTCATTCCTGTCCACAGGGAGGTTCCCAGAGCATCCAGAATTCCTAGGCTCTCTGTGCCACTTTACGTGCTCTAGCAACACAATGGGTGCGTGAGGTTCTAAAAGTGATTAAAGCAAGTTTGGCTAAAAATTCACTTGGTTTTGTTTGGGGTTTTTTAACTTCTTTTGAAGCATGGGCAGAGAATAAACCCAAAGTCTTTTTTTTTTCCCCAAAGGGAGAGACTAAGCCCAAAAAAAAGAATTTTTGCCTTAACAGAGCTGTTAAGTCTCATCCCCCCAAGCTGCCACGCTGAAGCTTCATGTACAGTGGCTGCTTTCGTTAGACTTCTGAGAGCCTTTCCTCCGTGCATACACAGTAACACACATACATGTTAGCATACGCTTCAACAGTTCCACCGACTGCCATTTGAGAGCACACCGTTTCGATGTTGCTGAAGGTATAGTTACGATATGGTGATGGGTGAAATGTCTCCTCTCAGGCAGTGAGGTGGTTGGGGGAGCCTCCCAACACGTTCAGCACAAAGCGTGCAGTCTAGATTTGAGCTGCCGAAAGCTGCACAAATCACTGTCAGCCTTGCTCTGAGGTGCGGATGGGGGAGGATTGAGAGGGGCTGTGGAGATGTTCATAAAGTTTGAGGATTGTTAAATATTAGAAAATTGCAGCTGGGAGGATGGCACAGAAAGGCAATTACTTTTAAAAAAAATCTCTTGTCACTCACAGCTTACACCAAAGTGGGAAGTTCTCTCACACCAGACCTGTTATGGATGAGGGAAAAGCCGTGAACGGATTATGATCATTAGCACATGAGAACGTTTAGGATGCAGCTCAGGAGGAATGATGGTATGTTTGTACCGTTAGGTAGAAGTAACCTGCTTCACAGCTGAGGTTGGCGCGGGGTGGAAACCTGGCCGGTTTAGGAAATGACCCGGTATTCTTAAGGATCAAAAGTTGAACCTAAGTCAACAACCCCAGGCTATTTAGGAAAAAGCAAATGTCATGTTCCAGTGTATAAACAGGAGTAGATCCCATAGGACCTGGGAAGCAACCCTTCCTCTTTGCAATGCGTTTGCCCGCGTGTCGGGGGCAGAGCAGAGGGCACCTGGACGGATGGGGATGGCAAGAGGCATCAGAGCTGTAGGAAATGTGTGACCTGTGAGGAGCAACTGAAGAATTCAGAGCTCTTCAGACTCTGAAGGGAGATGTGAAGAGCCATTTTCAAAAACATAGGTTCCTGTAGCAAGAAACAACCCGTTCACTGTGTTTGTGATGGATGGGAGAGGAAATAGCAGGCTTAAATTGCAGTGAAGGAGACAGGATAAACAAAGAAAGTAAGTGTAGGCATGGGGAGACACTGAAATCAATTGCACAGGGAGGTCAGGGAGTCTCTGCTAGCAAAGATGCAGAAGATTCAGTTCAGCCGATCAGTTGGAGTAACGTAGGCCTGCTTAGTTCAGTTTTGAGGGGAGAGGTGGATAATTCAGTCGTTCAAATACCTTTCTGTTCTCCATTTTTCTATTATCTCCTAACGCTGTTCTGTGTGTGAGTTGTGAACTATAGACGTGGTTTGGTAAGGCAGCAGATGGCTGGAGCACATGAAATTTAAGAAAGTCAAGTGAAAATAGCTTTTAAAACAAAAAGTGAGGAGTATAATATTGGGATAGAGGACTAGTAATGTAAGTAAAATTTAAAAAATGGAAAAAGTAATCAGAAGATACATGTTGTTTGCCCTGTTCCTCCATATGCTGCCTTTTTGGTCAGAAGAAAGTAATTATGTGAGTTTGAAGCTAAAGGCAGTACCAAGTGCCTTGTGAACTTTGAGTGGCTTTTTTGAAGGTTCAGCCTCTGGTAGCTGAATCCTCAGGAGTGCTTTGCCTGAGGGAGGGACAGATAAGGAAGAAATGTTTTATTTCTTTACATAATAGCCTGTAGGGCCCTGCCTCATTTTCCTTGAAGGACAGGAGCTGGTTGTGTAGGAAGCAACTGGAGCTCATTGAGAAAACTACACAAGTACATAATAGAGGAAAAAGGGGAAACCTGGAGGGCAGCAAATTGATTATTAAAAGTTAAAGGTGTAATGTTGGCATATTAGGAGGGCCAAATACAAAAAAAAAATTTGTAAAAATAAAAATACAAATACAAAGACAAATACAAGAGAAAGGATGAAAACTGATACCTGACCATGTATGCACATAGCCTGAGCATTGCTTGGTGTCTGGGGAGCAAGTATGAAAATGTGGAGGGCTTAGGATATGGTCAGAAAGTTGGTTCATTGAAAGTAGTGATTTATTTGCATCACTGAGTTGGGAAGGATGCATAAACACGTTATCTATTCAGTCAGCCAGATAGAAACAAGCAGTAGAAAGAAAATTTAATGGCAGAAAGATGTTTTGAAGTGAAAAGTCTCTAGATTTAAGATGGTGGCAGAACAGAAAAAATAAGTGAAAAATAGATGTGACATTCACTGCCAAATAATGAATGATGCCACCGTGTAGAAAATGCACTAGGATGTCCGATGTGCCCCTAAATTATACAGTACACAGAATAGGGCTTTGGACTACTAATGATATTTTTTGTTTAGGTACTGTCAACTCTTCTAGCAGATTGGCCCCGGGGCTGCTGCAAGCCCTGTTGTTTGTGGTTGTTCAGTAACTCCTCAGTCTAGTGGTGAACTGGTGCAGAACTCTTAGGAGGGAGGGGGGGTGTGGGTGGGAAAAGTCTTCCTCATCCCAACACCATATCCATCAGAAGTGCCAGAGTTGGCTGACCACTGAGATGAATTTGCCTCAATATCTGTCCATTGCTGTCAGCCCCGGAAGAGTACTGGTGATGACATCCTTTTAAATGGGCCAGCAGTTTAAATACGGATTTCCCATCAGAGTGCACTGCCTGGAGCTTTGTGACCTACCATCTTCCAGGATTTCAGTGCACGCCTGAACATCAGCTTTGCCAGGCTAGCTCTTTAATTCTTTTAATTAATGCTCTCTCTGCATTTTGCATGGCTGAGCACTCGCCTCTGGACAGTCAAGAAATATGTCTAGAGAATTTGGTGCATGTTTGACCATGTGCCAGAGGAGTTTTGGCTGATTCAGTTGCTCAACTCATTCCCATTTTAGCATGGAAGCTACCACATGCCCATAGCGATATGAGGAGTCAATGTAAGGATTTGATGTGATCTCATTCATTTTGAAAAGACTAGTCGAAAATCTGCTTAAACCAGCCTGCCAGCAGGTGAAATGAAAGCAACTCCCAAGCATGTGGGGTTTTGTGTCTTGAATAAAAATTGAATCATAGACTGAAAAAAAGGATGTGCTGAGGCTCCAGCCCAAGACTGATCTTATTTCCAATAAGGATTTTAACCGTGTGAACAAACCCAGCTATCCTCTCAGTCAAAAAATGTTACTTCAATCCAAGGAGTTCGAATGGAGAGTGCAGGAGAGCTGTTACAATTAGTGTGCAATCGCATTAGCCTATGCCATTTTCCCCCGGTAGGCACTTGCTTGATTTGATTAAAACAGCGAAGATATAGTGCGTTTTCAAAAGACAGACCGGTCCTGGATTATCTGAGCTCACCAAAGCTGTCCCCTGTGGATCAGACCCCTATTTGTATTGTTTCCTTAAGGCAAGTAAGGCATCAGACGCGCCTTTATTGGCAGTTGGTGCTACATGCCGGGAACCTGCCAAGATTAATATACACAACATTCCCCTCCCCGCCTCCTGCTTTCAAAAAGTAAGCAGCATAGAAGTGTTATTCAATTACTACCCAGTCAGAAACCTCATGTTGTCAGAAGTTGTTACTCAGATGACAGTGGTTATTAACGAGGTACCGAGTTGTGTGCTTCAGCATATCTTTGGAAATGATACAGATGTGTTTATTTGCAGATGACTGGTTAGTTTTGCTTTGAATCAGTAAGTAATCTGCAGAGAACATATGTAGCAAGTAGCTAGGTATAATTTATTCATCGCTCCTTTAATTATTCTGTTTGTCTTTATTCCGTATTGTCAGGTTTTCAGCTGCTGTTAGTAATAAAAGCAAACTGAAAACACATGACACTGAAGATACAATTTCTTTAGCATTTTTCAAATGGGCAAGGGATTCATCTTTTCTTGGAATGAATTTATTTACTGTAACTACTGTCTAATGCAATACTACAGAATAAGTTAAAACCTTACAAAAACGTTAAACACTCCTCTGAGGAAGGCACATTCAAGTCATTTGCAGTATCTATGCGGAGTTATCTCAGTCCTTTTTGGTTGCTGGCACGGAGAGAAAATACAATTTCTAGAAATTCATTGTAATTTCAAACAATAAACTGAAATAGCATCAGTTACAACTGTTGAAGAAAATCAACAGTGTCAATTGACACTTCGGAGTTAGAGATGATGAATTAAAATTTCAACATGTCTCCATTTCTCCATATATTGTAGACTGACAGCAGTTAATCTCCTAACTAAATGTGTGGAAAAAACCCCTAACAACCAGTTAGTTTACGAGCACAGGTATGATTCCTTTTTGACCAAGTGCTATTTTGTATGTTGTTACCTGTTAAACCTTTTCCTTCCAATGGGATCTTTCTCCATGTTTTCCCAAGTCACAAATTTTTCATACAGCTATTTTGCACCATTAATTTGGAGGCCCAAACTTTCTTAGGAATGTAATGTTACTCTGGGACTGTTCGTTGGTCCGCTTTTCTGACAGTTTCACTCCTGAGGAGTTACCGTTTGCTGCCTGACCACTTCCCTATCTCGGGTGAAGTTGCAAATTCCTGCAGGACAAATTCTCGTGTTTTTGGAGAATATTATTCCTTAAGTCAGTCACAATTTGAGTCGGCGTAAGAGTCTAGCAGAGATTGTGTAGTACGTAAAATCAAAAAGTAATTCTGACATTCAAGTCACACCAAACAAGCAGAGACATCCTTTGTCCTCACCTCATGAGTCTCCTGTTAACGGAAAACAGTAAAGATTTGGGATATAACTCGTTAAAAAAAAAATTTACAAAAAAGCTATGCAATTTTTTTCCCAAGAAAGTTGGCACTCCGTCTCTCCAAAAGTACAATTCGTCCTACTGTTTACTGCTCTAATTTGAACTGAATTTACTTTGTAGCTATCCCTTGAACAACAGTGATCTGCATCAGTTCAACATCGAGGAGAATGGTGGAGCGCCATATACCGCAAAAATGCCTGCAAGGCACCACCACCACCACCGTCATCACCACCACCACGCGAATTACGGCGCCCTTGCTCCCGACAGCAAAGACATTGTTTCTGGAGTTCCAAACCCAAACAGTAAGTCCGCTGCACTGAATGTCATTTCAGTAACTGTGCTGCTTTCAGATTTGTCTCCGGCAAGCAGGCAAAGGAAAAGAAAAGAAACCAACACGCGTTTCAGTTCTTCTCATTGAAGAATATGCTTCCTGTTATTATTTGCTAGCTCTGTACTGTGTGCGAATGAGACAAGATTTGCAATTTCCTGGCTTTGCTATGGAGTTGCAGGATTTGGTGTTAGATTGGTGTTCCATAGCTGAACAAATACCCAATTAGTCACAGTGAGTCTCTAGCCACTTGGCACAGGCTATTTTTTATATTGTTACTATTTATTTGTATGGTTTCACAAACCTCTCCTGGTCTGCTGTTGTCTTTTGCTCATCTGCCCAGCTGGCCTTCAGCCCTCATTGTTTGGATCTGACTCTTGCTGTCACCTGTAGGCACAAACAGCAGACACTTTGGAGCACTGGACAAACAGCATCTTGCTCTTAGTTTGGGTAACAGGAACAATTCCTGCACAGCCCCAGCTACCATGACTCAAGTATGCTTGCTTGCTTGGTGGAGAAATTCTTGGCATGTAGAAAGCAAAGAGGAGAGAAGCCCATCTGTTCCTGATGCAACCTTGGGGAGTCCAGGTGTAAGTCTGCTGCTGAACATGTGCAGGGTTTTCAGAGGGTACATAGCTTGGCCAGATGTTTGTAGGTTTACACAGGAACTGGAAGAGAAACATCCCTGCCATTGAGCACTCCTACTTCTTGCTCTCCAAATTTAGAATCTCTGCACGTGGCAGTGCATGAGATGCTGAAGCTGTGTAAGAATTTCAGAAAATGAGCAAAACAAGGTATGAGCTATTATTTT
The DNA here is from genome assembly GCA_013398225.1 of Steatornis caripensis. Lineage (NCBI taxonomy): Eukaryota > Metazoa > Chordata > Aves > Caprimulgiformes > Steatornithidae > Steatornis > Steatornis caripensis. Next base: position 231,492 of record VZSC01017490.1, on the reverse strand, counting down.
CCTTGCCTCAAGGGGACGATACGTTCTTCCTTTGCCAAGTTTTTGCCTTTATATTTGTAAATCACCCTGAGATAGGCATCCATTATGGAAACTTTCAGCCTGGACAGTTAATCTGACAACTTCCAAATTCCTGAAACCGGGATATTGTAATGGATGGTGCTGGGTGACCTTGACCGTAGGCTGTCCCACCTCAGCAGTAATGCCCAGGCATCTACTTGCACAGGCACTTTAATCAGACTTGAATGTTTCAGAAACTCAGAAACATTTTCTTTAATTTTCTTTGCCAAGGAGAGGGAACTAACAGGTTTTAGGAGGGAGGCTCAAGAAATAAAATGCAAGGAGTTATATAGATGTTTAAGGAAAGAATCCTAAGCAGCAGTACAAATTGCTTGCCGGGGCTTTCAGTGAAGCTACTCCCTTAGGAGTAACCTCCAGGAGACGTGCTGTGCTCCTCTGTCTTTCATGGATTGTACGCTCCACGCTGGCGTACCTTCCTGCCGCGAAGCGCGTGGGGCTGGCACGGCGCACCGCCAGCACGGCCTCCCCCCGACGCGTGCTGCCGTGGAGGCCGGGGTGGGCCAGTGGGCTCTCCTGCGCTGCCGCCGGTATCCACACCTTGGCTCTGGTCTGTGGCGACCGGCGCTGGCTGGGAGGGTGGCGCAGACCATCCCGTTGGGGAATTGCTGGGTGGCTCGCCCTGGCCATGCACCTCCTGGGCCTCAGTCAGCCGGCCACAGGACAGCCATGAGCGGCAGCTGAGCACTGGCGGCGGAGGGATGCTGGCAAGGCTGAGCTGGAAAGCCTCGCCCGGGCTGTCAGCCTGGTGCAGAAGGAGGCGGTGACCTTTCTGGGGGGTGTGCCAGCCCATATTTTTCTTTCCGAAATTAGAGTTGAAGCATGCCAGGAAACTGAGTCAGAGCCAGCTATGCTGCTGCTGAGTGTCCCGGCCCCGAGGGCACTGCAGGCCCTGCTGCTTCTGTCCCCCTCCTGGGGGGCTCCCCCCATCCTTGCCCATGGCCCTGGGCCCCATGTCAGCCCCCCAGGGTCTCAGGCTCTGCCCCAGGGACACCGCAGCAGAGCTCCTGCTCCCCACAGCCCTGCCGTGGGCCCCGCTGAGCCAGGCCCACCCGTAGAGCAGAAGGTGATTAAAGAAACAATAGCAAAAAACACAGTACAGGGAGTTTATGCCGGCTCTGTGCCTCCTCTCAGGCTGCGCTGCTTTCCTACTCCTCCTTCGTGGTGAAGTAAGCTTAGAAAAAGCTTGGAAAAGCGTAATGGCAAACACCAGGAGCGATTCTGTTTGTGCCCAGTGAGTGTTACCGGTGCGAAGAAATGTGGGGCCCAGGAGGCTGTGTCCCCCCAGGCGCGGAGAGGGCGAGCTGTCTCCCCCAAACTCCGCACCGCTCACGGGTGCAGCCTTCCCAGCCTGTCCGGCAGCTGCAGTGCTCTGAGGGGGACTTTGACAGCTGAGATGCGCAACCTGTTCCTGGAGACAGATGTACCTTTCTCTTCGTTTTGTATGCTTAAGGCTAGTTCGTGCTCGCTATTTGGTTAGAGAAAAGGGAAACAGTGCTGATTCCTGACGTTGCCTGATGCCAGTAGCACCAAATGCCAATTCCCGGTTTCTGTAAGGGAGCAGAAAGGGACAGGGGCACCTCCAAGGGGAGGCTGTGGAGCGGGCACGCTGGCTGCATCAAGCTGTGGTATTCAGGCGGCTGCGCGTGCGGTGCACTGGCTTGTCTTAACACAGTCATGCAGCCCCATGGCAATCCATAGCTGATCCCCCGAGGAGACCTGTGCCTGTGCACCTGACTGGGGGCACAAGGCTGATTGCCCTTGAAAGGCTAGTCCATGGTTAGACCTGGCGTGTGTACGCCGTTAGAATGGCGGCAGTGTGGGTAGGACCACTTCCCTTAAAACAGCCCAAGTTACTCATTTGCAGATTGAGGTGACAGGTCTGGGTGCCTTTTCAAGGCTGGTGCTCAGTGGGTTTGTTTTGGTTGGTTTTGCTTTGGTTTTAATGGATCCTTTTAAACACTGCTCAGACGGTTTCAGCTGAGAAAGCCATCTTGTGGACAGCCTATAGGAAAGGCTCATAGTTTATGTGCCAAAATGGTTAGGAGCCTGCTGGCTGTCGGTTATCTAGGACAGCACACATGGCAGAGTGTATGGGACAAGAAAAAATCAGGCAGAGAGGAGACACTACCAGGGGTCTGCATCAGGAACTTAGGGACATGGGGGACTGATGTCTGGCTCCAGGCTGCGTGGAAAGGCCATTGCTGGGAAGGTGTTTCTAGGAAGTAAGTGGTCACTAAGCTGAGGACACTCTTGGGGAAGGGTGTGCTTGTGACCAAAACATCTCAAGTGGAAGTGCCAGGAGAGTCAAAAGGTCTCATGGGGGAATACGCTGTCCTCCTGGAAGCTTCCCCACGAGGCTGACAGAGGTGAGGCTGTGCACACTAACACTTCAGTTCAGCTGCCTTTTGGTTTTCCAAGGACCATGGGCGGTTTGTGACTTATTCCAGTTCCTACAGACTGGACTCATCTCTGAGCTCTGAGGTGGTTTTAAATTAATCTGAAGTGGAACGTGGAGTGACCCACCCATCTGGACCCAGTGTCGGGTCAAGAGAGGAAAGAAAGTATCTGCCCTTCCTCCACGTACAGCTGTTCTGATAAATGCCAAAATTCCAACGCAATTCGCAGGACATGGGCAGGAGAGAGGGAAACGACAGTATGCCCAGCCAAGGTTCCCTTTAAATACTGATGCATGTTTCTCAGCAAACACACGGTCTGGGATTTTGTTACAGGAAACAAACCTGGGCGAGACCTACCTGATTTTTCACATTCCAAGTAATTTGTCTACTTCAGTTACTGGAAGAAGTGAAATCTGGTGAAATGAATCTGACGTGTGTATTTATGAAGGCAGTTCAGCAGAACATGTTGTTTTCCTGCGTTCAGCCTGATTATTGTATTTGCCATGCTGCGCTTCCCCTCGAAGCTAATGTACGCAGATCATATCTTTTTATGCAGCACATCTTCCCCCTATGTATTCGCAGAATCCCAGTCCCAGGGACCACTGTATTAAACAGCAGTTAGCCTTACAGTGCCAGCTCTGCCACACAGAGAGGGTGAGCTGCTTGCTAAGCCTAATTGGCATGGCAACATCGTGCATGGATTGCCAGGTGCACATGAGCAGATCCACCGGCAGCAGCTGGAGCTATCACTGAAAGCAGATGCCAACAAATGTGCAATGTAACTCGCAGGATTTTTATGACGGAAAATGCTGAACAAGAAGAGGGGACCCAGCTTGCCTCTTGAATTGTGGGCTCAGCTTGCAGGTTATCACTTAAAAAAAGACATCCTTTATTCCTGAACTGCTCACTACAAAAAGTCCTTGTGTAGCCTTAAGCAGAGAACAGTGTAATACAGACTGAGTTTCAGGCTGAAAACAGTGCTTTGAAAAACCACAGTGCTGCCAGATCCTTTCTTGAAATGAAAGCCTGGTTTTGCCAAGACTTAATGCTGTCTCAGGAAATGTATGCCTTTTGTAGGACTTGAAGTTTTTTCCTTTTTAAAAATCTGTTTTCAAGGTTCAGTTAAAAGGCTGAACTAGCTAGCTTGTTTTTCAGAGCTCTCCCTTTAAGCAAAAAAACAGCTTAAAAGTCAGTTTTAAATCATAGCAAACTTGAATAATTTAAATAAGGCACTTTCCCCCCTCTGTGTTCTTTCTGGACAGGAAAATAAAATGACCGTGCTTCTGAAAAAAAAAAAAAAGTCCCATCATCGTGTCTTATCTTATGACTGTGGTAGTTTATTCCCAGGTATCATCGGGCAGTTTCACAGTCTCACATCCATGGAAGCAGCTCTGGTGGGAGATGTGCCGAACTCTGGCGGCACTAACTTGTGATGAGAGACCACCAAGGGGAGGTCAATGCTGATAATGTAACCCCTTGTAGGACAGTATTACCTCAGGTTCTGATAATGTTTCATCAATGCCAAAACCAGCAGTTTGTTTCTATCCCTATAAGTTGGTTTTAGCAGTTCGTCTCTAGTCAGCAAAGCCCTTAATGTGTATTTAAACAGCTGTAGAACTAGATCTTGAATGAGTAATATTTAATATTCTTAGGACAGATTAAGAGCCTGATCCAAACAAAACTGCAGTCAGTGCAAGGTTTTTATTGATTTCATTGGGCTTTAAATCAGATTCCAGAGATTACCAGATTGTTCCCAACTGTTATTACCTAGAATCCATGGCAAGAAGAAATACAGGAGGACACATGGATTAAATCATCACATAGTAAAGCTCATTTTTCTCAGAGTACTTGCAAATACACCTATGTATGCCACACTATCCCCAAGACGTTGGCAGAGACCTTTCAGGACTGTCTCAAAAAATATTTTTACTTGTCTCTCTGTCTCGGTGATTTGCTCAAAATCTCTGTTGACAAAGCACAGCAAATTCCTGACAACAGTCTTGAGGAGGCTGGCATATAAATAAAGATGTCTGAGAGAAGCCAAAAGCTATACTCTGATCTCTTTACACATCACATGTTCTGAGAGTGGCACCTTGGCTGCATAAATAATCCCTCTGGTGTCAATTGAGTTTTAGAATTTGTTGGGGGGGGCAGGGCGGGGAGCGTAAGGAGACAAAAAGCCCAAATCTGGCAAAAGCCCTGCTGAAATGTAGTAGGGATGGGAGAGAAGGGGTGGTGGTGGTGGGGAATTGTTTGCTAAAGAGAAGAAGGAAAAATGATTCGACAGACGTAATTATGAAACATTTTAGATGGTCTTACGGGGAAGATGGTTTGCTGACTGCTGTCTCTTTGAATGCAGCTGAGTGTCTTGCTCTGCAGTTCTTCTGTAGCCTCCCTTCAGACTGTTTTTTACCTTTCTTTCTTTTGGGCATCTTTTTAGAACTGAGCTCAGGACTTCCCCTTCTTTATGATGAAACTTCTCATCTGAAGAAAATAGAAACGGAGAGTGTGAAGGTAGTTGGACCATGGCCAGCCCTGCACGTCAGCATGAACAAGGTATAGCATATACATACATACTTTTACATATATACGCTGGAGAGCCCCTTTGTTACTTTATATTCAGAAACTGCTGCTTTTTCACCTCGTATTCAAATCAACATTCATCTGCAACTGGCTTGCTTTTTAGTCACCTCTCACCGTTCCTTATGTGACTGGGGTTTGGTTTTGAGATTTAGCATTTCCTTCAACTTTGCCTTTTAAAATTTCAGAAGCTGCTGCAACAATGTTATGATGTAGTTTTAGTTTAGTTGTGAAGAGTTAGTCATCTAGGCAGCCCAGAGCTGTAAAAAAATAACAACACTTTAAGTGATAAAAAAAAATCTTGTTTTTCTACGTGAGGAGTCTGTGTTATGCCTTAAACCCCCCCTGGCATCTAATATTAGTGAGTGTTTTATGAGTGAGTTTTTGCAGGAGTGGCAAAACAACCCTGTCCCACTGTTTCTGCCAGAGATCAGAGGCCACCAGGTCAGTGGCTCCTTGTCTCCGTGTGAGGCAAAATCCACTGCGCCTGCGCTGTGGGATGCCTTGAGGTGAGTCTGGATAGAGCCACAGGGACCTGGAGCTCTGGTTTGCAATGACGTCAGTCCTGAGCTGAACCCAGTGAAGTCAATGAGACTGCTGCCACTGGCTTCAAATGGTCTGGGCCCCCAGTGACTATACAGACCTGTTAAAAGAAATGTGGTGTTTTGAGAGTTTTCTGTCAGTTTAAGGGAGAACTCAATTAAATTACTTTACCTCAGTTTTACAAACAGCCTTTTGTTATTGATATTATTTCAACAAGCCTTAGGGAAATTAAAATCAAAGGGGAGGTAGCAAAGGATATCAAAAATACAGGCACAAAGGGGCTGTATATCTGTGTAGCACAATCTTTCTTTTCTCTGGATGAGAGAATCCAGGAGATGGAATTCAAGGCTGAAAATCAGTGAGCCAGGTGTTTCTAATAAAAAATGAAATCTTGGATTTTTTTTTTTCATCATTCTAGTTAATTGAAATTAATAAGACACTGGATTTTCCGTCCTGAAGATTTGCTTGAAGAGCTGTGTTCAGAGTGTGTCATGGGGTTGTGGTGTAGTTCAGCTAAGGACTGCAGTCCTTACGCCTTATGAATGCGGTCATGGGGCAGCGGCCTATGTCATGACTTTTGGAGACTTCTGAATTAACGGATGAAGGTGGAACATTTTAGACTTTTTCCCAAATCTGTTTGGTTATCAGCTGTGAGGAGCTGTCATTTTGTCAGACCGGTTGGCTTGGGTGGGGATAAAAAGTTAAATCATAAAGTATATAAACTGGAGTGAAATGGAAAAGGAGTCCTCTTTTTCCCACGGACATTTCTCAAGTTCCTCTTCTAGAAATACTCTCAAATGGTAGTAAGTGCAGTTTTCAATAGGCAAAGCTAATTAAGCATTCACATAGTTTGCAAAAGGAAAATTCTCCGTCTCACAGATTCACCCAGGTCTTGTGAGAGGAGCACTGTAGTTCAGATGTAGTTACTGATGCTCTGTCTTGACCCCAGCTGAGAACATTCACTTATGTGCAATACCCAAAACATGCTTTAAAGGACGGTCCTACACTATTGAGCTTATTGGCAGCTCAGTTTGGCACATATAAAGGGCTAAAGTGAAGAAGTGAGAGGACTCTCTGCATGTTGACCACGGTGCACAAGTGGATAAACCAGTCTGGCCTGTGTTGCACAAAAGATCTGTACAAATTATCTCAATGGTATCCTTGTGATGTCAAAATCAGTAGATTTATGGTCTTTTTCTTTCTTTAAATGAAGGCTTAAAACTTTTTGGTCCTGTATTCCACCATATTGTTCAACTAGTCCCAGTAGAGTCCCTGTGACTTCTGCCTGGCAAAGCCTGACCTCTGATCATCTTGCTCTTCTTTCTTCTCTGAAAATGCGAGGAGGAGAACTCAGCTTGTAGTTTGTTGTGAAATTAATGGTTTTCTTTGGCTTGTCCTGACAGCTCTAGAGTCTTGTCCACAGTCAGATGGATTGTTTATTTAAGGACTAATTAGCAGAACCCAGTATCACAGCAAGTCAGTGCTTCACAATAAATGCAGCTGCACGGTAAATGCAGCCTGTGTCTGCTGTGGTGAGACTTCCATCAGTCAAAGTTGAGCTGATGAAAAAGTGTTCCAGTGAGCACCAGGAGTTGTTAAATGTTTCAGTTTCTGGCAGGAGCTCAGCAGAAGGCAAGGCTAGAGAGATGGGCTGTCTAATGAAAACCCTCTCCTGGCAGCCATAGAGAGTTTGGCTTTAAGAGCTGGGCAGCAATCCCATAATCAGCAGTTACCATGTGAACACAAATGAGGCCAGTCCCTCAAAATTTATTAAAGTTGCCGTTCTGAGCCATCTGAAAATTGTACATGCTCCTCAAACATGCCCAGAGTCACCACCGGAAAGCACCTCGGTGATCAAGCCCTCACGTTACAGGCGGTGGGTTGTGACCAACAAATCATGGTGAAGTTCTGGCCCCTAGCTTGTGGTTTTTTATTCAAGCACCATTTTCTGACCTAGATCCTAGCGAAACATGTACACAGAGCTCGTTAAAGCTAAAACAAACAAACCACAGGCCTTTGAGGTTTGAGCGGAGCCTAGAGTCGCCTCAGCAGTTGGCTTCTCCAAAGAAAGAGAGGGGTGTGCTGTAAATGTTGGGCTAACCCTGGGCTGAAATGCTGTAGAGCGTCGCCCACCACAAAGGCAGTGAGGCACGTTAGACAGAATTCAACGGCCTTAAACTGTGAGAAGCATTTTCTGCTGAGAGTGTGGCCTTTAAAGCTCCTTTGGTTGTGGTAGTTAACCAGCTACTCAGTCCAGCAGCAAACAGATTTTAACGAGTGGTCAGTGTGTCTAGCTTCTGACAAAACAATGAAACGTTAACAGCTCTCCAGCACTACTCCATTGATTCCTATTCTACTTTTCATTCCCTAGTTTTGCATTCTCTGAAATATTATATTTCAACAAAACCAGTGAAGCATTTATGAAGCTGCTTCATTTGCTGTATTTCTGAAAATAAAGCAATCATTTCCACATCTATTGTGGAGTCCCAACTTTCACTCCCTCTCTTCCTGTTGCTAATTATTATTTTTTCAAGCAAAGTGCTTTGGGTCTGGAATTTGTCAGGCTTAATAATCAACCATAGGAGAATTAACAAGAATTTGGGTAAATTAGATTCAGCAGTTAATTAATTTGATTGTCCACTACAGCAAACTTCATCTAGTGGGAATGGTGAATGGATGTGTCCAATCTCTTTTCCAGAGCTGTTTGGTACAGTGGACATGTCTGTCCACCCACTGAATGATAAAAGTCAGGTTCAACATGCGTCTCATGACCTTTGGTGCTGGCGGGCTGCTTAATCTCCAGGAGAGACAAGCCTAAGTGTTGTAGCTGTGAATGTATTTCTGATTTTCTTTCTTGCATGCCTTTCCTTAGAAAAATGTTCTCCCATCTCCCTTTGCTCCATGTGTATGTGTATATGTGCGCGCGTGTGTGTATATATATATATAAATAAAATAAAAAGCCAAGAATGTATTGTTCGCATTTCTGAAATCTTGGGCGTCTAGTAATTATTAGTCCAGATGTCATTATTACCTAAAAAGAAAGAATACTAATACAGTTCAAACTGTTTCTGCCCCTTTTCCTGGTGTTATGCTCACCCTTCCCCTACACCCCTGGCTCCTAAGCTCAGTGATTTCATTCTGGTGAGGGGCAGAGGGGGTGTTGTGGAGAGTCCTTCAGCAAGAGGGATATGATAGTCATGTTCATGGTTTCTTCTTTCTCACTCTAAGATCCACTTGGGGTGCTTTCTGTATTTTCACAACATGCGTTTACACCTCACTCTTCATTGATCTGCGTCTTCACATTACGCCCAAATTTACTCTGCNCTTCAGCAAGAGGGATATGATAGTCATGTTCATGGTTTCTTCTTTCTCACTCTAAGATCCACTTGGGGTGCTTTCTGTATTTTCACAACATGCGTTTACACCTCACTCTTCATTGATCTGCGTCTTCACATTACGCCCAAATTTACCCTGCATGGTGGCTTTTACATATATATGCTAGATACTACATCTTTTCTCTTTTCATTGCCCCTAAAACCGTTTTTGTCCAGCTCCAGGTCTGCATTTCTTGAACTGATCAATGGTGAGTTGTTTATAACCGTGGGACCTCCACTGCCAGTCAGTGCTCCTTGCGTTATCACCTCGTGTCTGCGCTCCTATACACCACCTCCTGTGTCTGCACCTCTCAAGGCCTCCGTTATCATACCAGCCCTGTGTTGCTTTATGCTACATCATTGTGTTAGAGTCATAAATATCTCATTCTACAAAGAATAACTGCTTGTGTTACTATTTTGTATCAAAATTATTGCTGTTACTGCTAAAACAAGACAAAGCTTCAGGCAGGTCAGGAAAGGTTCAGACAGAGCAAGCCTGATGAGCCTCCATGGCTTTGCAAACTGTGTTCAGAGGTTGCGGCCTTTTGCTAGCATGGCAATACCATATTACAGGGCTACCCAGTTACACTACTGACTGCTTGCAAGTGATGTCACTTGCAAAAAAGCTGTGGAACTACCTGCCCCGTGCACAACTGCAAACCGTAAACCTACTACAGTTCCAAAAATCATTTGTGGTTTAAAAAAAAAACAACCAAAAGCAACCGTCTTTGTTGATATATCTGGGACTCTGCTGTGTGATACACTGATCAGAGGGTATAGCCTGGGAAACATGGCTGCCATGACCCAGTAAGGCTGTCATGAAGCTTGGCACGGACAGAGGCAGGATCTAATAATATTGAGCAATAGCGTTTTATAAAACACGTTTTATACTAGGAACTAGAGAGGTTTACTCCAAGGATATAAGCAAGACAAGATTAATTGGGAGTTACATGTTTCATTAGACCAACTGATAGTTGACCTGAGGAAGGTCTTGTGTATGTGACAGCTTAATGAGAGGCTTTCTTGTTTGTCTGTTTTTCCAAGTGTATTTTTCTAATAAAAGATGCAGCTTCTGCTTGCAAATTTTGCTTCAAATAGGAATAACACATAATCATACAGGTCTTACCATTATGGTGTCTGTTTGTAATTGATGTTAGCTATCACGTGGAAAACATTCAATAAATCTCCTGGTGGAAAAGGAGTGAAACAGTCTGTAGATTTTCATGCGCATTTACAGCTGTAGTTGAGTCCCAGGAAACCAAAGGCTTTGACCTTACATAGCTAATGTGCATTCAGAACCTATATATCTGTGTTGTCTTCATTAAACTTTTACCTTCCACTAGTAGTGATGATTTGCAACAAAGAGTAGACCTGCGTTTCTAAACAAAATATCATTCTATTCTTCAGATGTATCCAGCCAAATGTGTATTTTAAACATTTTGACTAAACAGTTTGACTAAGAAGAGGTTATTGATAAATTTGCAGAGGCAAAGGTCGTGAATCTTGGTCTTGGTACAAAGTTTGATGCAGAACAAAGCATGAACCTTTAAAAGCAAGGAGAATGGAAATGTTAAGTACAGAAGTGGTATTGCTGTATTTCATGCAACTATTTTTATATGCTGAATGTGTACTTAATATTCAGTTAGCTTTGCAAACCAAAGCCAGTGTCATCATTATCTAACACTGTACAAATCTGCTTTCAGTTCTAGTATCGGCGAATGTAATTGAATTTAAAGTAAATGTTTGGGAGTAGAAAAGCAAACCTAAAACCTCAATTATAAAAAGAACAAAAGGCATCTAGTTTTATGTGTGTATATAGCTGCGCTTGTTCAACCCACTCCTATCAAACCATCTAGTTTTATGTGTGTATATATCTGCGCTTGTTCAACCCTCTCCATTTAAACCCATTTAAATCCAACTCTCCAGTGTTCTTCTCTGGAAAAATAAAGTTCTGCATCTGTGGTAAAAGTGACGTGAACACATCGCTATTTTTTAGCACCAGCAGAACTGGAGATGGAAAATTGGAGTGTTATCTGGTATCTTAACTTAATGTTTTTTTCCCTCATTTCTAAACCTTTTAGAATGAGTTTAGATTGCAGTTTTAAGCAAGATGATGATTTCTTTCAAATGCAAGTTTGACTCTCAGACATTCACTTGAAAGGGGCATCTCAGGTTTTTTGGAATAGTATAATAAGAAATGATAAAATTGGAAGTTTAATTAACATTATGCCATGTTTAGTTTTCTAATTACTTCCACATAGAATGCTCTTAGTTTATAAATGAAAATAAAATTTTAATAACTGCCAACCTGGCGCAACATTTGAATACCCAGTTGCTATCTTTATGCTTCACTCTTCACTGCAAATGATAAGAATTCTAGAAATGTAAGATTTCTTTATTATACAGCAAAATAAAATAGATTACAGCTTTCCTTCTTGCAACAATAGTGTATAGAGATTCCTAATGCAGGCAGGTTTTAGATGTTTGATTTTCTTATAAACTAGGGAAATGAATCATAGAAGATGCTATATGGTTTTGTGTAGTCCTGAAATGCTGGGGGGCAGTTTGTCATTTGCCCTCTTGATGGCAATTATACTTTAGGAGTTAAATTGGGGGATGAATGGGGTTACACGTAAAGATTTGTGGCATTAAGGAGCAGCAGGAACTTATATAGATGCTTAGAAGTGCTAACAGTCTGCAGTAGGGAGGTACTACTTTGTTCTGTGGCTTGAGTCTGGATCTTCTGTGCCATTGCACCTGTATGTGTAATAGTCTCAGCTAATCAGCTACGTGAGAGAATTCAGTAATGGTTCAGGCTGTGCTGCACTGTGGCAGTAAAGTCTGTCATTGCCAAGGCAGGCTGGCAAAGAAGTGTTTGCCGTTCACGTATGTTCAGAAGCTAGCAGAGGTCTGGGTCAGGTCGAGCACTTCCAAGCCCCATATGGGATTTGTGTGCAGTAGCATTACTGCCGGGGCAGGGGGATGGGGTGGCCTTCGGCTGCTGGCTCAGCATCTGGTGAACAGGACAAGGCCAAGCAGCCAATTGCAGCAATGTCTGCTCTTCATGTGTCATCAGTCACTAAAGGTGCTGCTGCTCCTAGTAGGGTGCAAGCAAAGCAAATTTTGCTTGCTTGAAGGTTGAAATCCTTATAGTCAGACCCAAACAGGAGCTAATGCAAAACTGCATGCCCAGAAATGGCTTCTAAGCAAGCTGCAACCTCCAGCAGCGGCAGCAGCTTTCTCTTTTCGGCCAGACCAGTAAGCATCAGCGTTTGGACCTCTCAAGTTATGAGAATCTCAGTGAGAGACTTGCACATCAGACCCCGCACTGCAGACAGTCTCCGTTATGTGAAGTCATCTGATCTAATCCTCCCTACAGCGGGAAGTTTAGACCCTTTGAAGGTTCCCAGCTACAGGGCAGCCCTGAGGGCTTTTATCTTGCCCTTGGTCAATATGGGTAAATTGGGAAGGGGAGGAAGAACATAAGGACTGAAAAATATCCATATCCATCTGAACAATAGATGGATGGGATTTTGGAACTTCTTCAAGTTACGAAACAAGTTTGTGTCCTGAATAAGCATCGGTTCTCTTGATTTAGCTAGTGAAATAGAGTTGCTTAATCTTGCTTGACTAGAATGATATTTAATCAGTATCCAGTGTTAAAACAAAGGTAGGATTTTGTATGGCCTTTAGAAATGCCACTGCTTAGTGCATTGTTCTTTCTGCTGTTAGAAATCAATACACTTAAAAGTTGACAATAATAGCAGCCCTTTTAAAGTGTGTGGTAGTGCACTGTGGCTACCAAGGCTATTGGTCAAGGAAATACTGTGCTTCCTTTACAGTTCATTTTATCCTTTAGATTGTCTCCACTTCTCAGCTTCATGACTATCCCAGAAAAGCCACCTATGGCAGATTAATATTTCATGGCGAGTTTTTTCATACATTTGCCAGAACTACGGTTATATTCAAGACTGAGTAGATGACTACAATTCCCTAAGTTGCTCCACCTACATGCTGTCACTTTTCATTTTAAATATTTTCTTTTTCTCTTAGAAGGAAAGTGGGGAGAATGAAAAATCAAAACATAATCTTCCATTAAAAGCAGCAAATGGGGCTAGGCAAATAAACACGTAAGAATTATTAGAAATTTGCCAGAGAAAAAATTACCACGATGGGCCATCCTTTAACAGACAGTTGTTCAAAATCATACCTGGCAGTAATGGCATTTTGCATACAGAAGTCTGCTGGACCAACTTTGCTTACACATGAGAATTATCTTGCAGTCTCAGTGGAGGTCTGCAGAGGTCTGGCTCTTTCCCTCCCCAGAGTTTGCAGAACAGTTTCCCCAGGCAACATCGTTGCATTTGTGATTTGCTCCACTTGAAGAAAGTGTCCCCCAAACCTTAATGTTCCCTTTTGTCTGTGATTGCTCACAGACCTCAGGGAAGAGTCAGTGAAACTGTAGCTACTGTCAGCCAGTGGGATGCCATGGGGGAGGGCAGAAGGAGGGGTAAAGGACACAGGTTTTGAAGTTAAAGGGCTAATCATGTACTAATTTCAGTGGCTGAAAAGTGACCCGTTCTGTTTTGAAATACTTTGCCAGAGGTAAACCTCAAGGATGCCACCGGACCTGATTTACTGATGCCTTGTACCTGTTCTGGCTGAAATCTGAATGGCGGCATTACATATCTGTTCTGTCCAGGCGTATACAACCACTCACTCTTCTCAGCAATGAGTGGAAAATGAATGCCTGATGGAGGCTGTTACTATGTTGTAATTCAGGTCTCTTCTTCAGGAAAGTTTGCAATGGTTGTTGTGCCGTTGTCCAATTCTTCTTTAAAAATGTATAAGATGTTACAGTTTGATTGCTTAAGAGTTCGCGTTTACAATCCTGGTCTCATTCATACCCTGTTTGTTTATAGTTTAGTATTACATTGTCTTTTTTTTTTTCCCCTCTTTTTTTTCTTTTCTGCATGGGAAGTTTATTCATGCTGGCATTTCTGCTGGATGTAGTTTGTTCAGTGCACAAAACCTGTAGGTCATGTTTGAACAGGTCACTAAACGAGCTGTCCTGAGGCTTTAGATTTCTAGTTCAGAGCACTGCATAGGTAAGGGGTTGACATCAAGTGGAAACAGCAGCAGCAATCTTTAAACTCCCTGGATTTTAATTTTCTTTCCGATGAAGGAGATTTTGCTTGACTTGCAGTTACGTGGACATCTCTTCAAATCCTTCTGGTTAAATTTGCGAAGCCCCTTTACGCTCTTAGAGTGGTGTAAGAAACCAATGTTCATTATAGTTGAGTGTTGTGAACCTTTCCCTCTTCTGCCTGCTGTGGGATATTTTGAGACAATGTTTTGCTTTCTCAGTGTGATCACAGGTTTGGGCAACCACTCCAGGGCCTGATTGGGCTTTTTCCATGTTTCTTCACTCTACCTCAGTTTCTTGCTTCTATTGCTCAGGCTTCCCTGAGGCTTTTCTTGTCTTGAAAAATAGTATCAAGTCATTAAATATTTTGAAAACTTTTTGTTGTAAGATGTATCTATCAGGACGTGAACGTGGAAGTTTTATCCGGTGTTGCTGAATTAAGTTGTTAGAAGTGAAAATTTGACCTTTGGCCTAATATATGTCACTGTGCTTGTCTTTTATCTTAAATATAGGGTGAAGACAAGAAAGTGTCTGAAAAGACTCTTCATGCCCCTGTGTCACCTTCAGCTGTACCTGACCACATGAAGTGCAACATCCTTAAAGCTCAAGTGGAAGCTGCTTTTAGAGTAGGCACCCAGGTAATCTGTGTTTAATATTTCGCCTTTCTAGTTTTGGCATAGCTTACACCAATTTTCCAAAATCACATTGTTCCTGAGGAAGCACCTTGTTTTATCTCAAGTAGCCACATTGACTTGGCTTCCTCTAGCTGCTCAACAGTTTCTTCAGGTAACTCAAAATGATTGATATGATGGAAGTAGGAAATTTATCCTAAATAACATGATTAATACAGCTGAAAGAGGCTGAGAAAACAGGAGAGAAGGCCCCAGGAAATCCCCATGTTTTGATTTTGTCACTGTAGCTTTTACTTTGTAGCTGAGAAACAATAACCTCTGGAGTTTTCTGAGGCTACCCAACACTCAGGGAAACTGTGGTTAAGGGTGTTCTAAAGAGAATATCTATGCATCCAGATGCACCCTTTATTTTAGAGGATTAACTTTAGATGTCTGAATGTGAAATGTTAGCTAGTCTATTATTTTCTTGTTCATGTGCTTTTGACTAAAGTTTAAGCTCCTATTTTCACTGCTTGGTCGGTGTCTAACGTCAGATACATGCTGTTTCAAAAACACCGCAAGTCTTGTAATGATGTCATGCAACTGACAACTGCTGCTAGATGGCATTACTGTAAAAAGTTAATTTCCCAGTTAGAGGTAAATCTAAGTGAAATATAAAATATGTTATTCTTTTCAACTGTAATTTGTGGACAAAAGGTAATGCCATTGGTGGCAAAATAAAGCTAAATAGAATGCTTTAGGAACAAAAGTAGAGGCAGAAAGATTGATATGACTCTTATCCCAAGTTCTTGTGGTATCCTTGTGCATACTGTTCTCTTTGAATACAAATTATGTTGGTGTTTCCGTCGCTTTGTTTCTTTTCACAATAACGTATTAGGTCAACTTGCCCTGCAAAGGGTTTTGTTAACAATCATCTTTGTGTATTTGTTGTTCCCTAGCAGATTTTTCATCTGAGACCTAGATTACATCTGGTCTAGCTAGACCTAAGGAAGTATCAAAATTTGGTTATTCTGACTGTCCTAGATTTCAAGAACAGAAAACATAAATCTGACAGCATGTGGGGGAAGGAGGTTGGGTTTTTTTCTTTTAGTTTTTGCTTAAAGCAGTTCTCTCACCTCTCTGAATTCTGTCTTGTATCAACTGTGGTTTATGCAGCATGTTTCTTGCTCAATCGCCCTTGGGTTTGCCCTCTGTTTTTCCTGTGTGCCTTTTCTACAGGATGTCACGGTATATTCCTCACGTTTGTATTTTCTCCTGAATATGCTTAATGCTCATCTTTGACTAGATGGTTAAAGACTGGAAGCAGTGTGTGCTGCTGCATTCAGAATACAGCATTACTAAGGCAAGACAGGAAATGTGCTTAACATATGCATCTCTCAATTCACCCGCCCTGCCTTAATTTTTCGCCCTGAGGCTTTCCAAGGGAGAACATCCTGGTTGCTTTTTCATGTGTGCCATAACTGTATTCTTTAGCTGCTGCTACGTTGTAACTAAGTTTCAGAGCAAGCTGAGCATTCCTTTTTTCCTTCTTACCTGTGTTTTGCACAAGGCCTTGGCAGTCAGATTGGATTAAGTAGGTGTCCGTAGGCTTGGCCTCAATGAGAAGAGTCTTACAATTTCAGGGGGAAGGAGGGGAAAGAAGACTGTTGCAAAATAGCATGTATTGTGGAAAAATAATGGTGTACGTTTCAGTTTGAAATCCCTGAAGCTTTCAGTGCTAATGAAGTACGGCTTAAGACTTACAGCCAGTAAATTAGGATGTCATCTTAATCTTGGAAATCCTCATTCCACTCTCTGCTTAGCCACAAAATTGCCTGTGCAACTAGAGATGAGTTCTTCTGCACTTGAGCTCCCTTCCCTTCAAGTATGAGAGAGTACCCTTCTCAGATACATTGCAAAAATAAGTAGGCAGAGACCGGGCAGTGTTCAGCTGTACAGTAAAAAGCTGTGGCTACACAAGCGCTGGGAAGCGTAGGCAAAAGGTCCGTGGTATGAGTAGAGTCCAAGGAAAGAGTAGAAACACACCATCTATCACTTAGATCACACCATCTATCAAATGGGAGCTACAGGAGCCCCTTATAAACCACCGTACCAGCATGCCATAAAACCACCCAATTCTGCCCAGTATACTGGAGGACTAACTGTGCTATCCTCTTCCCAATTCTGTCTCTTGACGCCAGTTCCATATTAAATCCCGGAAGAGTCCTGCCTTATTCTTAAAACTCCGATTTCTCATCTCTTGCTTTCTGTACTGCCGTATTTCAACTTACATGG
Organism: Steatornis caripensis; assembly: GCA_013398225.1. Classification (NCBI taxonomy): domain Eukaryota; kingdom Metazoa; phylum Chordata; class Aves; order Caprimulgiformes; family Steatornithidae; genus Steatornis; species Steatornis caripensis. Next base: position 214,469 of record VZSC01017490.1, on the reverse strand, counting down.
CAGCCATGGCAAGAAGTATATCTAGGTTCTGTAAAGCACAGCCTATATTCCTTGATTTGTAAAGCAAGACAGGCTGATTTTCCTCACGTACAGCATAGGTCTTCCTTTATTTCATGGTATCACAAAAAAGATGGGAACTTGCTCCTGTCTGTTTTGTAAAAGGAAGAAGAAAGAACCAGACTGTGTCTTACGCACACACTATTTGAAATGAAATGTTCTTTTAAAAGCCCCAGATGTCTGTGGTCTAACTCGTCCGTTATGAAACTTCATGGGGCATCTTCCTTATACAGTTAGGTGTAAAAGCATGAGAAAAATATTGGTGCACTGTAGGATCGGATCCAAAATTAACAAACTACTGCTTGAAATATTTGTAACAGCTCTCTCTCTAAGCAGTAGGAATATTTTCAATACCATATGCTACTAACATCAGGATGTGACAAGTTTATGAAGGCACCTCCTGCATGTAGTAGAAGTAGTTCCTTGTTAATTCTGAGAATGGAGTGAATGTTTGCAAGTGGAAAATATAAACTGGGACAGGAAATTTTCTGTAATTTTCTTTCTTTATGGCAGCTAGACACCAACGCAAGAAATTAATGATTCCAATGCTTATGATTTCAAAAATAAGAAACAGGGAAAATTATGCAATACATTCAAAAATACATTCTAGAAGATGGTCTCTGCACTACTTCATTTCAGTATTAAACTGAAGAGCTGTTTATTGCATTTCTAGGGGGCAATACACCATCTCCCATGGCTATAGTCCTGACTTAGAGACTGAAAATTTGGAAGTTAATGGTGCCGATCACTGAGTCCTGCATGTGGTTTAGAGTTATAGAGCAGCAGGAAACTAACAGAAGTGCATTTGTTTATTTGGTGAAGACAGAAATATTTATGAGCCATTCTGCTAACTGGAGAATCAAACGGCAGTGTGCGTGGGGGTGCTGGAAGCTGAATCCAGGAGCACACTGCTGCAGACACCACAGGTGAGAAACGTGAGGAACCCACACATGACTGTGGGAACCTGTGGTTTGCACAGGGCATGCCATGCAGTATCTGTAGGTCTGGAGCAAACGAGTAGTGTTTCACAACACACCTTTCAAACTGTCCACAGGGATCTGCCACCTTCTAGCTGACAGACTGCATATCACAGTTCCCACATAATTAAGCTCCAGGGGAGCACTAAACACTGTGAAGCAGCTGACATCTTGTCTTCTTTTCTTTTCTTTTCCTTCCTTTTTTTTTTTTTTTTGCATTTTTTCCAGACTCTTGATTTGAGAGAGAACGGTATAAAGCAGCAGTGAGGAGCTGCCAGAATACAAAAGACCAGCTCTCTTTGGCATTTAAAACCTCTTTGCAGCTTGCATGAGTCAGTGCTGATATGCTGTGATTGATCAGACGACTTGTTAATATCACAAAGAGTCCCTTTTGCCAAACAGTTCATGGCCCAACTGATGGGGGAAAGATACTAGCAGGTTTCAGTTGCTATTTATATCCTTTGGCTCCGGGCAAATCCTAATTATCCTTAGAATTAAGCACAGGCTCCTGAGCAAATGTACAGCTACCTCAGCAGGGCTTTTTCTTTTGGCGGGCAGCGTGTGTTGTGTTCTAGTAGATTGTCTTCTGCAGGCAGCGTTTGTATTTTCCACCTGTTACCCGAGCTTTCCTAAATCCTTGGGTTGATGTAATTCTAGCAAGTCAGCACAAAGAAGGGGCTGAGATCCTGTTTCTTGTAGATATCTACTGCAGCTGATTTTTGCATTACTCACGTCTTTCTTTGTTGGCAGACAAGGGAAGGCCAAGCCCATTTTTAAGATACATTTTTGCAGTGCAGTTTATGGAAGGCAAACAGAGGTGACATTACCACCGAGCTGTTCCTTGCTGGGCATTATGGCTTGTTTGTTAGGAAAAAAGTGGTGGGAAAAGGTAGTTTGGAGATGTGGAGTTGTTCACAAAGAGCATACAAAATCCCATTTGCTTCTGCTTTATCAACCCCAAGGGAAACTCTTGGCTGACACGGGGTATCTTCTGTCAGCCAAGTTTGGGTTCTTGAGCAATTGATTCCCCTGCCTTCATTCTCAGTAGACAAAGGGACATTTATGACGAACAAAGGGACGTTCAGTCCTCTAGCCCCTTTCACACAGTAACTCTTCACAAGCTTATACACATGTAAATTTTTAGGCCAGCGTGATAGCATCTCTCTCTTTTCCTCCCTGTCCTAGAAACAGGTACAGACCAATGATCATGTCATTTTGCTTTAAGTATTGCAAATACTTCAGTAAGTGCAGGTTGCTTGTGCTGTCTAGAGTTTCCTCAAGCAAAGGACTGGACTAGGGTACGGAAAAGTCTCGGGACACGCACAGGTACAGGCGTCCTCCTCCAGCCTGTGCTCTCTACATAAATGCAAGCCATGGCTGCAAATGTAAATGAGACTGGGATCTATGCATTATTTATGGTAGAGAGGGAGCATAAGTGAGGTGACTCACATTGCTAGTCTTTCTTACCTACATTTTTGATGATGCTTTGCCTTTTTCATTGTGCTGTCTCCTTTAAGGAAAGATTCAAATGTAAGGACTTGTAAACTTTCGAAGTCTGAGTGCTTTTGCCAGGTATTTCTAGAAAAAATTCTCTGTCTTTATGTGAGCTGGGTCTTTGGGGTTTTATTCACTTAAGGGGATCTGGATTCTAACCCTAATCAGGTCATGAATGAAAATAGAGTAGGTGATGGGAAGACACTTGAGTATTTATAATCTTATGCGATCTTTCATATAATAGGACTTAAACAAATCCTTCTGGATCCCCAGAGGAGTTCTTAGCTTTCACTAGGTGTTGACTTAAGTACCTTGAAAGGATCAGCTTTTCCAACATTTTAACCTCTTTCCATCATGAATTAGATGCTGTTTGCTTCCCTCTCCTCCTTTCCTCCGTCCCTCCACCCATCCTTATTCTCAGCATAGAGCTACTGCACAATTTGACAGTCTTCTCACAGAGATCAGAATTGGAATTACATGAGTGTAACAGGTCATAGCTGAGGTGTTCAGGCTGCGGGGGAAGCTTGCACAGCTCCGTATGTACACGATGCTTTGCTAAAGCTGTTGCTGTTAGTCACCCACTTGGATGAGCAATAAATTCACCACCAAATTTCAGGCTAAGTAAAAAGAAGCAACTGCGCTGGGACTCTCTGCTCGAGCAGCAGCAAGCACGACATCGCATCAGCTATAATTGCTCATAACAATGGAATTTAAAAATGGCTCTGCTTCAAATCCTCTGTGTTCAGTTGCTATGGGGAGACAGGTTTGCTCAACTTTAAAAGCGAAGCTACAGGAAATGAAGGGTGTCAGGGTATAAAAATACAAGATTTTGAATGTTTGTGGGCCAGGGTGATCAATATGTGATACATGGCAGCTTATTAGAAGTGTGTCAGCAATGATACCTCAGAGTCGGGGAAGAAGCTGAGGAAAGGATGTGGCAGCCTTGCTGAGGTACAGAAGGAGAGGGAGGATGTAGATAAACAGAATGTGGGAAAATGGAAATCTTGAATTTATTCCCTGGGATACTGGTGGCAAACGTGGCAGTGGCGTCACAAGCCTGTGATGATGCGTTGTGGATATGGCAGCTATGTCTCCTAGCTGGCATGTCTGTAAGCACTAGTACATGATGAGACAAGTACTGTTAATTGTGGAGATGTGTAGGAGCCCCACCATGGCCCAGCAGACACATGGTGCCAGGCCTTGTTCAGAGGGAGAGAAACAGAGTAGTCTGTTGCCGAGGGACCTGTGATGCTTTTCTGCCTGAAAGGATACGTTTGACATATTGAATCACCAAGGTAGGTTTACTTTGGCAGGGTGTTCTTCCTGATGATGTGTTGCTTAGCCTGTGTTATCTAAAGAGATCAGCCAACAATCGGCGTGGCTGACAAATAACAAAAATGTTGATGAAGAGCTGAAAAAACTGGTATGCTTCAGGCGTCCTTAGCGTTGTTTCAAGCCAGAAAGAGCCAAGATAGAGAAGTATTTCCAGGCCACTGCAGTGAGGGCCATTGCTTCCTTGCCTTTAAGATCTCCAAACACGTGAAAGCTGTGTTGCTCCTCCTTCCTTTCTGTAACTAGGAACTTTGTGAAATTGGTAAATGAGAGTCGTCGTGTGTTTCATATGAGCCTTCCAGACGCTTGTCTTTCTCAGGTGAGAAGGTGACACCCACCTCTTGGCTGCAGTGATCAGATTCTTCATGCAGTCGTCTTTGCAGATTCAAGATATTGCTGTTCTGGATCAGATGGGGTGAGAGCTGTCGTGACGCCCCTTGTAATAGAGGAGAGACACAGAGGGCACTAGCTCCCCAAGATGCTTGCCTGAGGTTTGAAGAACACAGCCTGCCTTGCCCAGTGTCCCACTGGAGGCTCTCCAGCCCACAGTCCCAGCCAGAATTAGTCATATGTGCAGAAGCACAGAAGGCTGCAGCCAAAGTTGTGTCTTTCCTGTGTTCTCCCACTTGGTACATGCCCAGTGCAACCAATTCCCATTTCGAGGTTCTGCTCACTGTCCTGGGGCTAACTCTTCCTTCAGAAGAAAATAGAAGGAGCTGCTGTTCGCTAGGCAAATCCAGCCACTGGAGCTTATGGGTTCATACGTGGAGTTGCTCCCACAAGCCAGAAAGCATTCCCACCCCTGCTGGAAAGCTCAGCAGAGTCTGATGTGTCATCCCTGGTACATCACTTCCTCTCTCTAAGGCTCCAAAGGACCTGGCTGTGAGGACAGCAGCAGTGGGAAAAATTTGATGTTACTTAGATGCTTTCCTCCTCTTTTCATCTTTTGATGAAACTAGTATTTCTTAGCAATCATCTATGAAGAGAGCCTGTACAATGCCATTCGTGTCCAGTCATGTTCCTTGTCTCTAGTATGATAAAGTAATACTTTACCTTTCTTTCTAACACCATCTAGAAAGTTAATGACATACCAAATTGGAACGTTAATAATTTTTCTCTGGGCCCAGAGCAGTTAAGAAAGGAGAATGGCATTGTGTGGATGGATTATATGAATCAACCTTTAATTTTTTTTGTTTTGCAGTCTGGTAGCCAGAAGAGCCAGCTTGTTTCTCTTTGGGTAATTATTAAATGAATCTGCTTCTGTGTAAATGAAGTTTCCAGGTCTGCTGTGCTCTGAAACCTCTCCCTCTCAGAGCAGCAGCCTTCGAGCGAAGGGAGAATCTGCCTTAGTTAAGGAGGACTGAGCAGCTCCATGCTGCTGCCTCTGTCTTTCTTACACAGCTCAGTGCTGGGCTTTCTGTGGGTGACAGAGCCTCTGCCCGGCTCTCCATATATGTTCCCCAGCAGGGGAGCCTTGGCTAAATTCCCTTGTTTCACTGATGGAGGACATCCCGCAGTGGAAAGCCAAGTCCTGACCCTTAGCACATGGACTTGTTTTCAAATGAAGGGAAACCATCCGAGAATTATATTGTGAGAGATGTGTGCAAGTATAACACTTATTTTACATTCACATCTTTACAGTAAGGCGGAGGAGGTCCTTGTGTGGTCAGTGAGTGTGATTTGCTGAGTTAGCAGGAAAAATAAAAGAAACGTGCTGTCACTTGTTGACTTCCTGACCTCCTTCTGAAAACAAGCAAACAAACCAAAACCCAACAAGCCAACAAGCAAAGCAAGGGCAGTATAGTTCCTGATGGCTGAAGCCCTTTGCAGGACTGTTTGCAAGTATAACGTTTTCCTAAGTCTGTTCATCCATAGGCATGGAGGAGATGCACAGGGCGAGGAGAATTAGCCCTTTCTTATTGATGCGTACCTGCCAACGTACACCCGTGGCACCCAGTGTGTACGGCTGCACCACCTGAGGCTGTTCAGACCTCTCCATTTCATTACACACTCCCTCTCTCCCTCCAGTTTAGAGTGGGATTACTTGCTCGTTGGTCTACAGTACTTACTTGTGAATACAGGAGTCTTTGCTGTTCTCTAAAGCAGGAGTAATAACAGAAAATTACTACCGGGAGAAGTTCCTCAGGATGCTGATCATGCCGTTTAGGAGCACACCACTTCCTGAGACACAGCCTTGGCCTTCCAATGCAGAGAAGGCAAAAGAAAGTGGCAATGTAGTCACAGAGCTGAAAAGAAACGAAGGGTCAGCTATTAGGGACTAATACAGTGAAGCCCTCTCAGCTGGCTAATGAGGTCCATGGCTTACAGTGTTTAAGTGGGTGGAATTTTAATCGTTTCATTCCTGGTCACAGCCCCTGCTTTGCATCCTTGATCTCCGTATTCTCTTTCCTATTGTTGTGCTCAAGTGCATCTTAAAATGCAGCTAAATTAATTTGGTGAAAATTGAAATAAAGAAAAATTTATGGGTTTTAAAAGTAGCCAATTTGACACATAATAAGCAGCTAGCTTGTCAGGCTTAATAAAATGTTGTTAAGACATCAGCATGGAAGAAGAGACTGTATAGGAAGTTTCTGACAGCTGGATTCATGTTTACAGCTTTCAGAAACCCAGCAGCTTTATAAAAAGCATTATAATTTCTGTAGAACAAAGAAATACTACTTCAGTGCTCATCTAAGCCAACAAAGAATGATTTTCAGTGCTTTCTCTCAATTCCTTAAAAAACATTTTCTTTCAAGAAAGCACTAGAATTTGAATAAACATCTAGAAAAAACTGCTAGACAGAGCGACTAGAAGACTAATTAAAAAAAAGTTTTCTAGGGCTGAGCTAAATTTCTTAAAGTTATGAATTTATTAAAATTTAAAAATTGCTCTCCTGGTCCTGAAATTATTCACAGTGTGATGCTAATTCACGGAAAACCTTAGCTGCAAAACATTTGGTGGCTGAGTTACAATGGTGGTGATGGTGTGATTATGTCCCACTTTTATCTGATTCCTTAATGTTTAGAGCATTTACTCAGGACTGAGGAAATCTCTGGCTGAGGGAAATTAAACACGTTAAGAGCACTATGTTGGGGAGCTTCTCCAGTAGCTACTGCTGATGCTGTTCTCTGAATAAACTATCTGTAAACTAGCTTCCTCTGTGTAAACTAGCCCACTAGGAGAGGGACGAACCTTCTGATGAGGTTCTCTGATGATGATGGGTTTGGTATCAATATACAAGGTGCAGCAACTCTAACAGGAAGGGTTACAGAGGGACTTATCTCAAAATGCTCCCTAACCCATCACCTCAGGAACTTGCCTGGACTGGAGCACGCCCAGGACAGAGTTCACATTCTGCCAGGCTCCCAGTGGTTCCAGTTTGATTGCCTATACAGTTAAGTGTGTGTACAAGCTGGAACAGTCTCTTCCCACCATGGCTGATGCTCTGGTAAATAACAACCTGGGAAGTAGCAACGGGGGTTTTGTTCTCTCTGGCACAAGGGGGAAATGAACTTAAAACTATCACAACTCGGGCAATTTCCCCAAGCACTGAGCATCCCTGCTGATGTTTTGTAGTTCATTGCTAAGGTATGGAAGAAACTCAGCTTTCATTTAGTTTCCTTTTCTTACGAGTACGCTCAAATGGAATATACCAATTTGTGTTGAATGGAAGGTCTCACATCAAATTTACAGTATTTTTACATGCCTGTAAAATCCTTTGAATCTGTCCCATCCTTTTTGAAGAGGAACAGACTGACACATTTAATTCAATTTGATCTGGACCAATGGCCTCAAATTATTGTGGTTCAGATACTGAACACTGAAAATTCGCTCTGTTGTAGGCCGGTATCAGTTCTCTTCTATGCATTTAGCAGAATGGAAATGTCAGAGCCTGCCAAGTCCTTTACTGATTTGGAGATACTCTTGTGTCTTCTGCCAGTATTTTCTGTATAAGGGTGCAGTGTTGCACTGACACTGGAATTTACACGTGGATTGTGGAACCTTGCATCTAGTTGAAGAGTGTAATCTACCAGCATCTGCCCAAACTGGGTGTTTCCTCAGTAATCAAGCAATTTTCATAGAAGTAATTTTGCAATACTGTTATTTTCAACTCTATAGACAAATGGTATGTGAGAGGCTGGACTCCGTAATTAAGCAGACAGCAGTAGCGGGCGAGATTTTATGTGAATGGCATGTACAGTGTGAATGGGGATCCCATTTTTCATTTAATATTCCAAAGACTTAATGAAAAATTGGCATCATTATTTTGATTAGACTACATAAATATTTAGTCTACTCCAATTAAAACAACAACTCAACTACAGTGTGTTTGCCTGGGTTGATTTTTATTATTTCTCCTCAAATGCTTTCTGGAGGAACCATAAATGTCAGTGTTCGTTTCTTTCTTTTTCTTTATCCCTATCCAATCTCTTCCTACCACCTCTGTTCTGCACATTGTACATTGTAGCTCGTCGCAGTGAATCTCAGCTGTAGGAGATGAAAAAAAAACCTTACTGTGCCTTTTAAATCTGGGCAGAGTAGGCATTCTGGGTATTGCAGTTTTCTGGGGTGCTCACAGGAGCATTTTTTTTATAAACAGAGATATTATCATAAATGTATGGATGTTGTACTAAACTTTGGCTCCTTCTTTTAACAGGCTGTGAAAGAAGAGACCTCTTTTGTAAATCCCAGTAAGACCTCCAGCCTGCAGGACCCTAATGTAAGGTCTGTTGCTTCTTGTCCGTAGGGAAAACATCAAATAAATGCATGATGTAGTGAGGCATTTTTCAAACGTTATTTCAAATGGGTGTTACAGGTGGATTTGCTCATCCGCAAGTTGCTCTGTAAAGTTCGCCGGTCAATGACCTAAAGAGAAGGTGTCTGTCAGAAAGGTGCTTATTTTATACACATATGTAAGATATAGTTGAAGAATTAATAAAAGCTCAACTTTAAAAATTGTAACTTTTGTATCAGAAACATGCTAGGTGTCCAAACTGGAATATTCTTGTGTTTGTGTCTTTCTGATTTGTGCAAGGTTTTCTGTTTCTCAGAAGAAAAGGCAGCTGGTATACAGCCATCAGAAAAATGGCTCATTTGCAGGCAGTAGTGACTACTCTGGATCGTGCTTTTATTCTGTTGATAGTGGATAGTAGTCTTCCTTTTTTGGGGGTGGCCATTTTGAAGAGGCATGTTAATTGTAACCATTATTTGAATGGCACAGTAAGCTCTTTTTCAGCAGGTGATCAAAGAGGAGGTTATAGCATGGGTATTTGGAAATTGCCAGCCTCTATATGTATGATAGTGCCATCGCTTTGGACATCTTTAGCCTCCAAATCTGAGAGGAGAGTTTGATGAAAAAGAATTATGGATTTAAAGCATGGCAATCACACTGGCTGTTAATCAGCTAATTATGCTAGTGTATGTGCTATATATATATATGTTTATGTATATGTAATATACATACATACTAAAGCGCTAGTCATCTCATGATTTTATTTTGTACCTTTCTGGTGGTGACTCTTGCAACTGAAAGCAGATATTTAAGCGTCTTATAGAAAAGGCTGGATGAGGCGGGTAATGAATTATGTCTGACACATCGAATCATTCTGAACTCAAAAAAAGTTATAGTTCTGAAAATTTGTCAACCCTTTTTTCAAACGTGTGTCTTTCCTATAAGGTTATAAAACAGCAATAGTCTTCAAAAACATTTCATTCAAAAATTTCTTTCTGATCATGTTGGACTAGCCGAGCTGCTACATTTGCTTCATGAAAGCAGCCACCTAGAGAAGAATGATGAGGATGGTTGGTGGTGCTGAGGCACGAGGAAACATGAAGAGGCCATGCTGTTGCTTTCTGTGGCGGTCCCTGGCTTGCCTGCAGGACAGCTGTGATGCCCAGTTCCCCACATCTGTCATCTCAGGACACCCAGCAGAGCTGTAACATCTAGCCTGGCAGGCCGTGATTTTCCCATTTGTTTGTCCAAGGGCCTGCAAAGTCTACTTGATATTTAGAATCACCCACTTTTCTGCTGTGCCGTTGCCCTTTTTAGACCTCTACAAAACTCTCTTAGGACCACTGAGGAAATTCATCACCTGTGTTACACAGTGACATATTTCTTTGTTTAATAGAAATGGGTTTCGTGTATCGTCTTTGCCACAACAGCCTTTGTAGGGTTGCTGTCACTTCCAGCAGCAGTTCAGGAGGACCTGGTTTGTAAAGCCTTGTGTGATTTGGAATGTGGCTAGAGACTTGTTTTCTTTACTCATCTTTGCTGAATTTCCGTATAACAACTGTAGAAGCCTTTTTATCTCACATTTTGTAATAGATTCTCTGCTGCTTCATCATGCTGAGCTGTAAATAAGTTGTGTGCTTTGTGAGGTGAAGTACTACTATTCAGACAACCTGGCTGCAAAGTTAATTTTACTGTTTTCTTTTTGCACGCATCCAAGCTTATAAACTTATAAAAGCCACTTTGGAGTTCTCGGTATGCAGCAGTCTGGTGTATATTTGTCTAATATTTATTTTTATCTGGTTTATGTCAAGCATTGTTTCCTCTACAGTCAGTCGTGCCAAATGGAATGGCATTGTTTTATTGCTTTGTGTCTGTGTCCTGGAGGTGCAAATATACAAGTAATCAGTGCTCAGGGATAGACCAATTTTAACAGCCTGCATTCAAGACTCAGAGAATAATGCAAAATAAATTCAGTCTCTGACCAGTTCTCTTTCTCCTTCAAGTGGCTTGCCTTTCTGCAGGGACGTATGCACCCTTGCAGACAGTCAGCGTGTGACCTATTTGCCAATAACGTCCTCGATAACCTCCATTTTGTGGACTTGGATGGACATAAATGAGCCTTTGCATTCCTAGGAATTGCATCTGAGTAGGGCCCAGAGTTAGTTCATACTGGTCAGATGAGTCACTTGGGAGTTTTTCTCTTCTTTAGTTAAGAAATGCACAAGTATCCTTTGTTGAAAAGCCTTCTCAGTGGAATGTAATTTTTATTCCTGCAAGTACCCATGCAGACATTCCTGTAGAGAACAATTGTGTGAATGTTTGAGGAATGTTTGTTTGCTGAAATATCTTGCCATAAAAAACCAGTATCTGCCACAGCTATTTAACAATACTCCACTCTTCTCATGCAACAGATTTGTAGCTGGGATGCTGACTTCATGTATTTGATTACTGATGACTGTACAATGCACTAGCAAAATGCTGTTTTTTCCAAACACAAGACAGTGAGAAATTTGTTCAGGCTATCTAATAAGCAAACATATGCAGCTTTGATCATTAACTGAAGCATGAATTGTTCATACAAATAGGGAAAAAGAAGGTGAGGAAGGAGGGCAGTAGTGCTTCTTTGATTAAAGAACAGTGCTCTCTTTGCTACCATTTGGTCTGCTCATCCATTGCCACTCAGAAGAATACACTGCTAATGAATTAACTGCTTGGATGTGTCCTGTAATCCCCCTGAGCAATTATTTTAGCATCTGCTATGGCACACTCAATTTGGGTAACAATTGCTATAGCTCTTTGTAGAATTAGTTCAACTAGTAATTGCTCATATGTATGTGTGGTATAGCCACTTCTGCTACAAGCAGGTCTCCAGTCATTTTGCTGGGCATAGCCTAGGAATAATGTTGTGCTTATGTGAAGCTGTCGTGTATCAGTCAGTTTATTCACCTGTTTTCTATGTCTGTTGGCAAACTGCGGATCCTTCTATATGCAAGTAATTTTAAATATCAGGGAAAAAAACATAGCTGATGCTGAAATTGCACTATTTTGTCAGCTTTCAGGAGAGGAGAGCTTGAGAAATTTGCTCTGTCATTTGGTGCACAGGCTGGAAGTGCAAGGTTGTCTCTTGATCTTCCTGTTAATAGCTAAGCTGTACACATCAGATTAAGCTGCAGGCAGATGTGGAACCACAGAAGAGTACAGTCCTCTCTCCTCCGTCCTTTTGGATAGCAGTGCTGTGTGTCTCTATAGCTTTCCCTCCTCTGGATAGGATTTTTTTTTTTGTCCCAGACTGTTTCAAGTGCTGGCTCCCACATAGTGCGAGGAAAAAGCTGGTGAGTCGGTAACCCAATACGTGCTGCAGTGTCCTAGCTTACACTCTCCTTATTCTGCAGTTAAGACTGATATAGTGCTCTATGAATTGGGACACAGTTACACATTCCCCTTGCCGACCGTGCTGCTTTGCTGATAACCCTTAGCCGAGCAGCAGATCTGGGCAGTGGCAGTCGGGGAAGTTGTATGGTTACCTCAGCTAGATCCATCTAGGCTGCATGTGACAGAGCTGTCAGCTGAACAAAGTCAAATGAGAGCAACTAATGGGAGGGGAATTTCAAAAGCAAGTTAAGTAGGAGAGCCACGAGTTATCTTGATCATACACAAGAGCCCTACCAAGAAGAGTTTGACATGTCTTGATCACAGCTCTGTTGTAACAGACTCGAAAGCACACACAGCTTCATCAACACCCAAGTAATATGTAAAGAGAAGTACAGCCCAGCTATATAGCCAGGGCATAAGCGTTCTGGACAAGGCAAAACATAGTGTTGGTTTACAGAAGAAGAAATAGCTGAAAAATTGTGTTATTTATGTATTTGCTTTATTTTGCTTTTTATACTGCCTGTATCGAATCAAGAAGAGATTCAGTTAGTTTGCAGTTACTGTCTTGCATAGTGAGGCATACTTTGTTAAGGCATATAGTAAAAATATGTTTGTGTGAACACTGGTCTAGTTTGTAATTTTCAATGCCAGTCATTTTGCAATGATTTTTAACGGTACTTCTTTTGGGATGCAGGGCCCAAGTCTGCAAGGGAGGCAGTGATCATGTCAGTCCCTTTATGACCAACAACAATTCAGCTTCCACTACAGCTAGAAAAGCCTTTCTAACAGAACATTTTCTTCTTTAGTGTTGTAAGAGAAGGACTGTCACGGTGCCAAATGGGCCAGAAGGGATTATGAGGAAGTAACAGGGGTATTTCCCTGTCTGTTGGAAACTTCCATACACCTAGGTATCTAACTCAGTGTCCAGATGGAAGTGTCAAGGGAGAAGTGTTCAGGGAGAATTCACTGAGTAGGTATCTAATTTAATTCAAGTTTGAGATTACTGCATGTTCTTACGTATATTTTTGGGAAGACTCTCATCACCTGCCTCCAACTGAGATTTTTTAATTTGGTTTTTTTAGCCTTGGGACATCAGGGTTCAGGCTGTCTGCTAGAACATTTGTGTAATGAAGGAAGTATAAATTATTGTAGGAAATATAAAAATGAAAATGTAGTCACCCAGTTTGTTATCACCTCTGGTCGCATTCTTCTCTTGACCAGAGGCCCTGCCCATCTGGTCATCAGGGATGCAGAGGTTTCTCTCTTGCAGCGGATCAAGTGAATGTGAATCACATAGTCACCTCTTCACCTTTTTATAAACCTCAGCCATTTCTTAGTAAAGGGATGGGCTGCTAGAAAGATAACCTATTGAACTTTCTTTCCAGAAATTTCCCACGTAATTGCCAACCTGCTTCATTTGTTAAGTGTAATAAATGCATGTCTAACCACAGAACCCCATCAAGAGAATTCCTTCCATTATTCCTCTCCTTATTCAAAGCTTTGTCAGGCAGAAGCACCATCTGTACAACTTCCACAATGCCTATACATGAACCTCTTCTGAAAACTCTTTGAAGTATCTGTTTGCTCTCTGACTATGACCACCAGAGTAAGCCTATAGAGTGTATATGTGTGTGCATGTGCACACAGATTCTCATATACAGAGTTTGGCTATATTTAACATAAAGGTCTACACGTTTCTTATTTTGTTCTCTTCTTCAAATATGGCTGAATGTAAGCCCTGGTGTAAGTCTGCTGCACCAGCTTCAGGAATTCCAGTTTGTGAAGAATTAGACCAAATTAGTACAGATGTCAGGAATTGCTAATACTTTGTAAACTATAAAATACTGGCTGTTCTCACACACAGCCTGTTTGACAAGCCAAACGTTCATCTTGAGACAAGTCTGATGGTGGAAATGTTACCAAAAATGCCTAAAGTTAAAGAAAGTTTGGTAAGCAATGGAAATAAAATTTGTAAGCCAGGAATTATAATATGGCATTTATCAGGTTTGCTGATGAAGTACTTTTTTCTTCATGGTTACTTGGAGCTCAGGAAAGTTTAGACATGATACATGTCTGATTTGGGTGATAGGGCTGAAGGTCTTCAAGAGCTGGTACACATAAACACTAACACCGTCGTCATTGGCTAAATGTTAGTCTTCATTTTCCAAGTAGCTGTTTACGGTTATGCGCACAAGACTATCCAGATGTTAAAATAGTTAGACACACTCTTTTGACGTTGTGTTTTGAGAAATTGGTATAGTAATTGACATTGTTTCTGAGAAATTTGAGTTATTTATCATAGAATTATAGAACTGTTGACTGGAAGAGATGTCTGGAGGTCGTCTAGTCCGGCCTCCTGCTCAAAGCAGGACTGTCACCAACACTAGATCAAGTCAGCCGTGACTTTGTCTAGCTGAATTTTGAAAACCTCCAAGGATGGAGATTATACAGCCTCTTATGCAAAATACTGATCCAATCTGTAAACGCAAATTCCTGCATTTCTGAGGCAGTTGCCCAAGTGTTGTCATTGAAGAGCCCTCTTCAGCCGAAGCCCTCAAGTTGGCCAGTCAGTTATTACTGTTCTTGTTGCTGTTGCCACTTGCTGTTGTGCACCATGTGGTACATTTATGGACTGCAGTATTTATTTTCCCTTGTAACATGCTTTTGGATTGCTACCAAAGCTTTGGCATGCTCTACATCCCACATGATTCAGGATTTGTCTGCGGATTTCTTTCTCTTTAGACCAACTGCTGCATCACCCTTTGTTGATCCTTGTTATCCAAATTATCTCATCTTTCATAGGATTGCAAATAGCAATATTCTTCTTATGTGGGAGTAGGTATAAGCACCAGCTGGTGCTTTGTGCATTCATTTATTCTAATCCTCTTTGTAAATCTTCCCATCTGAAACCAAATTACACTATTACATTAAGACTAATTACATTAGGAGCTGCTCAACACGTAATGTAAAATTAAATGTTATCTCACATAGCCTGATGATGCTGCACACCAGAAAAGATGGGTGGAAAATATTAAATTATATCAAGTTATGCAGGGTACAGATTAATCAGGAGAAGTAATCTCAGGCACCCTTCTGAATGCCCAATGCAGAGTAATCTTTGCTCATACAGATTTCCAGAGTGAGTTTCCCCTTCTGTGGCTTGTGCATCTGATGTACACCAGGCTGTGAGTTTGGCTGCCTTTCAAATTATGTGGATATGTCCTACACCTTTTCTGACAGAAGTGATGATACTTCTTACTTATAACTTTAATGTATCATCAAGGAAGGAGTGTCACTCAAAGTAATGTCCGCATTCTTTATTTTTCCCGTTCCTTTCTCACCTGCAAAGACTATATTAGTATTTGAATTATTATCTCTTGGTATCTGACCTAACATCCTGCTAAAGTATCTGGTGCAGTGTGAATCTCAACCAATTTTTTCAGAGAACTTTCACTAGCTGCAGGTGCTCTCAGGATATGACCATATAAGCAAAGTGCAAAGCATACTGATGTTTGCTTTATCTGTACACATTTTGGATCTGAAACTAGCACCTCAGTATCTGTCCTTATACATACACTTGCAGGGTGTGCACTGACTTTTTCTGTCAGTGACTCTGACTTAGGACTCTTTGGAATCATAACTCAAGACAACATACATTTAAGAAACAAAATAACTTTCCTTTTTTCACAGAATGGTTTGGGTTGGAAGAGACCTTAAAGACCGTATAGTTCCAACCCCCCTGCCATGTGCAGAGACACCTTCCACTAGACCAGGTTGCTCCAAGCCCCATCCAACCTGGCCTTGAACACTTCCAGGGAGGGGGCATCTACAACTTCTCTGGGCAACCTGTGCCAGTGTCTCACCACCTTCATCGTGAAGAATTTATTCCTAATATCTAATCTAAGTCTACCCTCTTCCAATTTAAAACCATTGCCCCCTTGCCCTATCACTACAAGCCCTGATAAAGTCCCTCTCCAGCTCTCTTGTAGGCCCCTTCATGTACTGGAAGGCTGCTATAAGGTCTCCCCAGAGCCTTCTCTTCCTCCAGGTGAACAACTCCAACTCTCTCAGCCTTTCTTCATAGGAGAGGTGCTCCAGCCCCTGATCATTTTCATGGCCTTCCTCTGGACTCGCTCCAAGAGGTCCATGTTCTTCTTAGGTTGGAGGCCCCAGAGCTGAAGGCAGCACTTCAGGTGGGGTCTCATGAGAGTGAAGTAGAGGGGCAGAATTACCACCCTTGACTTGCTGGCCATGCTTCTTTTGATGGAGCCCAGGATATGGTTGGCCTTCTGGGTTGCGAGCGCACATTGCTGGGTCACATTGAGCCTCTCATCAAGCAACACTCCCCAAGTCCTTCTCCTTGGGGCTGCTCTCAGTCCCTTCTCTGCCTAGCCTNTATAAGCAAAGTGCAAAGCATACTGATGTTTGCTTTATCTGTACACATTTTGGATCTGAAACTAGCACCTCAGTATCTGTCCTTATACATACACTTGCAGGGTGTGCACTGACTTTTTCTGTCAGTGACTCTGACTTAGGACTCTTTGGAATCATAACTCAAGACAACATACATTTAAGAAACAAAATAACTTTCCTTTTTTCACAGAATGGTTTGGGTTGGAAGAGACCTTAAAGACCGTATAGTTCCAACCCCCCTGCCATGTGCAGAGACACCTTCCACTAGACCAGGTTGCTCCAAGCCCCATCCAACCTGGCCTTGAACACTTCCAGGGAGGGGGCATCTACAACTTCTCTGGGCAACCTGTGCCAGTGTCTCACCACCTTCATCGTGAAGAATTTATTCCTAATATCTAATCTAAGTCTACCCTCTTCCAATTTAAAACCATTGCCCCCTTGCCCTATCACTACAAGCCCTGATAAAGTCCCTCTCCAGCTCTCTTGTAGGCCCCTTCATGTACTGGAAGGCTGCTATAAGGTCTCCCCAGAGCCTTCTCTTCCTCCAGGTGAACAACTCCAACTCTCTCAGCCTTTCTTCATAGGAGAGGTGCTCCAGCCCCTGATCATTTTCATGGCCTTCCTCTGGACTCGCTCCAAGAGGTCCATGTTCTTCTTAGGTTGGAGGCCCCAGAGCTGAAGGCAGCACTTCAGGTGGGGTCTCATGAGAGTGAAGTAGAGGGGCAGAATTACCACCCTTGACTTGCTGGCCATGCTTCTTTTGATGGAGCCCAGGATATGGTTGGCCTTCTGGGTTGCGAGCGCACATTGCTGGGTCACATTGAGCCTCTCATCAAGCAACACTCCCCAAGTCCTTCTCCTTGGGGCTGCTCTCAGTCCCTTCTCTGCCTAGCCTGTATCTGTGCTTGGCATTGCCCCAACCCATGTGCAGGACCTTGCACTTGGCCTTGTTGAACTTGATGCGATTTGCCCATGTCCATCTCTCAAGCCTGTCAAGGTCCCTCTGGATGGCATCCCTTCCCTCCAGTGTGTCGACTACAACACACAGCTTGGTGTCGTTGACAAACTTGCTGAGGGTGCAGTCAATCCCACTGTCCATGTTGCCAACAAAGATGTTAAACAGTGCTGGTCCCAATACCAATCCCCGAGGAACGTCACTCATCACTGGTCTCCACTTGGACATCGAGCCATTGACCGCAACACTTTAAGCGCAATCATCCAGCCAGTTCCTTATCCAGCAAGTAGTCCATCCGTCAAGTCCATGTCTCTACAATTTAGAGACAAGGATGTTGTGTAGGACAGTGTCAAATGCTTTGCACAATTCCAGGCAGATAACATCAGTTGCTCTTCCCTTGTCCACCAACGCTGTAACCCAATCGTAGAAGGCCACCAAGTTTCTCAAGCACAATTTGCCCTTAGTGAAGCGTTGTTGGCTGTCACCAATCACCTTCTTATTTTCCGTATGCCTTAGCATAGTTTCCAGGAGGATCTGCTCCATGGTCTTGTCTGGCAGAGAGGTGAGGCTGACTGGCCTGTAGTTCCCCAGGTCTTCCTTTTTTCCCTTTTCCCTCAGGACCTGTGGATGCATCTCATCAAGTCCCACGGCCTTGTACATTTTCAGGTTCCATAGATGGTCTCAAACCTGGTCTTTGCCTACAGTGGGTTGTTCTTCATTCTCCCAGTCTCTGCCTTTGTCTTCTGTGACCTGGGTGGTGTGGCTTGAGCACTCCACTTTTGTAAGGAAAGCTAGGGTTCTGGAGTAGCAGTAGTGTTCTCAGAGAAGTGGAGTTTATTGTACTAGTGCTTATCAGCTGCTCAAAACTCCAAGGCACATGAACTGATTTTTATTTATAAATTTTAATCCAACCATGTAGCGAGAGCTCTGGTAGGAGATGTCTACATTGACATTTAGGGCTAAGAATAAGCACGTCACCTGGGTGATTATGTACAGTTTGTTTCCTCAAGCCAAAGACTTAAGTTCCTTATAAAAATAAACATATATAAAAGAACTTTTAGGCAGGTCAGATGAAAAATAATGTCCTTGGTTTTACCTGACATGAACTTCAGTGAACCCAATCAGGCTGTGGTTTTTTAGAATCAGAATGGACTTAACTCTCTGAGGCAGAGTCTGAAATATGACACTTAAATATCTCTTTCTAAATGTATTGTGAAATATTCTAGGAAAACTAAAAACATTATCTATGTTGAGTTCTTCCTAACAAATACTAATTGCTTTTAAAAAGCTGCTTTTTCATTCAATCTTCATCCTCAAAAATAAAAACCATTCATTCTCCAACTGAAAAATTTCAACCAGCGTTTCCGAAACCAAATGGAATAGCTAAATAACCATCAGCCTGGCATCAATCCAGCGGGAACATTAATGGATCTGCTGCTATGGCTTTTTACAGCAACCTCACCCAGCAATTTCTGCATCAAAGTAATAACTTCAAGCCGAGCTCTTGCATACACTTCACATGCCAGTCTGCATTAAAGATTGCAGATAGGACACCTAGGTATGTTCTTTGACTTCATTCTGAGCATTAAAGACCTCTTCGACCTGTTGCCTGAAGTCAGATGCTGATGAATTGTTTGCAATGTATTCTCCATCTCTGAACTACAGAGAAAGGAGCAGTACTCAGACCTTTCAGATGAGGTTAAGTTGATGAAATACCCAACTCAAGGTGCATTTCTTTGTCTGTGTCCCTTAAACTGCACCTAAGCTCTTTGGAAACCACAGCATTTGTAATGGATGGTCTGGTTGCTGTATGGAGAGGTACAATTCGTACTTCTGTTTGACCTTGGATACTGGGCATTGACCTGCAACGTTACTCTGAGCTGGGGGAAGAGAACAGTTTGTGTATCATCATTATCTATCTGTTGGACCACAGGAGCATCACATTTTCATCTAGACTGCAGATACATTTTCATTACAGAGACAAGGGAGGGGAGGGAATTTTTTCCTTTAAAAGAAACAGAAATCAAGTGAGGGAGGATAAGGAAAGCCCACAAGCTGGTTTTCGATCAAGCTGCAGCTCTGTTGCGAGGAGCCTTGTTATACATCTGCAATCTACATGCAATCATCTCAGTTTAAAAAAAAAAAAAAGGAAAAGCATTTATTCAGAAAGTTTGATATAGGCAATAGCTTTCAAAAGTCCAAATAACCTTTTGGAGAGCTAACCTGTCTTCTGAGAAAAGCTACTGTATCAGCATGAAAAAGCACTTCTTACTGGTTTTTTAACTTCAGAAGGCCATAACTTTGGAAAAGAAATGAAAGTGTCAAACCCTTAGAGCACAGACTGAGAAAAGATTTGGATGTTTGTCTGTGTTTGCTTAACTTATTAGACTACATCTTTGATACACAAGAGAACACATCTATCAAATATTTTTCCTTTCTTCCTTGCTTTTTCTCCACAAGATTTCACTACCACATTCCCACTCAAAGGGAGTTCCGAAGCCAAAAATCAGCCAGTGTTTTATTTTTTTCCCTGAGTCAGCACCTGAAGGCAGGTCAACCTTCATGCACACGGCTGTATCCTTGTAAATCATGGAGCTTTTAGCCTCTACCTGTTGGCCTTAGACAGGCAGCATGGAGGGAGAGAGATTGTTCTAGATGGCAAAAAAGGCGCAGACAGAAGAAAAGAGGATAAAATCTGTTAAAGACAAATGCAGAAAGCTAGTTTCCCTGGCTTGGCAGCGGCTGCTGTGGCCAACAACGAGCGTATCACTATGCTTTTCCCAAAAGCGTAGAGAAATTGTACCCAACGTAGGTGTAGCGTTTAAATCCAGAGGCTGTTTCGTTTGTTACCTGTATTTTTTTCAATAAATGATTGAAGCCTTTGGTGATTGTAAAATCCTGAACTGGATCTTCCACGGAAAGAGAAGTTGTTTTATCCCTTTCAGCTTACTAAGTGCACAATGGTTTGCTCCCATACGGCCGACTTCCCGTGTTTCAAACAAGTACGGCGTTCTGCCCAGAGCCAGCATCGCAGGGGATGAGGAAGGCACGTCAGTCTGTGGAAGCCAGGGTACGCAAAGGGGTGGTGCAGGCAGCCGCAGAGCCCCAGCCCTGCAAACTGGTCTCCTCATTATGGATGAGCCNCCCAGAGCCAGCATCGCAGGGGATGAGGAAGGCACGTCAGTCTGTGGAAGCCAGGGTACGCAAAGGGGTGGTGCAGGCAGCCGCAGAGCCCCAGCCCTGCAAACTGGTCTCCTCGTTACGGATGAGCCAGGGTGGGATCCCCCGAGACCCTCGGCATGACCACCTATTTCATGTTCCTGAAGAAGTTTCAAGCTAAATCAGTGGACATCTGTGGTCACTTGAAATGTTCCAGAGTGCATTTTTCTTTGCGAGCAGTTGTGGTAGCCCTGTTCAGTAGCCCTGTTGGCTGCTACTCTGAGAACAAAATGGATTTCTTGGGTTTTGGGGGGCATCTTTCTCTAGGCCTTCTTTATGTTTCTGTGCAGGCTTGTGCAGTGGGCTGAAGCTGGTTCGGTAGAGCCTGCTGGCTGCTGCTCAGGAGCGTGCTGAGGCTCTCAGAGCACAGGCAGTTTCTGATGACCTGCCACTGCATGCTGACATTTGTGGTTGTTATTGTCATTCTCACGAGGAAGTGACAGATTTTTATGTAAGGTGCCAGGTCATTAAGTAACTCTGTCTTGGTTCAGTACCTTCATTTTTATGCTGTAGTGGTTGGGGACTGTTACAGGGAAAAGGTTTCTTATGAATTAATGACATGGGAACAGAACCTTATAAAGGAACTGTAATACACTGCACGACTGCATGTTTTTCTTTTTTTTTTTTTTTTAAATCTGAGTCCCACTGATCCTTCAATACTTAAGGTTTTGTTCAAGCTCACGTAAGTTACTCTATGTAGGATTGTAAACTATAAATGGTGGTATGTGCACATAATCGCTCTATTTAAATAGCCGAAATAATTACAAGGTTTTCAGTCGAGAATCATGTCTTTCCACATAAGATAATATACTCTGGCTGTAGAATTCAAAAGATAACAATAGAAGCTATTTTTCTTTATAGTTGCTTCTTTTTCAGGAATATCAACGAGATCATTCTTAAAGAGTTTGTGTGATATTCAAAGCCTACCATTTTTAAAACACAGATCAGGCTCTGAGTTGATCAAGCTGAGCACTTCTTTCATCTGGTTGCTGAAGTGAGAGCAGCAACAGTTTTGAGTATGTTCAAGCTGAGGAAGAGTGTTTGGAGATTAAACAGGAGCTGTCGTAGAATTTTTAGGCTGGTGTGCAATGAGCTAACCTAGCACGGTTTTAATGAGGGCAAAAATCCAGCTCTGCAGTTGGTAGGACTCGTCTAACATTTCGTCTCATGCTTACGGTAGACTGGATTCGGTCAGCCTCTTTGGGGGGAGGCATTGCCACTGCTCCTTTGCATTCAGAGGTAGCTTCAGTTTACACCCTAGATAACTTGCAGCTTCTCAAAATGTGCAATTAAATGGTGCTTGTGTCTCTTCCAGAGGCCTGGGATAAATATCAGGAGATATTTATTATTATTATGCATCCAGCCTCTAAAAAAAATTATGGCAAAATTTTACAATAAAGAGAAATAAGTTTTTTCCCTTAAAATTTTACTGCTTTTGCAAAATGAGTGAGTGGGATACTTGACTGGCGTGATACAAAATACAAGTAAAGTTTATCTGAGCAGTTACAATCACTGAAATAGGAGAAGGTGTGTCTAGTGGTAATGTGTCTTGGCTTTTTTTTAATATTGTTCACTTGAAAATTTGCAGCATTCAAAAGAAGATAATAAATTTTTCAATTTGTTGAGCTAGAGAGTAGCTCCTGTTTGGTTCTCAAACACCTTTAGTCACAGTTGAGTGACATTTTTCACATGAAACTTTTTTCAAGACTAATTCAAACTTAGAACTTTAAAATGTTTCATATATACAACTCAGTTTCATAACTTGCTTTGAAATCATTAGGAACTGCTTTAGTTACAAAATTGGGCAATATCTTTTCAAACAAAAATTTGATTTTGGCAATTGAAATAACTGCTTTGAAAGTGCCACCTCCTCCCCTTTTTTTAAAATTGCAAACTGTAAGAATCAAAAGGAGATCTACAGGCTTTGTAAAATGAAACTTTTTAAAGGAATTGAAATTATCATTTCAAATTTTCTTTTGTGTGAAAATCTCTGAGTTACTTTCATTACAGATTATAATGTTGTCTTGAGAAATTTGAAGTAGCCATGAACTACAAATGGATTTGTTACCAGCTTTGCTGTTCCACACTGTGCTGTTCCCTGAGCCCCTTGATAGTATTAGTGCACTGCTCATTATCCTTCTGAGCAAACATTTTTCAACTCACGTGTAGTCGATTCCACTATTTTCGTTCCTGCTTTCACTGGGTTGATGAAAAGGTTTAAAACTTGTAACTACTGTCTTAGAAAGGTATTGGAAAATTGCAGGGACTGCTCATTTGGAGCAAGAATTTCAGCTAATGTATTTCAGAATGCTTGAGCTGGAAATAATGGCATTACACACGTTCACACCCCTTGAGGATTTGACCATCAGATCCAGTTGTTAAACACGTCTTAACATATTTATCCTGCTTATGTCAGAACTTGAATTGAAAATGAGTTTGGATAAATTGAACTAGTAATTTTTCTCAGTTGTAAAAAGCTACCTTTGGTTTAGCAGAAGGTGTCTAAAAAAAGAATAGCTAGAACAGTCATCCACTCTGAAGCGTGCCTTGATGAAAATGACATGATGAGGGCTTCCATCATTATGTCGATTCACAGATTTCTGGATTAGACATACTGACTTCAAGACTAAAACAAGATAGTTTGGGCTTTTTTCTTCCCTTATCCTCCTCTTATTTGCCAGCCTAAGAAACTCTGTAAAAAGTCTGAAAATCTGGCAGGATTGTTCTGCATTAATCTCATTGCAAGTCTGAGATAGAAGTGACTGACCCTGAAATTGGAATTTGGGAAGGGGCAAGATATGAATCTTGCTACTGTCTTTACAGACTTCTTGAAATTAATGGGATCAAAAAGGCGAGCAAAAATTGACAAAAGTTGTTCCATGAGAAGAAGAACTAGTAGAGTTGGGTTTATGATTTATGTGTGTCCTTTGTACTCTCCTACTTCCCATTTCTCAAGCTTATGCTCTGTGGCCTCCCCAAAGACTGAAAAACAGATAGGAAAACTGAAGATATAATCTGAAGGCTGTGCCATCCCAGTAGGTTCTATTGTAGCTGGACAGCAGGTTCAGAAGTTATCAGAGTGAGTTAATGAACCTTAAAACCCACGGGGCGTCAGAGGGAACTGCAACTGTGAAGATTAAATATGCTTATCTTATTATGGCATTAGAAGACTAACAAGGTGCAAATAGACTTGAAAAATTCAACCCAAATTTATAACGTTAGAGACAAGGTTGTGCCACTTCTGCCAGTTGTGGAATGTACCTCAGTGCATGAGCAGTCCCACCAGCAATCAGTAGGGCTGCTGAAGTACTAACTTAGTACCTGACTTCAGATTAGATGGCAGAATACATTTCACAAATTATTAATCAAGACTTTCAAATTACTCCTTTAATGTTTGGCATATTTACGATAGTTATAGCATTTCTATAACACATATGATGTATTTAATCATAATGTGTTGCTTCAAATATAATTAGTATTTAAGATAATTCATGTGTCTTCATGCCACTCAAGCTCACAGTTGAAATGGTTTCCTCCCAAGGTCACAAGGATCTTGTGTCTAGTATTTATGCTACTTGTATTCAAGCCTTAGTTAACTCTACAGATAAATGGTTGAAGAGAAGATCCTTTTATGTGGGTCTCCTGTTGCCAGTTCTGTCCTTTGCTGGAGCTCTGCAGATGTATTCCACATTCATTAGCATCTGAAACATGTCTGAGTTTTGCTTTTTTCCTAGCAAGTATCCTTTTCTTGGATCAAATCCATTCGTGCATTTCCCTTGAGCTGCTCTTTCAAATGCAGAAGAATAATGTTTAATTTCAGGTAAAAACTATTTTAAGCAGAACAGATTTCATAATTCATAAAATAGTTTTTGTTAAAGGTATTTTTTGTAAAAATATTTCTGACATGACTGAATCGCTGAGCTGTTATTAAAATGTTGTGTATTGGAAACAGTGACATTTCCACATGGTCTCTTACAACACAGGCTCTGTATTTGTAATCAGTTGCTGCTTTTATAAATGGTATGCAATGCACAGGAGAGTGAGTTTGCACATCCTTTTCTGTTCATGCACACTGGCCTGTGGACTATAAATGGAACAAAAGGATGAACTTCAATGGGCACTTGCCACTTTGCAAGATAAATATGTGTTGATGAGTTAGAACTTTGTTGATATGCCTGAAGTAGTTTAAATAAAGACCGTGCCATGTATATTTTTCTTGTTATTTTTAGAAGTCCAGCTCCCGTGCGACCTGAAACTACGCCATCAACTGGCCCTGCAGAAAAGCAGGAGATTAAAGTTTCTCGTGTGAGGAAGTTAACGAGGCAGTACAGTTTGTGAGTAATGTATAGCTCTATCTTTATGGTTTTGCCTACTACAGCTGAAAATGAAGGAGGATGCTAATTATTGCTCTAGCTGTGCCTTCTGAAAGGCATGAATGCAATTACATGATAATGATCTTATACAGATACCGTTCCTTTCATCACTGAAAATCTTGAAGCTTTTAATACGAAATGAATTTGCCATCCCTATGCAGTTGCATTCCCTGTGCAGAATTGCAGGCCCTCTGCCTTTTCCTGAGCTTATAGGTTAGGAATTACAAACCTCTTTTCCATGCGAAATGTCAAAGACCTGGTCAGAGCTGGAGCAAGCTGCTTCATTACAAGCCCATTTGCAAAACCAGGAAAACAGCCCTTACTCATTAGGTGGTCAAGCCGTGCTGTCAGCCATTCCCTGTCAGCAAGTGCACCCTCTCTCTGCCTCTCTCTCCGTAATACTGTCATACACAGAAATTGCTGAGCCTGCTGCAGCCACAGCCAGCAAAGTCTCTTAGTGCTGGCAAGAGTGATCTGTGCCTATAGGGCTTTGGCATCCCATTTACACATAATTCATCCAATTTGAGAGTCTCTAGAGAGGTGCGGTACTGAAGAGATGTGGAAATCAGTTTGTTGGTTTGTCTTTCATATGAAAGGACAGATAAGGCCACCCAGAAACTAGGGGACAAAAGGGACAATGTCAGCGTAACTCATTAGTACAAGAACACCAATGCCATAATGAAGAAAAAAATATGCATGCTTTCTACATGGAATGGCAACTGTTAGCCCCTCCAGCAATTTAACATTCTAGTGTCACTAAGTATATAGCAACGTTAGCAAAAGTTTTCCTTGTCTCCAAAAGGATTCTAATAAATATCAGTACGTAGTTATTTTGTCTCACTCTTAAGAACACTGGCTTTTGTTATGGAAAAGAAGTAACAATCTACATCACCAAAACTGAAAAATTATTTAGGAGAAGAAAAAGAGGAATAAATCAAATTGAGACTAAGAGGAATATGAGCAATTAGCCAAACTGATATTTGTCCAAGATACCAAGGCTGACGTATGGGAACACACAGCCACAGCTTGGTCAGAAGGCCACATAACATGCTCTCTTTTACTATGATGCATCAACCTGTATGGTTTGAAAGTGAAATAAGAGATGGGAATTGACAACTCAAGCTGGGACGAGAATCCAGCTTCACTTACTGCCTGCTAATCCTGAAGATAATGTGTGACAGGGAACTTGGCAGCATGAGGGAGGAGCATTTTCCCAAGGCCTGAATGAAGCCTGCTCACTCACTCCGCCCAGTATAGCTCAGACAGCAGTGTGCTTTTCTTCGACACGACACCAGTTCTACTACCTCTTTCTTCTACAAGCCAGGGGGAGGAAATCTCCTGCATATTTCAAGATGCATCTGATTTTTCAGATTTTTATGTAATGCAGGGACTTGTAGACAGCAGTCAGCCAAGGAAAAGGCTGAGAGGACTAATTATTTGATGCTCTTCGTATGGCAAATGATGAACAGGACGCGGTGGCTGATCCTATTCTTTGAGCACACTGATGTGTAAGGGCAGGCAAGAAGTTCATGTCCTATTGTAGCTATAGTCACAGGTTTTGTATGCACACTTGGAAAAGTTTTTTAGTTAAGTTTTAACCTAAACAGGTTGTTAAACTTGATCCTCAAATACTGCTACATGGCAAACAAAGAGAACAGGGTTATGCTGTGCAGACAGTTTTGATGTAGGTGATGTTATGCATGCAGAAGCAGAAAATTTCCCATGGGATCATCAAAGTAAGGTAGTAGGGTAAGTTGAAGATAGCAAGGCTAGTAAGAATCAGTTTTTAAGAATCTGGGTGAAAAAAAATGCTCTAGGATAGGTTAGGGCTGGAGAGGGTATATTTAGCAATAAATAGAAGGTGGCAACCAAAGGAGAGGTATAGGTACTAGGACATAGAGTAATGAAAATAGATACCTCAAGGAGTCATCCTTGAAGCAGAATCAGTTATTCCTAGATCATTCTTGTCTGAGAAAGTGTTTAGCCAACCTGTTCTTAAAGGCCAAAGAGAAAATGTTTCGGTCAAAGACTGAGTGCCTCCCTTTTCTGTAAGTAAACAGTCAACCAGTCCCCCAGAGCTGCTGAGCACCTGCAGAACGCATGGCTCCATGCCTGAGAACAGCACTGAGGAAAGGAGGAGACGGTAAATGAAAATTACTGAGAAGTTGTCCTAGAGAGAAGTGAAAGGATGCCGGGGGCACTGGAAGTAACAGTACCACAGAGAATTCAGTAGCGTCTGGGAAGAGCAGATCTTGGCAAGGCAAGAGCTGAAGTGACAAATAGCACAGCTGGGAGGCAAGTGGAACGGAAAGGAGACTAGAGGCAGGGTTATGCGGTGGAAAAGGCAATAGTGTTATTACACACGTAGAGAGAAGCAACATTTAAATACTATTTTTTTAAATATGTAATCAGGAGTGAATTCTCAATTTTTGATTGGTGAGTTTTTGAGGAACCAGTTTTGAGCATGTCTTGTCTCCATGTGGATTTTCGGTTGTCCAGTGTTAGGCATGAGAAACAGCACCTCAAGTGCACACAGACACATCTAACCACAGGTGTCGCCTATGCTATGGCCATGTGTAGGGCTGAAGACTCCACAGTTAAAAATATGGGCTGGGATTTTTTTTTTTTTTACATCCCAATTCTATTCAATTTAAATTGTGTTGTATCTGGAGTGCAAATACAAGAAATGCAAAGAAATAGTAAAGAAGTATTGTGAAAGGAATACGGTGAAGAAGACCAGTTCTCAGACTTGCAGCTTGCATGTTTGTAGCTTGATGATTGATAAGACCAGAACCTAACCCTTAGCTTTGGTTCCCAGACACTGAGAAGCCTTTCTGAACTGGCAAGTTCTTGACAATTTTCCGCTTCCTTGTATGCAACAGAGCAGCTTTACCCAGCAAGGATGGGGAGGGTGCCAGTGTATTCCTGCTGAGAGTGGGGAGCAGGGACTGAGAAAATGTCAGCAACATGTTTCTGAAAGAGAGATTAACTAGGTCAACAGCCCAGCTCTGGCTTGTTGCATTAATAAAACATCTATTAAACAGGTCCAAAAAGTTTTGCATTTTCATTCTATTATAAAAACAGTGTATTGTACATGCTATGGTGCTGAATTCTATTCTTACCCAGAAGCAATAAAAAATGAAGCATGGAAAAGATAACATTAATCACCATAACTTTACATGATAATAAAAACCATTGCTCTCACCCAAACAGCCTACCATAAGTCTGTGTACCCTGAAGTACTGTTGCCCAGGAGTGATGTCTTGCTGCTGTCAAGTAGCCGTAAACCAAGTACAGTTCTGTTCTGGAAGCATCTGTCAAACTGGCATGGCAAGCATCTATGCACTGTGACTGCCTAACTGGTAGTTAAAATTGGTGACATTTTAAGGCAGAAAACATTTTTCTCATAATTTTTCCATGTGCTTTAAACTGTTAGGCTGTATCTTTCCTTTTCACACACCATTCCCAGTAATAAAGGTTCTGTAGGCCAAGTTGTGACTCTGTTTACCTCCATGCAATTGACATTAGCAATTGGAAACATCCTGACTTAGGGATGACTGATCCCAATGATCTGTAGTCAATGGAGCTCTACAAAAGTAAATGAAGGTATGATATTCTCCATTGTCTTTCATTTAGTAGTGAGAGTAGGTGAGATGGAAAGAGCTCAGCTTGACAGCCTAGAGCCCAAGGGAAGCGTGCAGCCTGGTTTTAAATAAAATGTTTTCTCTGTAAACGGAATAAATGGGACAGGAAAAAGATACCCTCACAAGAATGTTTCTAAAGAGCTCCTTTTTGGAGTCAATCAAAGTCCTTTAAAAACAGTTTGAAAACAATAGCACAGACTAGCTGCATAAGGGATGTCAAATCTCCCGTTGGTCTAAAGCCAATGAAGCAGTTGGTCCCATGGATGGATCTAACCAGATCTGTTCTTATCAATACAGCCAGCCTCCATAGAAAAGAATAAACATTAAAGTAGAGGAATATCAAATCAGTTCTTTTTTTTGTGTATACATACTCCATAGAAACACTACTTGCACATCGTACCCATAAAATTGCCATTTGCAGATGAGAGTTACCTGGCCAGTCAGCTTTTGAGGAATCTTTAAAGCTTAAAAAACCTGATTTACTTGAGAAGTTAACTGCAGTACAGACAGAAGAGTAAGCAGAACTTCATTCCAAAGCACTACAGCTGACATACAGGTTTCCATTGCCTCCTCCAAGACATGTACAGTCAAAGTCAAGTGGCATTTTCTAATGAGAAGATCTGTCTGCTTTTATTAACTGCAGTGATGAAGATGACCTTCCTCCAGCACTGGCAGCAGCAGCAGCGGCATCAACACCTGTGTCTTCAGCGTCTCCTGGGTCACAGAAAACATGTACACCACAGACATCAGAAGGACAAACACAGGTTTCACCTGGTGGAAAGGTAATATGCAAAGACATGAGCTTATGTCAGTTTAGAAGGTATTCAGGAAGGGTGGAAGGCAGCTGCAGATGACATGTTTTCCTTAGATGGAGTAATTCTACATTTAGGAGTAGTTTTTAATGCAGAGTTGTAGTAATATGTTTAATTTGTTGTGTAAGGAAATATTTGGAGCCTGCTCCGAGACCCAAATAAAATCAATAATCATTTTTCATCAACATTAGGAGGCAGTGGGTCAGGATTAAGGTAATATTTACCTTGATTTCAAAAGGACATAATTTTGTGGTCGGTCTTTTCTGAGTAGCCGTCCTTAAAAAACATGATGTGAAATTTGAAATCCACTTGGCAATCTATGCTTTATGGAATTAAAAAAAAAAGCAAACCAACAGCTAACATAATTACAGATATTAAATGTTTTTTTCAATGCTGGTTTCTTCTTTGCCTTTAGAGTTCCACAGATGCTGGAAGTACATTTGCTTTGGAGCCAGGTGACCTCCTGATGGATTTCACAGAGGCCACACCTATGGTAAATAGTTTCAGTTTGCAACCAGGAAAATTTAAAAGTTTTCAATAATTTGTCTGCAGCTAAAATGAATGGGATACTATGCAGTGTGTTGGATAGCGTGCAGGAATGAGGTAAGTTTCCTTGATATTCACCGATCCTGAGTATCCGTCAGACTCAGCTCAGCATCTCTGAAAATCAGTCCACATCAACAAATAATATGGCTGAGCTTTTGAACACGATACTTTGTTGTTGGGTGACTTCTTGTTTCTCTCTCCTACCTGGGTGTCTTTACACCTTGCTGCACTGGTTTCACAAGCTTCTTTGTCCCTTTAATGTAGATTCCTAATGTGATCATTGCTTTGCTTTTGGGAGTTGTCTGGAAAGTCCCTTCTTCTCCCCACAAATTTTGCTCAGACCTTACCCAACAGCCAATCCAAAGACGTGTACCTGCACTTTCAGGTTTCATTAGCAGAGTGCTTTGCTTCACTTTAAGGCAAAATAGTCTATAACGCGTTGATTATTAACTTCTTTTTTTAGAAGTATGTGATTTGTATTTTTGCTTAAAAGCCAAGGAGAGATGCTGGTCCCACTAAAGTCAAAATGCCTTTTGACTTCAGTGATCTCAGGCTTTCACCTCAGAATCCCAGCAGAATACTTGAAGCGTCACAGTATGATCCGTAACTTTCTCCAAGCCAACCTGCATTGCAAATAGCTGTGGTGCCAGATAGCTCTTCTGCTGTCCAAAGCTATTTTTGTTGTCTTCTAGAAACCATGTTTAAAGCATATAAAAAGCACGACAGGGTCAGCATTACGTTTTTGGCATAAACATTTTTGTGTTAAAGTACTTCTGTTCTGGGCATTGCTTTCACTACATGGTTAGGTCCTTCCTTGTTGGCAGTATGGGATACGTGCTGTGGGGATGTGCATTTTGCTTCAGAGACAGTATGGTACCAGTCTTGCGTCCTGTTACCACTGGATGAGAGATGTGGCTTCCCCTGCAAGTCTGGTGATGTGAAGCCTTATCCCTCCCAGGCCCCTCCCTGCTTGCAGAAGGGTTGTGAATATTCAGCTGTGGCTTTTTGGCTTCAGAGGCACCTTGAGGTGGGCATGGGTTGTACTATGCCTAGAGACTTGCTGCTGTGAATGGGTAGACAAGTTTGTTGCAGGGAACTGGGCAGGAGGTAGGTAGCAGCTGAGACTGTCACTGATACACTGCAGTTTGGGAATGGACGGCGGCCCTAGAAGGATCGAGAGATCTGCATAGCTGTTCTCTCTCATGCAGTTTTGAGCCTGTGGGATTGTTTCTTCACAAACTCCTTGAGGGCACTTGATGGTACCTCTGTAACTTCAGGAGGTTCAATAAGAATATTCTTCACCTGCCATCAAAGTGCTATTGGCACCCACCCTGTTCTTGCTGACCACCTTCTTATCTTTGCCTTTCAACCTGGTGCAGCTGAACAGTCCTTGTGGCCCAAGACTTTCATAGTGCAGATGTTGAATCTCTGAACTGCAGCAAATTGAAATTTAAGGGGCCCTCTAGCTCCTTGAGCCCCTAGATCTCCTAGGTGGGAGAACTGTTCCAGGACTAGCATCTGCAGTGAGAGTGCAGTGGTTACTGCTCCTACATCCACCACGTAGGAGGGACATGCTTTTGCACCTGAAAATACCGTTGCAGACTGAGGATCATCTATAGAAATGAGGAAGTTTACCTGGAACCCCCTTGAAGTGCTGGATGATGAAACTATCCAATTCCAGAAGGTGACAGGAAGAGACGTATTTAAGCTGCACACACAACACTAACCCCCACCACGGCCCCCAGTACGTTTCTCGGGGAAGGGAAAATTCAAAGGGAGCAAAGCAAAGAGCGAAAGAGGTGCAGCAGTCTGCAGCCTTCGTCTGTAGTTTGGGTTGACAAGACACAGGCAGACTGAAACGGACAGCTACCTGAAAGGAGGCTGTAGCGAGGTGCATGTTGGTCTCTTCCCAAGTAACAAGTTATAGGACAAGAGGAAACAGCTTCAAGTTGCTCCAGGGGAGGTTTAGACTGAAAATTAGGAAAAATTTCTTCACTGAAAGGATTGCCTAGCACTGGAGCAGGCTGCCCAGGGAAGTGGTCGAGTCACGATCCCTGGAGGTACTTAAAAGATGTGTAGAGGTGGTGCTTAGGGACGTGGTTTAGTGGTGGAGTCGGCAGCGCTAGGTTAATGGTTGGACTCGATGATCTTAACAGTCTTTTCCAACCTAAATGATTCCATGATTCTATATAGGTTAGATTGTCTTTGTCTGTACTAACATGTTTGTGTCTAAACTGTAAGTAATTATCCTTTGGAGTTTACTAATAGATTTCTTATTCTAAAAACCATTATACCATATCTTACTGTATTAATATAATTAATGAAAGAATTTTAGAAAATGAGTCATGGAGACTTTAGCAACTGACCTACTCTACCTAACGTAGATTTGGGTTTTGTTTCCATTTAATAGAAGTCAGCATTACACTCTTTTCCTTTTCCAGCTGAGGATACAGGCTTTTTTCCCCTAAATATTTCACCCAATCATACTTTCCCCTTTCTTACCCCACCATCCACTGACATAATTTATCACACTGTATGTTCATAAACTAACCTTCCACGACTTTCTTGGTTTTAATATTTCGAAAAGCACGTGCTGCATAGCATCAATCAACCCTTTTTGTTTTGTTTAACGTCTATAAAGGTCAGCTTGTTCTCTACAGAGCCGTTATTGTTTACAGACCTTCCTCTGCAGTTCCACTGGCTAAAAGCTGCTCTCAATGCAGGTTTGAATGAAAAGTTTACTCTTCAGGGGGAGAGGCTCCAAACAAAAGCAAGCTAAGGGGAAATGCGTAACTTTGAGACAGTCTGATTATTTAATAATTCTGTTGTGATAACATATGCTGTCATTTGGAGGTCAAGTTCATGTACAGCTGAGTGTCATGTTACTATCAAGTCAGTGGTAGCGTGCTGGTTTTGCACGCTATGACCTGGCCCTTGGGAAGATGCATGTCAATAGCACCCATTTGTTTCACACTCAGTGACTGGTACAATATCTAAAGGGGTCATTGATGCTGCCTGATTTGGGGTATTTGCCAGAGGTGCTTGGGTTGGAAGTTCAGGTTCATACATAGTCAGGGGTTTTCCTGCAGAGGGGCATTCAAACAGCTGTCTTCTCTTTGTTGTCTCAACTAGAGAGACTAAGGCGCCTGAATTGGACACGTATTTTTTTTTTTTTTGAATTTTGGTCATGATATATGCTGCCAAACTTCCCCAGTTCACTGGAGAACTGTTAATCTGAAGCAGTTTCAGACATCTTCCCTTCTCTTCTATGACATTGCTGGCAGAGAGTGATTAATATTCACTGACTCAGCCGCATGAGCTTCATTGTTCAGTGTCTAATCATTGATGCTTCTTGATGGCCTTGGGTTTTATCCATGTTTTGCTGCTGTTGCCCATACAGTGGAAGCTTTAATACATGCTGAGAGTTACAGTTAGAAGCGGAGCTCACAAAGCTAAATTAACTTATAAAAATGGA
This sequence comes from Steatornis caripensis, assembly GCA_013398225.1. Taxonomy (NCBI): domain Eukaryota; kingdom Metazoa; phylum Chordata; class Aves; order Caprimulgiformes; family Steatornithidae; genus Steatornis; species Steatornis caripensis. Next base: position 181,068 of record VZSC01017490.1, on the reverse strand, counting down.
AGGATTTGTGAATCGGTTAGATTAATAGAATTCATCCAGGCTGCCATGCAGGGATCAGAGCAGTCAAATTAGGCGACTCGGTCAGCCTGGAGGAGCTACTGTGATATGTACAAGAACCAGCTGAGCTCTAGTGGTCATTTAGTCGTCAATATTTAGACTGCCAGTAACAGCAGGACAATTGCAAGGCAGACTGACTTAAGGAAATAATTTTGCGGAAGAAATAATGTACATTTACTAATGCAGATTGCCTAGAAGAAAAGGTATCCTTTTGTGCTCTGCATTCCTCAGACTATGTGGATTATGCACACTTCTATTCATTTTTCAAGTAAATCCTACAACTGATTGACTATAACACATTACTTGCTGTCCTTAAAATCATTATAAAGTGCGGAAAAAAATCCCTCTCTTTTTATACCACTGGATTGTGACTTTGAGCACTGTACCTGGCTTATATGTAAACAAGAATCAATCTTTCCTGCTTCTGTGTTTCAGAAAAGAACTGGATCCTTAAAAAAACCAGAGCATTAGAAGTGAAGAATTATAGTATCACATTATAAGCATCCTTATTGTAGTTTATTAAAATCAGTTCTACCAGTGTAGTAGACTCTGTCTGCCACCAGTCTTTCTCCTCTCCGCTCCCCACTGACGATTTGTGACATGGGTGTGAGTGCAGAGCTTTCTTGTTTAATTACAGAAAGCTCGGTCCTAAGACCCTGAATGAATGTAACAGCTGCTAAACCATGCTGACAAATACCTTCTCAACCAAGAGTGAAAGACGGTGTGCACAAACTTTGGTTTGACTAATGGAGTAGGACAAAAGAAATAAGAATGAACAGCTTTATATACAAAACGTAGCTATTCCTAAACTTGGACTGAAGTTTATAATGCCAGGTGGATGGGCTAGGACTAAATCATGATCACATCTGAAGAGGTATCAGAGAGCACTGATTTACAGCTGGCTATATACTTGCAAACTATAGGTGTTCTTATTTCATGCTGTAGCAAGTGAATAAATTTCTAGAGCTCCACCTGCCATCTATTGGTGGAAAGCTGGAAGTAGAAAATTATTTGCCTTTTCAAAACTTGAGATACAACATTTAAGAGGTACAAATTATTGTATGGTAGTTTAAAAATGAAAAATAAACGGTCTTCAATGTAAAACTGGATATTTTTATGTAAGAGGAGTTGGTAACAAATATTTATATTTTAGTAATAGCATTACTAGTGTATGCAATCCTATTAATTGAAAGCAATGTCACTGCATCTGAAAGAGTACAGAATTTGATGCGTTAGCACCTACCATTTTGGAAACAAAGTGAAGGTAACCCGGTCCAAAGCCAGTCAACTCAGGATGAAGTGTGAGAAGTATTAGTATCTTGTTGGAGGCGATAAAACATCCTTGCAAACTCTCAGTAGGCAGTCGTGGTGAGGAAGGGGTAGTAAATAGAGGAGAACGAGTAAGGAATCTTTTCATTCCACTTCCCTTTAACATTTGTTATATTGATAAAGAAGAGCTGATTGGATTTTTAGTTGCTAAATTTTTATGACAATTATGCAAGGTTGCAATAAGCCAAATAACAGAGTGGGAAATGAATCCAGTATTTCTTGCCTTCATTTTGAAGAGCTTTTCAATTACTGTGCAAAACAATTTTTCAGTGGAAGACAGGCAAACATATCAAACTCTAATACCTCCATAACCAGTCCTTTTGTCATTGAATTCGAAACACAAGCGGCTACAATGTAACTGAAGACTAGTATTTGATAAGAGCATTAGATAGCATGTATCTACCATGTAACTGGCTGAGAGTATAGATCAAGTATCTCTGCATGCCCCAGAGGTCTTTAAAATATCCTAGAGACAAATTTGTAAATGCTTTATTTGTGGTGAGCTACATCCTGATGATAAAATAGGTCTTCTCAAAAAACTTATGAAGGCTGTGTGATATATTTCAGAATTAGAAACTTTCTACTTTTGCAACTTCATAACAAGAAAGGATTTTGTAGTACAAGATGAATTGGAAGCAATAACTATGACCTGGATTCAAAGGAGAATGTTAAAAAATGCTACTTTCCAAGCCAACGTCTCAGTTAACAGTATTTGCACATTCAAGCTTACATGCAATGGCCAATTATGAGCAAAAGAATTTGCACAAAGAAGCAGTTTGTCTGTTATACATACAGATAAGAACCAGAAGCAGTAAGCAACATGTCAAATGCACGTTTATTCCCAGTTTCAAGGTCATGCCCTATATCTCCGTGTTAAACTAAGAAAAAGCAAAGAGCAGCAATTGCTAAAGCAAACAACTTTAATAGAAAAAACTTGTAGCAACAGGCAATAAATCTAGTTCCGTATAAACTCAAGGAATACTCTAAAGTTACCGATATTGCAAAGGACCTTTTCTTCTGCTGAAAGAAAAGGGCATGAACTAGATAAGAACACAATTCAAAGGGGTGCACTGTAACACCTAGTCAAACTGAGTAGAGACATTTGACTAGGGCTTTGCAGAAAGTGCTCAGTGCTGCATGCAGTGCAAGGCTCCTGGGAGCACACAGTCTGAATCACACAAATGCAAATTCCTTGAGCATCATTTAGGTTATATGAAGCATGCTAATAAGTAGAGAGGGGACTTAGCACATTTAAAAACAATCATGGCACTTGAGCAGCCAGAATAATAGGTGAATACATTTTGGATTGGATTTTCACACTCCCTGATAGGTGCTTCATATAGTCTACACACATAAAGCATTATAAATAGGACTTGCAACTAACGTGTAGCTCTGCGTGTTGAAGCACAGGGCTTTATTGGTGGATGCCAGTCTCATAAGCAGGCTATTGAATTACTGGTATGCGAGATCACTGGGTGTCAGGCTGAGAGACTACCTCTTGGTTCTTAGTTTAACATCCACTAGAAAACGTAAAACTTTTTGACTGCTACTCAGCTATTTGGAGATTTTCTCCCATTCATCCATTATAGAAGGACACACAGTCAGTGAAGAAACAAAATGAGAAAATGCTAGAAGATGAACTGTAAACATCTAGATTTACTTTTTATTTTGCCTCTACTTTAAGTGATTTGAATTCGTTGGCTCAATGAATGTTTTTTCCCCATTATCTGTATGCTGAGCAGAGGAACAACTCAGTGCACTTTGTAAGTGTATGACAGATGATTCAACACTTCCCTATTTCTTTAACTAATTAAAAGTGAATTCTGCAAGAAATAAAAAATCCACAAGGTGAAATCCATTGCTGACTTTGCACCAGTGGGCACCATGATAAATTGGATACGATGTATACATGAGCAAGAAAAGGTACCAAAAAGAGGGGAACGTGTTAAGTGGAAAAAAATGCAGGCCATGTGATGCTGCACTGTGTCTACTCTGTATCTTCTAATTCACTGCTTTTAAATAATGAATGGACCACTGGCTAACTTTTTATAAAAACTTGAGATGAAGGTGAGGGTGGAATGTCAGAAGTTCGTTTGAATCAAGAGGGTATAAGCTTTTCCCTGGAGAGGTGATAAATTCTGCCATATGCAATTATTTTCAGTCACCACTGTACATTTTAAGATGCTGTCTTAACCATCCTCTGGCATTCCACGTGCCTGCCCCATGCCTGTAGAAATTATAAAATAAGAACATGCCTATCTATAAACCTGGTTTCTGCCAGTTCATGCAAGCAGAGCTGGTCTTGGAACTTAAAACTTCGGCTGGACTCCATAGCAGGCCTGCCACATGGTGGGAGCTCATTTGAGAAGACATTTACACCAGAAGACTGGTGCATCTTCTACCACCCGCGTGCCTGCAGGGAGATACAGTTAGGAAAACAGCTTAGGGAATTGCTAGTGCTCTGTAACTAAAGTCTGTTGCACAGTGGTGGGATGTTTGCTGTGCCTATACGGTAGGTGATTTGATGGCCGTTTACAGACTTCCCTATGAAGCTGGAGGATTGAAGTTGTGGTGTCACAGCTGTCACGTAGGTCTTTCTGTAGATGGGTGCTGGATGGTTTAATCTGTCCCAGCTTCCTTAGTGGGACTGCGACAGGAGCTGGATCACTGATCCAGCCGAACACTGACCCCACGAACAAAATTATTTAGCTTCAGGTCGAATCACCTGTGAAACCCAGTGGTTTCACAGATGGTTCTCCTGAGGGCTGTGGGAGTGATAAAGTACATTTGCAAGCAATGTAGTTTCTGGAGTAGTACTCCAAATGCGACTACTGTGGCTGTTGAAGTAACTTTATAATGAAGCTTGATAAATTTATGAGAGGGAGTCTAGGATGCGCTTGAATGCAGTAACTGTGACTTGAGGCCCACTGACAGGCAAGATCCTAGGGAGACTGCTCCCTAACAATGCAGAGCATCTGAAACTGCCGAACACCATAGACAGGGCAGTGTCTCTTTCTGTGTAATTAGTGCAATAACCATTTTTCAGTCCAAAGCTTTTCTAAGTGCCTCTGAAGCGATATAGATTGCCACCACTTCAGCAGTGGTTAGGAAAGTCAGAAGGCTTGAGGATCATAAACATTATTGTAGCTTTAAAAATAAAAGAAGAAAAAACTACCTGCAATCCCTTTCTCCTGCCTCCTCATCAATAACATGATCATTCCATGACAGTAGCGGCTTTTGCTTGAAATCAACATCAGAGTAAGTATACAGTAAACTGTGTAATAGAAAAATATTCAGCTTTTGTGCAAAAACTGCTTGAAACTAGGTATAGCTTTTTATGTTTATTCTCAATGAGACAAGTATAGTGATGAAGCTATTACGTCTCAAAGTCTTTTGATAAAGGCATATTAATCACCTTTCCTTTGGCACGAGAAGTACATAATTCCTTTTGTCTCGGCAGCTGTCAAGTTCATAATCTCTCTTCTTCACTGTGATTAGTGACAATTGCATTTAGACTCCAGTGAGCCACTATTGTGTGTTTGTTTTCTTTCCAACCCACTAATGAATTGATATATGTGTAATTCTAATTCCCATTTTTCCAGTGTGATAGCAAGTGTGATGCTGGCTGCTTGGCTGTTGTGTGGAATTTCAAATGAATGCCTCCAAGCTCCAGCAGAAAATGGAAACATCTGCTTTCCGAGCTGTGCTTTGATTGGCTAGGTGACTCAACTTGTAAAACCAGCAAAGAGAGAAAGTAAACTTTCATTTTATTTGCCACTCGGTTGAATAATAAGAACTGATAAGAATTTTTTTCTTCTTCTCCTTTGATTAAATTAAAATCTGGTTGTCTACATTTTCTTTCAAAAGCCTGTATTTTGGAAAACGTCCTGAACCAAATGTGAGGGAGTGGTAAGAAGGGTAGAAAGAAGGATCAGGCCAGTTTGAAATGTTTTCATTTTAGCGGTTGTGAAGTGTTTCAGTTTCAAGTAATGTTTGTTAATTAATTTCAATGAACTCATGTTTCCAACCAAACTGTCATTTCTAATATGTATTTTTTTAAGTATAGAGAAA